>VZRS01002289.1:159876-176154 GCA_013398055.1 Ifrita kowaldi | reverse complement strand
CAAACCAAACCAAACCAAACCAAACCAAACCAAACCAAACCAAACCATTCCATGGCTGTGTGACTTTCCCTTCAGAACCAGCTCCCTCTCCCTGCCCTGAGGAGCTCTGGGCATGAGGTTCTTGCAGAAGAGGGAGCAGGCACCAGTTTGCAGTGGTCTCAGACCCGGTAAGAACAAGTCCCAGCCCCAGCTGCACACAGCCCTCGGTGCTGGCAGCCCGTGGTGTTCTGCACCCCGTGCAAAGGCAGCAAACTCCAGGAGAACGAGCAGATCCTTAGCTCTGATTGCTCTGTGCAGTTGTCGTTTCTGCTGCCCTCCCTCTCAGTGCAGTTGTGGGGTGTGACTGTGCCATGCTCTGTGTGCCCAGGAGCCCTTCCAGGCACGTCCCACTGGGTGACAGCATTCAGGGATGTCATCGTTGCCAAATCCAAGGGCATCACCCTGCAGTGTGGGGTGCATCCCTTCCCTTTGCACCTTCCTCCTTCAGGCTGCTGCTCAGTTCTCAGCCAGCAGCCCTGCAAGGCCCCATCCTAGAACCACCCTGACAGGCACAGGGTTTTTAGCACTGGCTGAATTTAAAATCCCCCATCTCCAGCTCATATAAATGAGGGCGGCTACTCACAGGAGAGCTCTGATTTACACCACAGAGGATCTGACCTGGAAATGTAGAAACCTCCTGGAGATTAGTCATGAGAAATGCAAAGCACTATTAATAACAGTGTTTGTAACACGGAAAAACAGAAGTGTGAAAACACAAACACTGGAGATATCTGCTATAAATTTTAATTTGAGTCTGTGAACATCCGTTTATTTGCCTGCTCTGACAGCGTGTCACTTCAGGATGGCCTGGGAGCTCTGAGTCCTGGCACAGAAGGCTCCAGAACGTCATCAGTGCTACCAGATTTTCCTGAGGAACGGGGCCCTTTGTAAGGACTTGCGTCAGAATCCGAGACTTTGCGTCTGAGCCTTCAAAGAGCTGAGCAGAAGGCAGTGCTGGGGGAGCAGGGAGTGCTCTGACAGAGGGCTGGAGCTCTGCTGAGCTGAAGCTGAGCAGCAGAAGGCTGGGTTGTAGCAGCTTCTCCTAGGTGACATTGTTTGCTTTCTCTGGGTGAATGTTTTAAAAGGCATCTGTTGAAATGTCTTGCAGAATTCGCACAACATATGTGCAGACTCAAATGCAAATCTGCAGCACATCCCTTTTGCCACTTGAGCTTTGTTTAAAACTTTGCCATCAATAATTCACTTTTTTTTTATTTTTTGGTTTTGGGTGTCATCTGCTCCCGTCCTTGAACATAAAAGGTTTTGTGCCTCGTGTAAACACACTTTGAAACTGTCTTCCAACAACAGGGGCAGAGCAAGATGTGACAAGAAGACTTCAGGTCTAATCTCCACAGCTCTGGAAATCCTGAAACTTCTCTGAGCCCTGAACTTGCAGAGAGTTTGCAAAGCACTGGCAGAGAAAGGAGGCTCTGCCTCAGCTCGGAGGGGCTTTGTTTCCCTGTTGGATGACAAAGCAGCCGAGTGCATGGGTCCAGCAGAGCAGTGAATTTGTGTGCCCGCCTTCACTGCTGGACTGCAGGACCCACACCCACGTGGTGCCACGCCAATGCCAGGCCATTCTCCTGCTTGGATCAGGATGCAGTAGGAGCACGGGCAGTGCTCCCAGCCCTCCTCCAGGGCAGCCCCTTCCCCAGCCTCTGCACAGCACTGCGAGCAGAGCAGGAGCCCGGCCCAGGGATGCTCTGGTTCCCACAGAAATACAGCAGGGTTCGGACTGGCCCGGCAATTCTGGCTCGTGGAGCAGAAGAAATGCACCCACCTTGCTTGGCAGGGCTCTGGGAGGAGAGATTAGAGCTCCACAGAGTTCCCTTCTCCTTCCTGAGCTCCTCGTGCCAGCATTGTGAGTTCTGGGCTGGGCTGTGCCCGGTGCCAGCCCTGCCAGGGCTGGAGCATCCCCGCTCAGGGCACTGTGCAACCTCTGCTGCCTGGAGGATGAGGAAATGCTGCAGAGCTGAGCCCTCTCCTGCTGAATTAATCAGAGACATCGGCAGAATTTTAAAGCGTTGCATTGGCTGTACCAAGGTGTGGCTGTAGCAGGGAGGGTTTAGATCCCGAGAGAAATGGCATTGCTGGGGGAGGTTCCTGTGGCTGCTGTGTGTTCTCTGGGCTGGGTGAGCTCCATCTCCTGCCTGCTCCTCTGCAAATCCCTGTGCCACACTGGATGGTGTGTCAGAAAATGGGCACAGGGCTGCAGGATGGCACTGAGGAAAATGGGGACTAAACCTGACTTTCAGAGGTAATCCCGGTAACCGTGGGACAGAGCTCGTGTTCCAGTGGTCATCTCCAGCTGCCCAGAGTGTAGAGCTGGACTGGGATGAGTGGGAATGCTGGGGAACACAGCAGGGGACAGCCTCAGCTGCCTTGCAGGGAATGGGAGACCTTTTTATTGATTATTGATTTAATAATTATTGGTTATGACCTGCAGCTTCCATAGGAGCCCAGAAACACCACAAACAAAGAGGAGCAAGACCAGAGACAAGCGTGACTCAAATATATTGCAGGAGTGAAAAACTGCTGAGAAACTTGTGCTGAACTGGCCTCAGAATATAAACTGCACGAGATATTTCTCCTTACTAGAGCGCCTCAGTTCTCTGATCTCCCCCTCAAACCACATTATGCAAAAGACATTCGAAATTAGCTTTGGTCATTTCAGTTTATCCCTTACTTTGCTGAGTGATGGGCAGTGGATTTCAAGGTGACTTCTCATTTGCCAGAATCATTCCGGTCTGTTCCTGAGTGACTGGATGGAAAAAGCAGCAAGGAGATGAGCTGATCCTGCACCAGCCCATCAGAGAAACGTGCGGCGCTTAATTTCACACACCTCATGCAAGCAGTCAATTAATGCTCCTGCTTTGGCACCGAGCACAAGCTCCACGCGTATGACTTGAGCTCATTGCAGCATGTCCAAACCCCCATGAAAATGGAGATTAGCTCCAGGTTCTGGCTGAGGAATTTGCAAAGAGATGTTACCCCAGGGTCCTTGCCACACAAGCACGAGTAGGAGTGGGGACATGGTTTCGATGCTGATACAGTCTCTGTTTACTGGATAATATCTAATCAATTGTTTCCAGCCCCCTGATGAATGCGATGCACTCCCTGATCCCGCAGCCAGTCTATTAGACATGGATTGAAGTCATCAGCGAGGAAACGATGTTCTCTGAGAGGTGACACTCCAGCTCGCTTGGGGCTGTGCTCTTTCTGCCAGAGCAGAACCCTGTTCCAGGAGAGCAGAGAGGAACAGAAGCAATGGGAAAGGAGAGTTTATGAACCGAGGTGGTTATTGCATTGTTAGGAGGAGTTTTTCCACCAGTGCTGAACTCTGTAAGAAAGTCAGGACTGCCTCAGCCTGTCTTTGACACTGTGCAGAGCTGAGGGTGGGTGTCAGGAGGTTTGAAATATCCAGGGGAAGAAAAATTGTGGAAGCAGCTGTGGATGCCTGTGCACAGACACACAGGGGAGGTGCTGGGTTCATTTCCAGGCAGCAGGAGCACCGAGGACACAGTGAAATGAAAAATGCAGAGTGCAGGAAAGTGTTCTGCTGCCCAACAAGCAGGGCTCCACAGGGCAGAACGGCAGCAGGGGAGGGGATGGCCTCACTCTTACAGAGGTTTTTTGGGGGGAACAGGGTCACTTATGACTCGGGTCTAGAAAAATGTCTGTGAAATATCTGCCCTCTCCTTGGCTGGATTTTGGTTTGAATTTTTCTTCTGGGAAATGGGAGAAGTTAGCGAATGTATGGACACTGCACAAAGCCAACACGTTTTCCACGTGAGATTCCCCTGCTGCTCTGGTACTTTTGGGCAGAATTTGTGCTTTTATCCCAACCAGCCCGTGGTGCAGAGGCGGCAAGGGGGCTTGGGGCAGGTGAGTGCACACTGACCATGCACTGCTCTTCATGGGGACGCTTTAGGGGTGTACAGCAGGAATGTGGGAACCCAAAACTTGAATATTCTGCTGCTCTTGCAGAGAATTTACCCCTCTGATTTCATTTTCAGACCATACTGGAAGTGGCCACCTCCTTGGTCTTTTGCCTCAGCTACTGAACCCCATCACTGCTCTGGGCTCTGACAGAGCCCACCGGTGTCTGTTCTAAGTTTGCTTCCAATAATTGAAGTTCCTGCTTTGTTAAATATTTTAATATCTGCCCATTTCAGTATCTGAACACGTGGGAGTTATAACTGCAGTTCAACAGGTCCCTGTGCCTTGGCTGGGCTGGTGAAAGACCGTTTTCCAGCTCGCAGCAAAGGAACAAGGTTTCAAAACTCTGCAGATAGTCTGGACTTCAATTTCAGCATCTGGGCTCAGTGCTAATCTTTACTGACAGTGCCCTCAGCATTAAAATTGTGAGAGAGGGCACTTAGACCCTGCCTGGGGACTCCCTCAGTGACCAACAAAATTAACATCAGTAGAGGGGCATCCTGCACCCCTCAGGGATAGGGATTTCCTGCCTCAGGAACCTCTCCAACACCTTGCCTTGTCCTCTGAGTGCCCCCAGATGTGCCCCCACAGCCCCACTTCACACTCCTGAGTGCAGGGGAGGCATGAAGGTTTCCAGAGCCCCACAGCCCCAGTGCCAGGGACCAGCATTGCCCCGGAGCCTCCAGGTTCAGAGCACTAATGAGGAATCTG
Source organism: Ifrita kowaldi (assembly GCA_013398055.1). NCBI lineage: Eukaryota > Metazoa > Chordata > Aves > Passeriformes > Cinclosomatidae > Ifrita > Ifrita kowaldi. The sequence goes on along the minus strand of VZRS01002289.1, from coordinate 171,465 downwards.
GCACAAGGAGAGGGCAGTCGGATCATCAGCCCCGGTTAACAGAATCCCCAGACTGGTTTCGTGTCCCTGAGGGTGGGGAGAGCGGGTGAAGGTGAGTGATGCCGCCTGAGCCCCTGGCACAGCCCTGCGAGGCTGGGAGGTGAGTGCCAGTGCAGCCCCCGCGGCGCTGGGACAGCTCCAGGTGACCGTGAGGCAGCACTTTGCTTCTCTCCGTAGTCACCGCGGACAGGGAACAACGCCTCGGGATCCGTTTCCCACGGACGTGCTGGTGCCAGTTTGAATCACGTCCAAGAGCCCGTCGCCGGGGCTGGCTCGGATCCAGCCTTGCTCCCTGCTGGAGCCTGTGGGCACGGCCTGCCTCTCTCCCTCGCCTCGGTGCACACCTCAGAGCCGCCTCTCTCTGTTGTTTCCTTGCAGACAAGCCGCGAATGAACAACATCCTCACTTCAGCCACCGAGCCCTACGACCTGTCCTTCTCCCGCTCCTTCCAGAACCTCTCCCACCTCCCGCCCTCCTACGAGTCTGCTGTCAAGACGAACCCGAGCAAATACTCATCTCTGAAGAGGCTCAGTAGGTGTCAGCTCGTTTCGTTCCCTCTGTACCTCGTGTGTCCTGGGGCCGCGGTGGGCACGGCGTGGAGGAGGCAGCGACCCCCTTCCCTCTGCCGGGGCACTCCCGGCTTGGCATCCCCGGGAATGGTTCCTTTGGCTGTCGCTGCCCCTCAGGGATGAGTGTGGGGAGTCATTTCATTACTGGCACAGTACCTGTGGCCATTTGCTTGCTGACCTCCCTGCTGTGCTGCCTCCCACTCCCCCACCCGGATCTGCTCCTGAGGGAGTCATCTGGGAATCCTTTCCTTCTCTCCGCTGGAGCGGAGCCCAGCCCGGCTGGGTGCTCAGAGCTGCCCGTGGCACAGCCAGGGCAGGGATCTCACCAGCCACAGGGGCAGCTGGAACCAAATGACGACAGAAAGCTGCTAAGGTGGTTGGGAACATCCTTGGGATTTCCTACAGTGGGATCCTATGATTTCCTTGATCAGGTTTGCGTTAAGGTGCCAAGATTAAATGTCCTGAGTGCAGTCAGTGCTCCTGGAGCCTCCCCTGCCCCTCTGGCTGTCCCTGTCCCAGTCAGTGGACACCTGGCAGTCACCAGGAACCCAAGGACACTGAGCTTGTCTTCGGCCCTTGGCTGGAGAGGGGTTCAGTCAAACCCTTAAATATCCACCCCACCAACCCCAGCAGGGCATCCCTGCTCACTGCAGGGCAAATCCCACCTATTCACCCACCCAGGGCAGGTCTAGACAGACTTCAGTGGTCTCTGCAGGACAGCACCCCAGCCTCCTGCGCAGCACCTGGCAAACGCCAAACCAACTGCTCGTCTCTGTGTTTTTGAGTGGCCAAATAATCTCAGCTCTGAAAGTGCCAAGCCCTCCCTGCTCCCACTGGGACTGAATACACTCAGCACCTCCAGAATCACTGAATCACTTTCTTGCAGCTGCTCTACTCCAGAGCCAAAGGAAAAGAGGCACCCAGTGCCCAAACCTCCCCTTGCCAAATGCCAGCAGGATAATTTTCTTATTCCATATGAAGGAGCTGAAGGCAACACACAAAAAAAAAGTGCAATATCTAAATGCAGGAGTTTGAAAATTACTCACTGTGCATTCATTTTTCTTATTTAAAATTACTCCTTTCCAATGGGCTCCCTGTCACGGTTAGAAAAAAATAAAATAAAAAAGTTATGAAGAGGTCATTAACAAATATTTCTATTCGAGTAAGATAAAAAGCATTAGATACTTTTAAAATCGATGTTTCAGGTGCTTGTCTGAGTTTCTTTGGGCTTGCCAGGCAGGGGAAAGTTACTTACTTTCCTCCAGTTAGCAGAGGCAGATCATGAAAGACCAGGGCTCTTTGTCTCCCTGGCTTTTCCTTCAGGGCACCGACATCGGGAACCCGCCTGGGATTTTGTGGGAGGGTCTCTGAGGGGCTGGGCACCCCCTGACAGCCCTGGCAGGTGGGAGAAGCAGTGATGGGAGGGTGTGGGAACGTGGCTGAGCAAGAGCAGCCGGATTAATTCCGTCCTGCCCGGTGCTCCGGGGAATCGCTCTCCCCAGCTGAGTGAGAAAGGTCAGTCAGGAAGGAAGCTCGTGTTTTCAGGCATATTAAACCACTTGGTGCAGGCTGGAGAATCATCACAAATGCCTGGGCAGCTTGGAAATGTTAAAGCCAATTAAAACAGGAAGAGACAAGCCCAGAGAGGAAACCTGCTGGAGCTGTAGAGGGAGAGAGACGGGAAAATCACCTTTAGGAAAAGCAGAGGAATTACTGTGAGGGCCTCGCGTGCACACGCATGTGCGCCTCTTCTCGCTGTGATAACAAACAACAGGGATAAAAACTGTCCGTGGCTTTTCCAAATTCTCTTCCCAGAGCACCATGGATGTGCCTCCTGTCTGTAATTCCGGTGCCAGAGGAGCTCTGCTCTGCCTTTCTGCAGTGGCATCTTAGGCTGAGGTGGAATGTGTGGGTACGGGCACTCATTTGGGGATCTCCCTCCAAATGGGGAAAAAAAACCCCAAAACCACAAAAAAAAAAAGCTGTCTGAGGGCAAATCAGCTTATCCTGAAGCCAAAGCAGTTAAACATCCCTGAGGTTTGGTGAGACCAGCCCAGGTCAATGTTCTGGAAAATGCCAAAGGAAGGGCAGAAAAATCCCAAACAAAATCGATGAAAAAAAAGCCCAAAAAGTGTGCAGAAAGCATGATTTCCAATAATTCCAGTTCCAAATGTTTGAAAAACACAAGGAAAGACCCAGAAGTACGGGATTGATTTAAAAGCAGAGAAATTCCTGTCAAGAAATTGCACCAGTGATTCCTTTTTGTCTGCTCACAATTTCTGCTTTTTGGAATCCTCTTAAGACACATTTTTGAAATTTTAAGCACATCCCTGATGGAGAAGCATACTGGATTGGAGTTTTATCTTGGTTGAAATTGTGATTGTCCACTCTCATGTGAGCATCAGTGACAAGATAAGGGGCAGGGTTATCAGATCCCAGCTGTCCCAGGGACTGTGCTGGCGTGATGAGGGTGACATGAATCAGCCTGGAAGGTGTCCCTGCCCATGGCAGGGGGGTTGGAACTTTAAGATCTCTTTGAGATCTCCTCCAACCCAAACCACTCTATGATTCCAAGCTTTCAGTTCCTGCAGAAACTTTGGTTTTGGCCAGCTGTGCAACCAGCCCCCCATGTTTCCCACCCGGTGGGCGAAGCTCCTGGAGCTGCACTCTCCCCAGCCCGGAGCTGGATTTGTTTCACTGCTGCCCCTGGGTGCAGGAATTCTGCAGTTCCAGTGCTGTGCTGAGCTCTCCCTTGGCACCAGGCACGTGTGTGGTGCAGCACATTCCTGCCAGGCTTCATTCCCCATCCCTGGCTCCGGCTGACACCCCCTCAGAGCCAGCAGCCTGGAAAATGTCTGTCTGGTGCTGCCTCGAGCAGCTTGTTGGGTGTGACACACGGCTGTTCCAGCTCTTATGGCTCCTTTGAGATGGAGATGAGAAGTTTTTCCACACCTGGAAGTGTTCCTCCTCCTCAGCATCGAGGAGGGGCATGGCTTGAGCGAGCTTAGAAGCACCTCTGAAATTAAATCAGCTCCCTGAAAGGTTTAGCCATGTCCAGCAAAAGGCTGCACAAGGGTCATGGGGTGGGAGAGGGAAGGAAAAGGTATTTTTAATGCTCCTGATGGACAAAACGTTTTAAAGTGTAGAGCATGCTGCATGTTTAATCGAAAGTAGCAAGGAACAACTTCAAACCACTTTCACTCAGCTGATTGTGCCACCTCTCTAGCAGCCTCAGAGCTGTAAACCTCACATAAGCTGGTTTAGCTCCTGCTGGCAATTACCAGAGCCAGGTGTGAGCATCCAAGCACATCTCCATTTGGGATGTTCTGTGCTTTAATTACATCTATTTAGAGTCACTTGGGCAAATCCAGTGGAGCTCCTCTCATCCAGAGCAGAGGCCAAGTGCCAGAGTGCTGATTGCTTCATTCCCACTCTGCAGCCAGCCTCCAGCGCGGTTACTGAGCCTGTGCACACCGAGCGTGGCATTTCCATCTATGGCCACCATACAGAATAAAAGTTCCTACAGTTCCTGGGGCCATATGGAATTTCCCCACCCTCAGGCTTCCTAGAAGGTGATTTTAAAGACATGAGAGCTCGAGGCCGGGAGAGCTGCCGCCTGACATTTGCGGTGAGACATCCTTCCAAGAAGTGTTGGATCGCGAAAAATCAAGACTCGTTCCTGCAGTGCGTGCTCTGGAGAGCAAATCCCACGAGCAGGAAGCGAGCACAGGGGAGCTGTGGGTGCCCTCACGCCTTGGGGGTGTGTGGGCTGTGAGGAAGGGGCTGGCAGCAGCAGTGGTGCCGACTGGCCATGGCACAGATGTTCTCAGCTCCTGCTTCTGGATGTGAAAGAGGGAACCAACCAAACTGATGCCTGAAGAGGCCTCCTAGAAACAGAGACCAGACAGCAGTAAGGGAATAAAGGTTGGTATTTATGTGAAAGGCCTTCAAAGGTACCCCTGGGGAGCCAGAGGCTGTTATCAAAATGTGACACGCTCGCCGGGGCGGTGCGCCTCGANAAAAATGGACCCCAAGACAGACCCCAAGATGGACCCCAAGAAGTTCTTCACACTTCTATAGGTTTGGTTCATTTGCATATCAGAGTTAATTCTCCAATTAAAGCTTCAGTTTAATGATGCAATTTCCCCTCAGCTTGCCCCCCTCAGACGCTTTTGGTTTACACATTTTGGGCCTAGGACGGTCTGGGTGTCCTTGGAGAGCAGGCCCGGAGAGGCTTTGTTGTGTCTGCCCAGCACGAGAGAGCAGAAATTAACAGGATACAGGAAACCTCAGAGCCACACACTGAGCAGTACAGGATTTGAAAAATATAAAAGTCAAAACCTAAGGCATCACCACCTCCTCATGGATCTTCTGGGGTGTGCCCAGGGGCCAGGAAGCAGCAAAGGGGAGGTGTGGGAGAGGGGACGAGGAGATCAGTGAGGGACATGGCCCAGCAAAGGGCTCTGCAGGGCTTGGCTGAACTGGAGTCTTGTGAGCAAAGCTCTGGGATGTTGTCAGCACCCAACCACATGAGCTCTGGCTCGTGGGACAAGCAGCCAGTTGTCTTCAAGTCTCTTCACTGCAGCTGCTGTGGGATGCCAGCGATCTATCACGATACAGCTGCAGTAGCCAACACCCTCTCTGAGACTGCAGCGTTTCTCTCAAAGCCAAAAAAACCAGAAGGATGAGTGTGTGGGGGGTGTGTGCTGCGTTTCAGAGCAACAGAGAGATCACTTAAGATGCAGGAGCAGCAAACTGAGCAAGAAATGTTCCATGGGATAAATTCTGTTATATCAACCAAGGCTGATTGAAAAAATAGGAAACGAAACCTTGGGCAGGTTTCATTGTGTGATTCAGTGTCTCAGAGACCATCCCACCGCCAAACCTGTTTTGTGATCACATTTATGAATATTTAAATGTTGTAAATATGATGTGATGAGGTCACTCATGGGCTCCACCCATATCTGAGGGCAGAGGTGACATGTGCATGTCCTCAAACGGGGACCTCTCCTGCTCGTGTCACCTGCCCTGGTCTTTCCCGTGAAGGTGACATTTGGGAATTTCTCCATAGCTCATCTTCCATGCAAATCACCACGGTCTGGCCTCCACAGCACATGGAGTCTGCTGTCCCGTGGTGCAGGAGGATGGGATGCATTGCCCAGGGAATTACACTGTCCCCATGCATTTCACACCCCTCTGTCTGCCACAAGCCCTCGGTGACACCACCCACACCGGGCTGTGTCTCTGGCAGGGTGTCCATGCCTGCGGCAGACGGTCCCTCGGGTGTCACCAGGAGGCAGCTCCAGGGCCATGTGCACAGCCCCTTTTCACCCCTGGAACAGCACTCTGACATTCCTAACCTCTCCCTTTCCCTTCCCACAGCTGACAAAGAGGCTGACGAGTACTACATGAGGAGGAGACACCTGCCCGACCTGGCAGCCCGGGGCACGCTGCCCATCAACGTCATCAAAATGTCTCAGCAGAGCAACCACCGGGACAGGCCCCGCCGTCCCATCCGGGCCATGTCCCAGGACAGAGTGCTGTCCCCCGAGAGGATCATGCCCGAGGAGTTCAGCATGTCCTACGAACGGATCCTCTCCGACGAGCAGCTCCTGTCGGCAGAGCGCCTGCACTCCCAGGACCCGCTGCTGTCCCCGGAGCGCTCGGGGTACCCCGAGCAGTCCATGTCCAGGGCATTGTCACACACGGATGTCTTTGTGTCAACACCGGTCTTGGATCGCTACAGGATGTCAAAAATGCACTCCCATCCCAGTGCCTCAAATAACTTGTACAATACCTTGAGTATGAACCCGACCTCGGCCAAGCGCCAAGCGTTCGCCTCGCGCCGGCACAACACGGTGGAACAGCTGCATTACATCCCCGGCCACCACCACCACTACCGCACCGCCAGCAAAACAGAGGTGACTGTTTGACATGACCCAGTGCATTGTAGATACTCCTTAAGGACTGGGGTGGCCACAGCACCCCGTTCTGCAGTGGCCTTATAGGCCAAGATAACCTCTACTAACTCAGTGTCTGCAAAGACTTCTCTGACAGTCCCACCCACGTTGTTTTTAAAGCCACCCCTTCATCAGTGACACAGGAAGAGCTGAAGCAGCAGTCAGACACTAGCGAGGGGTAACAGAGGAAATTTCCTGGTGTGCATCAGTTTCTGTCAAAGAAAGCCATAGTAATCAATGGCTCCTTCCAAGGGCTCACCTGCATTATCCCATAGTTTCCATTCATTCAGGACTTTTCAGTTGCTCCAAGGAGAAGCAGCCTGAGATAGGGAGGAGGAAATGCAGGAAGGGGCCTCGTTCTTGGTCCTCATGTTTGGCCTTTCTGTAGCAAGCAGGGAAGTTCTGGCTGCTGGGGTCACCCCCAGGCTGCTCGACACCCGTCAGCACCCACACATCTGTTCTCTGTCACCCTTGGAGCAAGTTCAAGGGCAGACTTTCCTACGGGACTGGCAGATCTAGGGACAAGAATAGCCTGGCTGAGAAATAAAGTTTTAGTTTATATTAAATATACTCATAAGATAAAAGAAACATACTAGTGCCTACAAATCGCCTGCTCTCTCAGTGTAGGAAGTAGTGGGGTTGATGTGTTCAATAAGCACAAATATGCTGAAATGCTTGTTAGACCCTTTTCTCCACTCATTCTAGTATCTTGGTGTCTCCAACATGTAAATAGGAAGGAGGAAGAGGGTTACTCTTCCTCCAGCTTCTTGCCACTGTTGAACCTGAAGCACCAGAACCCGTTCAGCTCCACACTGCTGACCTGTGCTGGGGGAGGTCCTGACCCCACCGAGACCCCCGCGAGCCAAGGCTGCCATTCCTCCTCACCGAGCCTGGATTTCTCCCCAGAAGTTTCTTTTCCTGATAGCATTTTCCATGGCCCAGTTCCCCAGTTTCTGAACGTTTTCTCCTCCCATTTACAGCCTAGAACTCCATATGTAGCAAATCTTTTCCCAGCCCTTAGCAGAGGCACAAAGCTGAGGGTGTCTGTTTACCGAAAGCAGGTCGGTAACTTTCCGTGGTTTTCTCTCCCTGCAATGGCCTCCCAAGAAAACCTTCCAAATTCCAATTCCACTGAGTCCCAATCCTAACCATGAAGACAGTTACATTTCATGCATATAAATTATATATCCAGCATAATTATAATTAATGGGCATGTTGTATATCTGATATAACGCTAATTAGATACTGTATATTTGTAAAATCTTTAAAACATAGACTCGTGGGTCCAGAATTTGTGAGGGTTTTACCTTTGGCTTTCCAGACAGATTGGGCTTTGCTTTGGTTTCTTTTTTTTTTTTTTTTTTTGTTGGATTTGGGTTTGGTTTTTCCTTTCTTTTTTTTCCCTTTGAATTGTGTTCCTACCAAATTCTGTAGAACCGACTCCCACCGGAACACACTTCTGCGGCCAGGAAAGGGTCTCAGAGGGTTTGAAGGCCAGCCAGACCCAGTGCTGGAGCTGTGGGTGCTGGACACTGTCCCAGGTGTGCCCTGGAGGCCCCACCACACACACACACCCAGTGGATCCGGGCAGGCACGCTCCCTGCTCCGGGTGGGATGATGACTGACTCCAGGCCGTGAGCACATCCCTGTGCATTTCTCTTCCTGTCCCACCTCCCCACACTGACTCTTCTCCTACACGGCTCTTCATTAGGCTTCACTGAACTTTGCTCTGCCCTTCTCCCTCCCCTCAAATACCTCCCACCTCCTGGCCTTAATGACATTCCCAGTCCAGTGTGTCAAGTCCTGTAGCAAACAATGATCCCAGGGCCTGAGCGTGAGTCTCCTGTGGAGGCTTTGGTGCAGCACCAGGTTTTTCTGGTGCAGGGTAGGCAGGAGGAGAGCGTGTCCTTACCCCAGTGGGACTTACAGGTGGGCCTCAGTGGGGTGTCCAGGTGGCCTTTCTCTTTCCCAGACTGTCCTGGAGCTGGTCCTGTTTCCAGAGCTTTATCCTGCCCCATCTGATGGAGGCCGTGTTGAGAAGGGCTCCATCAGTGAGAGGTTACTGGGGCTTTGTTTGACGGAAACTGAGCTGGGAAGGAATAAACAAGTAACAGTCTCCAGGGTCAGGTCCTGCAGCCTTGGGCAAAATCACTCTGGGCAACAACCAGAACTGTCTGTGGATCAGGGTGGCAGTTCATGGCGTGGGAGGGATGAGAGAGGACAGGCTCCCACCTCCTCTCCTGCCCCCCTCCCTTGATGGACACTACTCTGCCCTGACTACCTCCAAGCTCCTCAGCTCAGTCCCTGGATATTTCCTCCCAGAAGACAATCCCTGTGAAAACGTTGCCCTTGCTGACCTTCCCGCAGGCCGAAGCGAAGAGAAGAGAAACTCTCCTGGCTGAAGGGGAAGCAGCCCCTGCCGAGGTTCTGGGGCTCTTCCACTCCCTCTTGGCCCAAGCAAAGCCAGGGAGATCTGAACACTGTGGGAGAGCAGAGTCCACTGTAGAGTCTCCAGGAGCTGTGGTGGCAGAGCCGGAGAGGAGATGATGGTGGGAGGCTGTGGATAGGTGAACACTCCCCTTTCCATGTCCATAGCTGTATGTCTCAAGCTCTAGTCCTCATCTAAATGTTCCATTTGTGAACTAAGAAGTTGCTGGACCAGATGCAAATTTGGAAATTTTTCGTTCAAGTAGCCCGTGCAGGTGCTGAGCTGTGCCTGGGCCATTTGACCTCTGTGTCTTCTCCTGTTCTGGCTAACAAATATCACAGGCCCTCTGCTGACGTGTCCTACCTGGGCAAGAATCCTCCAGAGAAATCTTAGCCTCATTTCCTTGTCTTTTTTCCACCCACTCAACAGTTTCAAGCAGATGTGTCCCACAAGGAGCCTTTTTAGGGCAAATCTCTTCAGGGACTCTGCCACCACCACAAAAAATTTTCAGCAAATTTCCTCGGGAAGGAGCCGTGCCCTGGATGCCACCTGGGCACCATGTGTACCCACAGCTCGCTCTGTGTGCTGCAGTGGGTTGGTAGATGGGGCACTGGCATTTCAGCACACACAGCTGTCCTTAGGTCATTTTTTTTCCTTATTCCTCCTTCTGAGAGTTTGTCACTGAAAGAACACTTGGCCTGGGACCGAGTGTCATGACCCACGGCCTGGTCCCCAGCACTTCAGTTCCCCATGCTCCACACCTGATGATCATGGGAATTTCCAGTTCTGTGGAGGGATCAGACCGTAACGTCTGTGAAGTGCTTTGAGACCCTCTCACAACAGAAACTGTAGAGCAGCAAAGTGTTTTTGTTAATCTTGTTTGTCGTTGTCCTGACGCATCGTGTGGGATGCGTCACAATCCACTGTCTGCCCAGAACGAGAGTGCCAGGGTGGGGTTTCCCACATTCCCACTGCTCTCCTCCTGGCCAGGGTCCTGGCAGGCAGCAGCTCCAAGGGATGCTGTTCCCTGCACTGAGACCTTCCTGCTTCCTTCTCCCCATGTCTGAGTCACCACAACACCCTGCACTCAGGAGAAAAGCGGGAAGCAGCCACATTCCTCTGTGCAGTAAAATATAACCTGCCTTGAATAATCTCATATACTCTGAAGAATTGATCTGTCTTCTTCTCCACCCACAGGTGCAAACACGCACCTGGGGAGTGTCCAGTTCTCAGAGTGCATGTGCAGGGACTGGCGGAGGGGGATGTGGAACAGTTCATATTATTTCCTACAAGCTGATAATTATTTGCATTCCCTGAGCAGCAACACATCCTGGGTGGCTGCACTGGGTTTTGTACAGCTCTCTGTGTATGTGTATGTAGATACAAATATATATACACATACCGACTGTAAAACGCAATCAACACGTTCTGACTGACCCTGTACCAATCGAAGCTTCCAAAATGTGTTGAATCATTCTTTGAAACGTGGAAAACTGTTTTTAATGAACCACACACAGCACCACACGCAACAGAAACTTTGTCATAAAAAGCCTTCTAACGCCAGTGAACCGTGTTTTAAGGAAAAAAAAAAAAAGAAATATTTTTCAATGTTTTAATGTTCCTTTTATAAACGATGAGCTGTTACTTGGGGATGGGGGTGGGTGGGAAGAAACAGAGAACAGCTGTCCAGGAGTAAGCCCTCCTTCCCTGACCTGGATTTAATTTCTGTCTGCCGAGCCTGGCTGGCTGCAAAGCTGCTCCCAGGAACCTGAGCTTCCCGCATGCACATTTCTGTTCTGTCAGAAGCATTCCCACCAGGAATCTGCAGGAGCTTGGCATCAGGTTTTTGTAAGAGATGGTTAGTTCCTGGTAGCTGGGAAGACATCCTCATCTTCTTCCACCACCACAAACAAAATCACCATGAAACAGGGTAACTTTTAATTGTGTTTGAAATATGTGTTCTCTTTGTGATCAATTTGCCATCTTCAGCTCATGGAGAAATAGCTTGTCTTAGTTTGGTTTCAGATTTAGTGCTTGGTCTGGAAGGAGGGGCTCTGCTGAAATACCTTTAGCACGAACAGATCTCGTGTTCAGGCGTATTTCAGCTGAGTGAAAGAAGGGAAATGTGTGAGAAAGGGGCTTAAATATTTTCCTAGCGAGTGTTGTTAGCAATAAGCCCGTGCTGGGGCTGCTCCTTGGGGAACAGCCACTTCTGTGCCGTGTGTCCACAGGCAGGCGGGAGAAGGGATCATTCCCAACTCTCTCCGTTGTGAGAGGTGCCCTCCCCGAGCCAAAATCCCGGCTGGGAAGAGCCAACTGTGCTTCTCCCAGGGCAAGGGGAGAGTTGGATGGGGCCATCTGAGTGTGTTGGTGTCAGTCTGAAAGAGATCTCTGCTCCCAGCACCCCGGGTCTCCACCGTGGCCACACCATGTCTGGGAGGTCTCCATGCCAGGAGGTCTCCATTCCAAGAGGTCTCCATGCCAGGAGGTCTCTCTCCATCCCAGGAGGTCTCTCTCCATTCCAAGAGATCTCTCTCCATCCCAGGAGGTCTCTCTCCATCCCGGAGGTCTCTCTCCATCCCGGGAGGTCTCC
>VZRS01002289.1:147002-159509 GCA_013398055.1 Ifrita kowaldi | reverse complement strand
TCTCTCTCCATCCCAGGAGGTCTGTCTCCATTCCAAGAGATCTCTCTCCATCCCGGAGGTCTCTCTCCATCCCAGGAGGTCTGTCTCCATTCCAAGAGGTCTCTCTCCATCCCAGGAGGTCTGTCTCCATTCCAAGAGGTCTCTCTCCATCCCAGGAGGTCTCTCTCCATCCCGGAGGTCTCTCTCCATCCCAGGAGGTCTCTCTCCATTCCAAGAGGTCTCTCTCCATCCCAGGAGGTCTCTCTCCATCCCGGAGGTCTCTCTCCATCCCGGGAGGTCTCCATCCCACTCCACTGCCGGGAGGAGCTGCTCCCCCTGCCCCTCTGCTCCGCCGCCGCTCCCGCCCACCTGCAAACCCCTGAGACATTTTTGTAGCAAGAATTTCTTGGCTCTGAGAAAGACACTTCTTACTGTAATATTTTTAGTTTGGGGGACAATATTTCCTAAGAGGGGTTAAGTGGATATTTTTGTGCTTTAGCCCAGTTTATGGATTCCATGTTTATTATACAGTAGTACTGAAGAGGAAGTACATTTGTATCTGTAACTTTGCACAGACTCTTGGTTAACCATTAAACAAGCTTCAAGATGAGCAGTATTTGACTGTTTTTCTCTGTATTATTCTTGTTGTTATACCTACCTGTAAAAGCACATTCTGTATGTACTGTAAACAAAAATATTATCAGTTTAGTAAAATTTAGAGTCTTAAGGATTTTTCCACTTTTGTCAGTAACAACTATTTATGGATTAAAAAATAAAGGCAATTTCAACATATAAATTGTTTCTTTTTGATATCTATTGAGGGGAAATAAAAGCCATTTTCTTGGCAGCCTTCCCAATCTTTGTAACCAGCGTTTGAAAGGTAGATATCTGTGATTCTGTGTGTAGTTAAATAGCATCTATTAAAATGAATGCTGCAAGGTCTGGAAGACTCATTATTTTTATGTATTTATTTACGGCATTTCATCATCATGCCAGGAAAAATCAGGGGGAGCAGAGAGACATTACCATTTGCTGTAAAATTTTGTCTCACAAGCCTAGAGGATTTTATTTTAAAGTTGCCCTTCTTTAAGCTTGCCTCCATAATCCATGATATTGTCTCCAACTAGAAAGCCTTGGATTGCAAAGCTGGAACTTGTGGAATGTCCCACAGTGGTGAGGCTTCCACAGGGGCTTTGCTTTCGCCCTCGGCAGCGGAGCACACACAGGAGTTTCCCCATCACCCTTCCAGGATGTGGAAGTGCCAGGGAGGTCAGGGTGGGTCTGGCTGAGCCACCCCGGAGGGGCAAACTGCATTTTCATCTCTACCATCTCTGAGTCTGGGCTTCCTTACCACTCTGTCCAGCTGGGAAATGTGGTTTTTTTCCTTGCCTTTTGTGAAGGAAATGTAAAATTTCACCTTTTGCATCGCTGGTGCCCCAGGGATCCTTCCCACCTCTGCCTTGTGCGGGGCAGAGGTTGTCACCTCTCCACGACTCACTCACCAAGCCCCAGTTCTGCTCTCAGTCTTTGATCGGGCACATTGGGATTGCCCAGCCTGGAAAAAAAAAGGTTTCAGGATGACCTGACTGGGGCCTTTCAGTGCCTGAATGGAGCCAACAAAAAAGATGAAGAGACACTGTTTACAAGGGATGGGGTGACAGAACAAGGGGGAATGGCTTCACAGAGAGAGTAGGTTTACATTGGATATTAGGAAGGAATTCCTCCCTGGGAGGGGGATGATGCCCTGGCACAGGGTGCCCAGAGCAGCTGTGGCTGCCCCTGGATCCCTGGCAGTGTCCAAGGCCTGGCTGGATGGGGCTTGGAGCAGCCTGGGACAGTAGAAGGTGTCCCTGCCCATGGCAGGGGTGGCACTGGGTGGTTTTTCATGTCCCTTCTAACCCAACCCAGTCTGTAATTCAATGATTCTGTATCTTTCTGTTTCTTTGCTGCTCAGCTTTAGTAAATCAAAGTTTAGTAGCTCAAATGAGCTTTGAGGAGCAACACCCCACAATCATCTTTTGGGGTAGGTCCAGAGGGAAGACAAAGCCCTTTTGTGCCCTTTGGCCGAGCTCGTGGTCTCCTGTGTGAGCACAGCTCAGTCAGTAAGGCACAATCAGCTCTTCCTAAGGAGCACGTGAACCCAGCAGAGCTAATTAAAGTGCATTTTTAAAGGAGAAGTTTCGTTTTGCCTGGCAGTTCTATTCATAATTACCCAATTCTGTGTAGCACTAATAAGTGGGGATGGAGCAATGGGGAATTAGCTAATTTCTGCACTTCCCATAAAAGGCATTGAGGAGAACATCAGGATTTGTGGTGTTGAGAGCAAGCGGTGACAGACATGAAGCTGGGATGAATTCCTACCTCAAAAGACAGCAAATCCCACTGTTCCCAATGCCTGTGTTAATTGATGGCAGCCCTTAGGTGCAGAGCTCACTGTTTGTTGAGCAGCCACCTTCACCGGCCTCTCCGAGTGACCCCTTCAGCTGCAGTCAATGCTGCATGGCTGCCAACACAGGAGCTCTCTGAGCAGGAACCCACCTTTCTCTCAGCTGTTTTCACAGTCAGAACCTACAGCTCAGCCAGTCCTCCTGTGAGAGTGGAAGCTCCCTTCAAACCCAGGAGTGTTTTCTGCCCACGGAGCAGAGATCTGTGCCCACAAGGTGTTTCTTCCCCGGCAGTCACACACTTAAAGGCATTTAATAATGAATGGGACTTGGAAGAGCTTTCAGGAGCGTTTCCATTCCCTGCAGAGCAGAGAGGACGTTGGAAGGAGAGACCTTCGGAAGTGACTCACCCCAGGCACGGAGTGAGTCAGGAGCACACTGGGAATACGATGCAGTTCCCCATCCTGTTTCCTTGTCGGAATGCCAGGTAGAAGCTCTTCTGTTCTGCCTCCAGCTTTGGGAAGCACTTTTTTATTTATTTAAATTTGAACTTCAGGGCTGCCGACGAAGCTCGGCCGCTGCCAAAAGAGCTTCAGCTCCACAGTGACCGCGGGGCTGCTGTGGGACAGGGGGCTGAGGGGAGGGCAGGAGACAAACGGCACAGGTGACCTGCAGTGTGTGTCCCTGTCACCCAAACACGGTCAGGAAGGTTTCTGTGCTCATCTTGCTGCCTCTCCTTGCTTGACACAAGACTGCATCAGGTCAGAGATCAACTCAGGGCTGACTTCAGGTCATTTAGTGTCACACTGCTGCCTCAGAACTCCTTAGGAGCTGGGTCTGCTCAGGGACTGTGCAGGGTTATATGGCAGTGCCTGTAGTGATCAAAACAAAGCTCAGGACCTGAGCACTCATTCCATGAAGAATTTCATCCTAATACCCAACCTAAACCTAAGCAGCTCGAGGCCGTTCCCTCTCCTCCTGTCCCTGTTCCCTGGGAGCAGAGCCCGACCCCCCCCGGCTGCCCCCTCCTGTCAGGGAGTTGTGCAGAGCCACAAGGGCCCTCCTGAGCCTCCTTTTCTCCAGGCTGAGCCCCTTTCCCAGCTCCCTCAGCTGCTCCTGGGGCTCCAGCCCCTTCCCAGCTCCATTCCTTTCCCTGGACACGCTCCAGCCCCTCCATGTCCTTCTTGTCCTGAGTGTCCCAGAGCTGCCCCAGCACTGGAGGTGCCCCAGCAGTGCCAGCACAGGGACGGGCACTGCCCTGGTCCTGCTGCCACCCCAGGGCTGGCACAGCCCAGGTGCCTTTGGCCCCTTGCCCACCTGGGCACAACCGGGCTCATGTCCAGCCTCTGTCATCAGCACCTCTATTGGCCACAATCCCCTGTGGCCCTGGTGCCTGAGCTGTTCCTCTCCCCGCTCTGAGTGCCCTGCTGTGTCCACTGGGGCAGGGGCACATCTTGGAACCCAGCAATGCTGCTGGGGACCCCCGTTGTCTGAAATGGTGGGGTTTGTGCCTTCTGGGTCGAGGTCCCTGGGCTGATGCTCCCTCTCTCTGCAGCCCTGGGAAGGAGAAGAGCCTTGGTTCCCCCTCCCTCCAGCTCAGCTCCATGGCCAGGCCCTGAGTCACTGCCTGTCATTGTCTGTCACTGCCTGTCAGGGACTGGGGGTTCTCTGGGAGAGCAAATCCCATCCATTGTTGTCGTCCCTCGCTGACCAGCCTGGTATTCACAGCAGATGAGAGACAAATTCCCAGCCCTGGTCCCTAGGGAGGCTGCCTTTTCAACTGTCCGCATTTCAGGGATGACTCACTTCCAGAGGCCTTGTCTGTGCCATTCATCAGGGCAGGGACGAGGCTGTGCAAAGCCGAGTTTATCTCCAGACACCCAGATGAAGGGCCCGTGTTATCCTCACTGCACAAAGAACTGAGGCTTGGGAAGGCAAGACCAAATGTGTTGGTGCTTTCTGAGGGCTGGGTTTATGAAAGGAACAGATTTTTGGAAGACTGACCATCGCACAGCACCTTTGGGCTTACAGGAAAAGCCTCGGCTGCAGCTCTGAATTTGGAGCATTGCTGGAAATTACCTTCAGCAGAGAATGGGGCTGAATCAACACCATCTTCTGTGTGAACATCCACTCAGGGCATGGAGACACAGCTGAGCTCCTGGGGAGCATCCTGCCCACGACCCCATCCAACATCAGCCAGCAGCTCTTCCCTCCTCCATGCCCAAAACTGCTTCTGAATTTGGGGTGGGGCTCCACAGGCAGCAGCATCCCGTCAGCAGCCAGCCCAGGGCTGCCCAGGAGCAGGTCTGGCTGTGCAGTGGATGAGGTGGGGCCACAGCAAATGTGAGCTGCAGTCATGGATGGATCCTCGGGCTGCACCACGGCTCCTGTGCTGGTATTCCCTAAATGGTTTGGACCTATGTGTAATCACAGGAAATCACTTTCATTCTTTTCAATAAACGCTCCTCAAGTGCAATCCCAGCTTCATCTTCCAGCCCTGCCCTATTTTTCTTGCGTCAGCTCCCAGTTTTTCAGTTTGACGCAGAATCGTCGCTGAAAACTGTCACTGAGTGGAGTTTGGGAAACATTTGGGAGAGAATCTCTCCATTCAGGAACGCCAGGATCCCACCTCTGCCCCAGCCCCGCCTGCCTTGACACCACCAGAGCACAGTGCAGGCAGAGCAGCACAGAAAGAAATGGAGGGAGCTTTAAATCCTGGGATTTCGCTGCTACAAACCAGCACCTAATTAGTAACAAAACCCCCACACTGCTCACCCAGTCCCTGCCCAGGAGCCATCGCTCTGCTCCAATTGCTGTGCACTCCATTTTGGGATCCTCTGCAAGGAACCTTCTTGTTAAAGCAGCCACCTTTGATATGGGGCTGCTCTGCTCCACCTCCTTTGAAGCCCATTATAAATATTAAGCTTAATTTAGGATTCTTTGGATCCCTGGCTGCAATTCTCTGACAGGAAAAATCTCAGGCAGGAGAGCTGGTGTTAACCTGTTGTGCTAAGCTCGGGTCGGGGCTGGAGGACACGTCATTCTTATTTTCATTCCTCTGTACAGCACAACCAAGAGCTTCAGGAAATGAAGTTCTCACCAAGTTTTAGATGTGCCCTTTTGGGAGTGTAGAGGGGCAGAAAAACCAGTCCAAGCAGCGGGCTGGCTAGAACAGGGATCATCAGCAGAGCCCCTTGCCTGCTCTGTGGAAAAGGATGTGTGAAGATTTATATCCCATATTTGTGAGATGGGGCAGGACAGCAGGTTGGGAAAGAAGTCCCAACTGCTTTCTTATTTACAAGCAATACATTTATTATTTACAATTTATTATTCATTAGTTTTGGACCAACCTTAGGGGAGGAATCCTTAACTGAGGAGGACAGAGTGCCTGTCCCTCAGCCTGCAGGGCCACTGATGTCTCCTGCCACACCCCAAAAGCCACTGTCCATCTGTGGAAGCAACCACGCAGGGGCCAGTGGCCAGTGCAGGGTCCCAGCTGGTCTCTCCTCTGTCTGGCAGCCTGTGCCCTCCCAGGGCTGCACCTGGAGCAGCCAAACCCTGGCACTGGTGCTCCAAGAAGGTGGAACCGGCTCACCCGAGGAGAGACAATGTCCCTGTGCCTGGCTCTGTGTCACACTGAGCCGCTGACCCTTCCTGCGGGGTGACCGGGTCACGGCGCCCAGCAGGAGCTGCCACTGAGGCTGGCAGCTGGGGATCCGAGCTCTGCGTGCAGCCAGCGAGTCCGGAGTGATTGCTCTGAGTGATCGCAGAGAGCGTCTTAGTGCTCATTAGAGACAAATTGCGCTGCCTGCTGTGAGCAAAATAAAGAGGCGTTTACCCAGGCTTTCTTCGAGGCTGTGTTTGCACAGAAAGATCCCCTCCATGGGGCTGAAGAGCTGCTTTTAGCAGAGTCTCCAAGGATGGAGCGGGTAAATGAGGGCTGCCTGGGAAGGAGGGATGGCGATGGGGTGGTGTCCCTGTTGTGCCCGTGGCTGAGGGAGGTTGGCCTGGGGACATGCAGAGCTGGCTTTAAATGTAGAGCCAGCCAGCCGTGGTGGGAAAGCTTTGCCACCAGGGGAATGTGGCTTGGATTTTGGTTTGATCTCCTGCAGTAACACAGCCCCTTCAGGCTGTTTCCATGCTGGAGTCAGTGCACTGCAGCGAGGTCATCACCCACCAGCTCTCCCTGTCCCTCCAGGCTGGGCTGGCTTCCAGAGCACAACCAGCTCGGTGACACCTTTGTGTCCAAGCCTGGTGGCAGGCAAACAGCACAGCCTTGCTGCGGGTGAAGAGGGAGAGCCTTCAGCAGCAGCAGCCATCTCGCCATCTCCCCCAGCCAGGCCAGGCTGTGTCTGACCTGCTGCCCCCCTTCCTGGCCCAGCTCTGAGCACTGGCGGTGCTAATTCACAGTTCTCACCCACCGCTGTTACATTTGAAGGTATTTTTCCAAGGCAGCCTGGTAGCAGCTAATTGAAGAGATCAAAGGGTTCAAGAAACTGATTTAGTCAAATGTTGGATTATCTGATTAATTGTCTTCCACTGCACGTATTTTTCCCAAGGTAAATTCAAGCTAGCACCTGTTGAGGAGCCTATTAGTCACTGTCTGGGCTCTGCTGCACTGGAATTCAAAGGCTTCCTGTGCTGGAATCCAAAGGCTCTCCATGTAAAACAGGACAATTCCTTGTTGTCTCAGCTGGCAGCCACCTCCTCGCTTTGTAATTAAAAAAACTCTACATGGCCCAAACACGCGGCCACCACATCCAGATGTGTCCCCAAGCCTGAGCAGCCTGCCCTGCTCTCCAGGACACGGTGGCTGCCTCTTCCCATCAACCGCAGGTGTGGGCCAGTTTGCTGGGTCCCAGAGCAGGGTTTCCCTCATGGAAGGGCTGTTTGGAACAGAGTAGCCCTAAACCAAATGATGAAGGACTTTAGCAGGAGATACTCAGGCAGTGGTGGTGCTGTGGGAATGGTCATATCATCCCTGGAAGCTCAGGCTGGTGCTGACATGGACAGGACACATTCCCAAGCCCAGGCACACCTGGGCACAGCTGAAGTTCTCCCCAGATGAAGTTGATGAAGCCAGGTTTTTCTCCTGGGTAGTTTGTCCTAAGCTGTGAATCAAATTTCCAGGAACGCTCCAAAGCCCACCTGCTGTGAGGATCTTTTTAAAAGGAAGTTCCTCACCCCATGTGAGATGTCCATCACCCCAGGGAACAGTGACAGGAAGATGAAATGGGCCCAAACTGCACCAGAGCAGGTTTGGGTTGGACATCAGGAGGAATTTCTTCACTGAAAAGGTGGTCAGGCATTGGCAGGGGCTGCCCAGGGAGTGTCCAGTCCCGGAAAAAACAGGCCAGGGCAGGATTGGACAGGCTGTCCCTTGTCCTGTGTCCTGCCACTGCAGCACAGCAGCCAGGGCTGAGCTGAGGAGAGCCCTGCTGCCAGCAGGAGGTCACTGGGCATCGCAGGGGTTTGTAGGAGGCCGTGGCAGGGTCGTCTGGGGGTTTGTGTCCTCCTGCAGAAGCCAGGACACTCTGGAGGGTGCTCTGGGCGTGGTGACCGCTCTGCCCCACGCTCAGCCCCACTGAGAACGGCAGTGACAACCTCGGGGAGCTGTGGGACACCGGAGCAAACCCAGAGCAGCTGTTCCTAAAGGTGGTGAGCACGGGCAGGATCCCATTGACACCTCACATGGGTTTGTTCAGTGTCAGCCGCGCTCCCTGCAGAGAGGTCTGGCAGGGCTCTGCAGCTGACGCAGCCCTGACCAAAGCTGAGCCCAAAAGGACCAGCACTGACCTGGATTTAGGGGTCAGAGCAGCAGCGTCACTCAGCGTGACTCAGCAGCAGGGAAGCCAGCCCTGCTCCGAGATGTTCCAGCAGAGGAGAGGCCCAGGGCAGGGAGGTGACTCCAGCCCCTGGGGATGACGGGCTGAGGCCATCCACACACATTAGAGGGATGATAAAGAGGGAGCCAGTGCAAAAAAGAGCCATAAAAATGATTTGAGGGTGGAAGGGAACACTTTGAAGTGAAGGATTTAAAACCTCAACCTGTTTAGCTAATTGAGGAGACACTTGAAAGACAATGTGCTCACAACACGGAGCGGCTTGATGTGGAAAAACACCAAGTTCTGAAAGGCTGCTCAATAAACTGGGAAAAGCAACAGGAGCAGGGGCTGGGAGCTGAAGCCAGGCATATTCAGAGCGGGGAAAAAACGTGCAGATCTTTCCCAGGAAGGATGAGACAGGAACAAGCACTTATAAAAATAATAAACTCTCTCACTCTAAATTATTTAAAGATATCTCTTTTGTTTAAGTTGTGTCCTTGGTCCAGCGTGGTTCCACCCACCACTCTGCTCCCGGGAGCAGCCCAAGAGCACTGCCAGAGCATCCCCAGCTCCCCAGCAGGTCTTGCAGAGAGATGTTCATGCTCCAGCTGACCCCCACATGCTCCAGAAGTCCCTTCACACGTTGTTCTGGCCACTCTTTCCAAGGGCAGGTTGGTTTTCTGTGGAAACTAAAATATTGGGTAACCAAGTGTTCGTGCAGCAATGTCCTGGGGAAGCACCAAAATCCTCTCTAGGGCTTTGCACATGGTCTGCACCCATCTCCTGCCAGCTCTGCACCTCCCAGTGAGCCGGGCCTTCCTCTGGACCTGCCAGCCAGCACACATCCTGCTCCTTCCCAGTACAAATGGGCCTGTGGAAGAGCTCTCTGTGGGCTGCCCTTTTCCTCGTGTCCTGCTGATCCACCTCCCTGGAATCTAGGTTTAACCAACAGAACAATTTTCCAGCAAGACTGAAAGCATTTGCTCGCTGGCTTGTTTGAAGATGGATATGGGCAGTGGACTGCCTCAGGCTGTTCTCTTTTCCAGGGAAGAACCGGATGCACCTTGATTTCCCTTTTGGTTGCCGTGATGTCTTCGAGATCATACATTATTAAAATAATTATAAATATTTCTTATGCATGCATGGTGTACAACACAAGGGAGAGCTGGAAGGTGCAGCACGGGTTTGAGACGGGGCCACCAGGAATGTTTGGAGGAGCCCTGCCAGCTGTTGTGCTGTGATCAGCTCATCACAAGGCCAGGGATGAACCAGCAAAGGGGATGGCCAGGGTGGGGGGAAGCTCTCACTCACAGCAATCTCAGCCTGTTCTTTAGACACGGCTTAAAGTTAAACCAGACAACGCGCTGTGTGCACGCGGAGGGTGAAGAGATGGCTCCTGACAAAGCACTTCTCATCCTTTGTCAGTGTTAATAGAGGTGTTTTATTGTTATCTGCATCAACTGCTCCATCCTCCTGCCTCCTGGCTCTGCTCCCAGATGCAGAGGTCATCTCGAGTCGAGCAGATCCCAGCTGGCACTCCAACGTCTCATTAATTTGCAGCGATGCCGCTCGTTGCTGTCCCCACGCCGAGCAGCGAGGCTGACCCTTGGCTCTGGATGCCCCATCACGTGCCACAGGTCCCTGTCCATCCTGTCCCACCAGCCCAGCCGGGCTCAGCAGCAGGTGACACAGCCCAGATGTTCCTACACCAAACAAGCTGGGCACAAATGACTCCCAAGAGGGGATAGATGAGGATGGATCTGGCCTGGATGATGCAAACAGGGACAGGGGCAGGGACCTGCGGGTAGACAGAGCTGGCAGCTGGGCTTGCTGAACACCAGGCCATGCCGGATCCTCTGTGATCTCCGCGTGGAGCCACGATTGGTTCCCTAATTAGCCCCAAAAGCACCTTCCCTGAGGAGTCAATTCACCCTCGATTGGTTCCCTAATTAGCCCCAAAAGCACCTTCCCTGAGGAGTCAATTCACCCTCGATTGGTTCCCTAATTAGCCCCAAAAGCACCTTCCCTGAGGAGTCAATTCACCCTCGATTGGTTCCCTAATTAGCCCCAAAAGCACCTTCCCTGAGGAGTCAGTTCACCCTCGGGCTGCAGCGGAGGGGGCAGAGCGCTGAGGGAAGCACTCACAGCCCCGATGGGCTTTATCTCTGGAGGAGGTTTGCCTCTGGAAATCGCCCTGTGACGATGACTGATCTCAAAGATAAGGAGCAGAAGCAAAGACAATCTCTCAGCTCTCCCCGTGCCTGCGGGGATGGGGAGCTCTCAGCTCTGCTCTGAGCCATGAACTGAACACAGCAGCCCTGGAGCAGGGCTTGGCTCTCAGGAATCCCTTCAGAAGCAGAGCTGTTCCCAGCTCACTGCTGAGCTCCGGGCACCTGTTTCCCTCCCTGCCAGGTAGATGTGCTGGCAGCACCAGCCAGATCCCCTGCCACCGGCAGGGCACACCAGGCCACGACCCCTGACTGAGTCCTTCCTCCCAGCATCTGCCAGGCAGCCACCCCCACCCACTCCCTCTGCATTTCCCAAAGGAAAGTTTTATTTCCTTTGTACTTTTATAGATTTTATTTATAATTAGCATATTATGCATTATAAAATGAAATCCTCCCCTGGACTAAGCCCACGGTGCAGTTACCTCTGTCAGCCCAACCTGGAATTGCATCATTTGTTTGCTTGACAAGACCCAAGCCCTGCAAAGCCTCAAAACCTGCCAGCAATTGCCTTGCTGGCCTTTAATCCAGCATTAGAGCGATTCCATGTGGCTTTTCATCCAGGTTCTCCTCTAAGCACCTCATCCAGTTTGGTCATCCCACATGGCCTTTACATCTGGGGGCTTTGGGAATTCCCAGGGATTCAAGGGCAGCTCTCTGGGAGCCCTGGGCACAGCAGCAATGAGCCCAGGAGGCACCAACACCCTTGCCTGGCTACAGAGGGAGGGATTCCCTCTCCTAACTTAGGGAACAGAGGTAAACGTCTCCCAGCATGCAAAATTTACCTCAGAACCACCGGACTCTGGTGTCCCTCTGTCCAAAGCAGGGATCAGAGCTGAGCACGTGCCATGGTGGGTCCTGACCCCCTGGGAAGGAATCTCAGGACTGCAATTTTGCCTGTTACAGGCTCTCTCCCACTGTTTTCAGCTTCCCTCAGCAATTTCCCACATCTTCCAGCTCTGCTTTGTGAAGAATCCTTTTTTCCCCTTTGCAGTTGTTCTCCATTCAGATTTATTTGCAGTTGCCAACACCATCCACCCTCCAGGCTTTTAGTCAGAACTGCCTCTCTGCTTGTGACTTTTTTACTTCCCAATACCTTTCTTTAGAGAATGCTTCACTTTTTGTTCATTTTCGTTTCCCCCTCTACAATTTTCTCTTCCTAATGATCATTAACTTGGAGAACTTGGTCCTTTTGAAAAGGAGATAATTAATTTCCAGGGCTGACATCTTTCTCCACTGTAATCAGATCCACATCCTCATTCCCTCGTGCCCTGTGTGCTGCCTTTTGTGCTGGGAAGTGAGGGCTGATCTCATGAGGCTCTCAGCTCTCAGCTTGTGGCCCTCAGCACATCTCCTGGCAGTGGTGCTGTGCCAGCTCCTCTCCTCTCCTCTCCTCTCCTCTCCTCTCCCTGTGATTTATGCAGCCAGCAGTGGGAAATGCTCCCTGGAAGGGAGGATCTCACAGGGAAGAGCACAGTGTGAGATTAGGGGGGCAGCAGTGGCAGGAGGGGGGCTGGAGCCTCCCAATTTTGGTAACGAATGGAAGGAAACTGTCAACAAGGAGCTCATTTCTTGGTGAATAGTTGATAGATCTCAAGCTCTCTGTGTGATCCAAGCATGGGCCAGACTGAGGTTGGATCTGATGATCTCAGAGGTCTTTTCCCACCTTAATAATTCTCTATTCTATGAGATTGACCTTTGAACAGACCCAAAGCAGCAGCAGGTTGCTTATCCCAGTGTCACAGAGCTGGTAAAGGACGCACAGAGGGAATGCCCTGGGTTCCTCCCCAGAAATGTGGGTGGTGACACCACACCCCCGGGCCTCAGGGGTCCCCAGTCCCTCCAAAAGCTGAGCTGTGCATGGGAAGCCTCTTCCCCCGTAGCACCTCACTCTGCCCAGGGCAGCCCTGGTTTCCCTGGGCCCTGGGGGAGCAGGGAGGGTGGCACAGCTGGGGCGTGCAAAGCCTTAGGACAGATTGAGGACGTGGCCTCAGGCTGGGCCAGGGGAGGCTCAAGGTGGACATCAGCAGGAATTTCCCCATGGAAAGGGTGCTCAGGCCTTGGCAGGGGCTGCCCAGGGAGGTTTGGAGTGCC
>VZRS01002289.1:88731-143746 GCA_013398055.1 Ifrita kowaldi | reverse complement strand
TCCCAGCTCTCCCAGCCTTTCCTCCCAGCAGAGCTGCTCCATCCCTCTGCTCATCCTGGAGCCTCCTCTGGACTCTCTGCAGCAGCTCCAGGTCCCTCCTGTGCTGGAACCCTCCACCCCAGCCCAGGGGAGCAGAGGAAGGTGCACACGGCAGTGCCAAGTGGGCAGCTGTCTCCAAGAGCTCGTGGACAGAAAACGTTGACCTTTGACTAATGAATCACTCCTAACGAAAAGCCTGTCCAGCTGGATTTAATTGCCTGGTTTGGGCAGATATGGCTGGGAAATCTCACGCCTGTCAGATTTTTTTCTCCNGGTTTGGGCAGATATGGCTGGAAAATCTCACGCCTGTCAGATTTTTTTCCACCCCCTAAAGCATCAAATTATTCACCGTCCTCTTGTAGCATTTTGCAGCCAACTCTTTCCTGTGATGATTTTCAAAGGATGAAGAATGAGCACCCTGGTGACATTTCTAGTATCTATAAATATCTCCCCACTACCCTGCCTGCCCAACTGGTGAATTATGCAGGGAGATATATATAATAAAACAATCGGATCCATTTTGTTGTCAACAGACCATTCTTCTTCAGCTGACAAGAGAACAGCCCAGGCTGTGCCTCTGGAAAGAGCAGGCAGTGCCTGTGGAATTGCTGAGCTTCTCTTTCCTGCGTGTACAGGGGCATCTTGGAGGGCAACACTGAGCAGAGAGAGGCCCTGGTATGCTGGGAAAAGGAGGAAAGGTTTTGAAAGAGAAGAAGAATGAAGTTTAGGACAGTAAAAGTCCCCAGAATGGCAGGAAATCCCACATCCAGAGCACTGAGGATCACATGGAATCACACAGAGGATCATTGAGGTTGGAAAAGATCTCAAAGACCATCGAGCCCAACCTGTTCCAAATCCNGCACAGCTTGGACTCGATGGTCTGAGATCTTCTCCAGCCTCAGGGATTCTGTGATTCTGTGTGATTATCAGGCAAATGCCCTGAATGTGCCAGGGTCTCCAGGGCTGCTGATGCGGGCAGAACTTCCCTCATGGACATGAGCCACTTTTCCTCGTGTGGCTTTCATCAAACCTCCCACAGTCCTACAAATACTCTGGTTTTTCCAAGGCAGCATTTCCCACAGCGAGGCTGGAGCACTGGAACTTCCCAGGAACCAGAGGGGTTCAGGCACTGGGGCTGTCACAGCCGGCAGCTCCCTCATCCCAGCTCCCAGAGGATTCTCGGAAACATTGAACCAAAACACCAAATTCAGGCTCAGCGTTTTGCCTCATGGCTTCTGGCCCTAACCAAAATGAATGTTTTAGGAGTTTCCTAGCAGAGAACCCTAAAGTTTGCACACATAAGTGGGTTTCAAGGCCTTTGGACAAGGTGTTTCCAGGCTCACAGCACCCTCGCACTAACAGGAACACCAGCACTCCAATTAGAGGGGCTGCTCACAACTCCATGAACATCTTGTACAGCCTAAAAGCTTTCTAAATGAGGCTCACAGCCACGAACAAGGTAAATACATTTGTAGATTTGTTTGGGCAATTACAGTCATTTAAAAAACAATGCATAATAACAGACATGAATCTAATAAGCCATTGCTAATTAAATGTATTAATGCCACGTTATAAAACGAATGTGTCTTGCTGATGTGTTACAGCCACTTCTGTGCTGCAAATACTTGAGCAGTGACACGGGCAGAATTTGCATCCCTGGGCATTGCCAGTGCCCAGGAATAGCTGCAATTAATTTGCCCCAGTGGAGCCAATCCCCTGCCCACCCACCAGGCTCTCCTTTCATGTGCCTACTCTGCATTTTCCTGTGCTGTGTGAGCAACAGTTGCAGTAAAATGGAGCTGGTTAACCCCAAAATTTGGGACACCTTTACAAAGCATTTGTGAAGACTCTGCTTTGAACTGTGCTCTTCTGCCAATTATAATTTGCAGCAGGTACAACATTCCCAGGCTGTGGAAAAGCCACTTCTCTGTCCTGGGAGAGTTCAGTCAATTTTACCTGACATTAGGTGTTCATAGCACAGTTCTCCTTCTCTGGCTTTCATCTCCTTGGGAAATGTCACCAAACTGCAGTTAACCAATTGACCACAGACCTTTGAGGAGTCAGGCCCAAAGCAGCCCCACAGATGCAGAGAAAGGCTGAGAGCCAGGCTGGGATCCCCTGGGCATCCAGAAACACCGACCTGCTTGTTTCAAACTTTGTTTGCTGAGCTCAGCCAGTGCTGGCGTTGGTGAATGAAGGGTTGGGGTCCAGCAGGCCTGGGGAGCTCGGTGGTGAAGGTGGGGTGAAGGAGTGGGGTTGGGATGGAGGGGGCTGTAGGGCAGAGAGCAGCCTCAGAGCTGGGCCTGGACAACGACCTCCTGAGACTTGTGCCAGTGATGGAGAAGTCACTTCCCAAGGTCTCCAGCTTTATGTAAAAGTGAGCAACCACATGTTCCCTGTTGTCAAACTGCCTGAAAATCACAGAATCCGGGACTGGTTTGAGTTGGGAGGGACCTCAAAGCCCATCCAGTGCCACCCCTGCCATGGCAGGGACACCTTCCACTGTCTCAGGCTGCTCCAAGCCCCCGTGTCCNCCTGGTTTGGGCAGATATGGCTGGAAAATCTCACGCCTGTCAGATTTTTTTCCACCCCCTAAAGCATCAAATTATTCACCGTCCTCTTGTAGCATTTTGCAGCCAACTCTTTCCTGTGATGATTTTCAAAGGATGAAGAATGAGCACCCTGGTGACATTTCTAGTATCTATAAATATCTCCCCACTACCCTGCCTGCCCAACTGGTGAATTATGCAGGGAGATATATATAATAAAACAATCGGATCCATTTTGTTGTCAACAGACCATTCTTCTTCAGCTGACAAGAGAACAGCCCAGGCTGTGCCTCTGGAAAGAGCAGGCAGTGCCTGTGGAATTGCTGAGCTTCTCTTTCCTGCGTGTACAGGGGCATCTTGGAGGGCAACACTGAGCAGAGAGAGGCCCTGGTATGCTGGGAAAAGGAGGAAAGGTTTTGAAAGAGAAGAAGAATGAAGTTTAGGACAGTAAAAGTCCCCAGAATGGCAGGAAATCCCACATCCAGAGCACTGAGGATCACATGGAATCACACAGAGGATCATTGAGGTTGGAAAAGATCTCAAAGACCATCGAGCCCAACCTGTTCCAAATCCCCACCTTGTCCCCAGCCCAGAGCACTCAGTGCCACCTCCAGGTTTTCCTCCAGGCCTTGGACACCTCCAGGGATGGGCACTCCAAACCTCCCTGGGCAGCCCCTGCCAAGGCCTGAGCACCCTTTCCATGGGGAAATTCCTGCTGATGTCCACCCTGAGCCTCCCCTGGCCCAGCCTGAGGCCGTTCCCTCTCCTCCTGTCCCTGTTCCCTGGGAGCAGAGCCCGACCCCCCCCGGCTGCCCCCTCCTGTCAGGGAGTTGTGCAGAGCCACAAGGTCCCTCCTGGTAAAAGAAGCCTTGAAGACATCCCAGGGAAGGACTAATCCAGCATGATGGATTATCTGGAGCACGCACTTCTGGTCCTTCTCTCTTGTGTTTAATTCAGCAGCGCTCTGTTTATGCATCTAAACCCCCTGCATGGTGAAATACACGGGGAATTTAATGTGCCCAACTTTGCAAAGCCGTGGGAAGTGACCAGTTTACACTTCCCATTTAATTGGCAGGTTTTAATTTAAATTGGGAGGGATTTAATTTAATAGCAAAGCTTTCCCCAGCTAACAGACCTCTTGTAGCAGGCACTCATTATGTGGGATACTCTACAGACTCTGTTACCTCATTTATGCGTTAGAGGCAATTTAAAAAAGCCAGATTAAGACAGCTCTCTGCCTTCCATTAGATATTTGCAGATGTCTTCTGCTAAGCCATAACTAGCTCCTTCATCATTAATTTTTTGGGGCTGTGCCTCGGAGACATTGCCTGGCAATTAAACAAAGTTCTTACCAGAGAGCTTTCCCTCCTTACCTTCACCCAGGAGTTTGTCGTTCTCCAGGACTGCAAGGACAAGGATTTTGGATGTTCTCACCCTCACAGGAAGAGAGCTGCTGTGCTGCTCAGGGCAGGAGAGCTCCTATGGATCTCCTGCAAAGCCTGAGGGCTTCACCCTCCTGGATGACTCAGTGGGAGCAAAGCTGATCCCCTGGACTGGCAGAGAGTTGACCCCATCTCCTGCCACGTGCCCTAAAACCGCTCAGTCTGAGGGGAGGCTCTGAGAAACCAAACACTGCCCACACAAGTGCTGTCCTGGTTTAACCCCAGCAGCAGCCAAGCCCCCCAGCACTGGCACTGGGTCAGGGTGGGAGGGTTTGGGGGTGCTCCTCGGTGCTGGTACCACTGAACCAAACCCTCTGCTCCTTCCCCTCCCTCCTGCCAGGCTCCCCGGGACCTGCCACCAGCTCGGAGGTGGCAGCGAAGCCCCAGGTGAAAAGCCAGGGCTGCTCGGGTGGTGAGGGCTGGGAGGATGAGGAGAGGAACAGCAAATGTTGGGCAGAGGCAGGGCCTGTGTGTGCCTCCAAGCACGGAGAGCTTTCCCCAGGAAAAGCCCCATTTCTGCAGGAACCAACCCGGCTCCTGCCCTTCCCAGCTCCGTGTGAGTCACTCAGACAGCTCCTCTGTGCTCGCTGCTCCAGGAACACCTCACCCCTCACTCCTCTCCCACTCCAGAATTAAACTCCCAGTGACCCACACAGGTGTGTGCCTCTCACCTGACCCCCCGTGCTCTCCTCACTGCGAGTAAACGTGCAGCTTCCAGAGACTGCTCCAGGAACAATTACTTTTATTAGTAAATATCTATCATCATGACATATTCCTCTTAAATAATCCCTGTGCTGTACTTTCACTGTTGATTCCATTAAGCACATTGGATATTAACACCATTTTCAATGTTTCTGAGATTTACAGGCGTGTTAGCAAGACACAGCTCATAACCACAACATCTGCTCATCTCCCAGCTTCCAACACTACACACACGACACAGAAACACTCACGGAGAGAAAAGAATAAATTCTGGAGAATTTCACAAGTCATTAGACTATTTAAGTGTTTTGGAGAAGGCCGCTGATTTTAAAACTACTTTGGATCATGAGGAGAAATAAAAATTAGATTCAGGTTTAGCACTCTCTGGGTGTGGTATATCAGGCTCTGGGCTGGGATCTTCTAGTGAAGCAAAGAATTACAGGATATTGATTCCCAGCAGCCTGGGCCATGTGTCACTCTGCACCTCTGTCACCTCCTCACAGGCCTTGGACTGTCACAGCCCTTGGACTCAGAGACAGTCCTGGGTACATAACCTGGGAGTCCATCAGACAGGTGGAACTTGGGTTAATCTCAGCATTTAATTGTTTAAATTGTGTGACAAAGGCATCGTGAGGGATTTGCAGAGCAGGGGCTGTGCGGGTGCCTTAGATCTGCAGCAGCAAGGCCACACCAGCGAGCACCCACTTGGAAGGGTTTTCCTTTGTTTTGAGGTTAAAAGTCCACACGTAGGTTGGCCCTCTCTGGCGTGTTTTGTACACAGGACACGGGTACATGCCCCGGGTGTCCTGTTTGTCCGCAGGAATGGCCCTGATGAACACGACAGGCATGGCTGGGGTCAGCTCCTTGAGCCTGGCGTCCGTGATTATCCCGGCCTGCAGAGGAAAGGAGGCAAAGCTGTGGTCAGATTTTCAAGGCGTCCATCAGCTGCTCTGTGAGGTACCTGAGCCCCTGTGATCTTTATCCAAGCTGCTCCCACTGGGGAGGCGCAAACAAGGGCTGGAGGAGTCTGTTTGAGGAAGGAGGGTCTGGATCCAGCACCTCCCTGTCTCACCACAGTGTACATCATCCCCACGGTCCAGCTGCCTGCACTCTCACCAGATGCTCAAACCTGCACATCCAAGCTGGACTTTGTGTGGGAACAGTGTCCCTGGCCCTTTATGAATAAAGTTTCACTTCTCATGTCCTGGCGTCGACTGTGGTGCAGCTTGAGGCCATTTCCTATTGTCCTATTGCCAGGGAACCAGAGACAGGACAAAAGGGAACGGCCTCAGGCTGTGCCAGGGGAGGCTCAGGGTGGACAGCAGCAGGAAATTCTTCACTGAAAGGGTGATTAAACATCGGCAGGGGCTGCCCAGGGAGGTTTGGAGTGCCCATCCCTGGAGGTGTCCAAGGAAGGGCTGGAGGTGGCACTGAGTGCTCTGGGCTGGGGACAAGGTGGGGATGGGGCACAGGTTGGACTCAGTGGTCTTTGAGATCTTTTCCAACCTCAATGATCCTCTGTGTGATTCCATGAGATTCTCAGGGATCGGGCACAGCTTGGACTGGATGGCCTGGGAGGGCTTTTCCAGCCTCAGTGATCCTGGGATTATTCTCGTGCAGCTCTTCCTCAGAGTTTTGCCAGAGCAGAATCACCTCGTGGGAGGTGCTGCTCGTGGTGGGAGCGAGGGTGGGCACCTGAACCGCTGGGATGGAGAACAACCCTCACTTGAGAAGAGCCTGAAAGTCACCGAGTAAGGTCCCACCACAGTGTGAGCATGACCTGGGACAGCCCTGTCCGGGCGCTGAATGCACACGGGGCTTGTGTGGCCCCAAAAGGCACCACGGGCTTGTTCCCACCCTCATGGATGCAACCAAGAGGATTCAAAACAACTTTCCTGTGGGAATATCACCATTAAATATCAAGTCCCTGCTATCCTCCTCCAAGCAATGCCCTGCACAGCAGGCTGCCCAAGCCACAAGAGGGAGAGAACCCTGCCAGGACAAGAAATCAAGTTTGTTTCTCTAATTGGGGTCTCTGTGGCATTTTTTCTCTCTCTTCCTGACAATAAAATACCCTGCACATCAATCCATATCCAGGGAGAATTGCCTAATGGAGGCTAGAGAGACCAAATGAAAACAAATAGGGAAATGGAAAGGAAACTTTTCAGTGCTAAAGAAACTGCCTCTCACTGCAGCTGAACTTCACATATCATCATTATTCCAAATGCTCTCGGATCAGAGTTGTGGGGTGAGATTCAGCCTCTCCAGTAGTTTATTTAGTTCTGCAAACGAGCAAAGAAAAACCATCCCTCTTGCCACACACCTTGGTTTAATTGTGCTAATGCCATCTGTTATACTCAGCTATGATAAATCCAACTCTCATTTAGGATTTTATATTTCCAACATGCTGAAAAAACATTAAATAATTTGTATAATACCTTGCACAGTAGCTATTTATGAAACATTATTATGCACTCTTCTTAAATCCATGCCTTTCATTTCTGAGACTGGGTTTTGACGTCTTTTTTTTTTCTTTTTCTTTTTTTTTTTTTACAGCTGAGAATACTTCAAATGACATTTCTGAGATATATTCTACCTGTTTTTGGGTTAACAAGAGCTGAAATCTTCCTGAGGTACCTCTGTGTAAGAGATCATTTTGTTATGTCTGGGCTGATTCTCATTTGCATTTTTTATCGCTCTCATCATCAGAAATTAATTCTGCTCTGAAAGCAATTTCTCCTGACTACCAGCACAGCACTCCTGCTGGAAAGCCACCGTTCTGTGCCTACAGAGCTCAGGCCTCAGATCCTAAAGGATCCTTTAGTTCTGCTTGCCCCAGATTCCCAGCAGGCAACTGAGGATGGGCTGAGGGCACAAAGAGCCGTCACAAGCCAGGGGTGGTGACAGACGGGCCCAAAGGCAGCCCTGTGACCCACAGCCCTGCACCCTCTGCACCCAGAGGTGCTCCCAGCACAGCTTCTGGGGTCGGCTGGCCCAGGGACCCCCAGCATGGTCTGGCTGCCTTTGGGATGGAGTCACCTGCTGGCAGGGAAGGGGGACACAGAGCCTGCAGGGATCACTCCAAGGTGCTCCCACAGTGGTGGGGTCAGTGGCTTCAGCTGGACAAGGGGAATGAGAAAAACTCTTCCCTGTGGGGGTGGGGAGGCCCTGGAATAGAATTCCCAGAGCAGCTGTGGCTGCCCCTGGATCCCTGGCAGTGCCCAAGGCCAGGCTGGACATTGGGGCTGGGAGCAGCCTGGGACAGTGGAAGGTGTCCCTGCCCATGGTGGGGTGGAATGAGTTGATCTTTAAGGTCCCNCAGACGGGCCCAAAGGCAGCCCTGTGACCCACAGCCCTGCACCCTCTGCACCCAGAGGTGCTCCCAGCACAGCTTCTGGGGTCAGCTGGCCCAGGGACCCCCAGCATGGTCTGGCTGCCTTTGGGATGGAGTCACCTGCTGGCAGGGAAGGGGGACACAGAGCCTGCAGGGATCACTCCAAGGTGCTCCCACAGTGGTGGGGTCAGTGGCTTCAGCTGGACAAGGGGAATGAGAAAAACTCTTCCCTGTGGGGGTGGGGAGGCCCTGGAATAGAATTCCCAGAGCAGCTGTGGCTGCCCCTGGATCCCTGGCAGTGCCCAAGGCCAGGCTGGACATTGGGGCTGGGAGCAGCCTGGGACAGTGGAAGGTGTCCCTGCCCATGGTGGGGTGGAATGAGTTGATCTTTAAGGTCCCTCCCAGCCCAACCCAGTCTGGGACTGTGGTGCCGTGCTGTCCACAGCTGCCAAAGCTCCGTGGAGCACACGTGGGTGTAAAACCCACCCCTGCCCTTCTCCCACCACGCTCCAACCCCCTTAGGGAGGGGCAGGGCACACCTGGCATCAAACTCTCCATTGCTGGGAGCAACAAAGCCAAGAATCAGTCAGCAGCTTGGGATAAAACACCTCAAAGTGTCCCCAGCCACAGCATCCTTCTGGCTGTCACTGAGTCCCGGTGACTGGAACGGGGCTGGAGCAAGAGATCATTTGCACCCAAAATAATCTGCTTAGTTTCATTCCATCTAATAGCTGCCTGCTGGTTTGTAATGAATGTTTTATAAATTTAAGACACCCAAGGGCAAACATAAATGTTTAAATAAATAGAAAGATGTGAGTAGCAGAAACACAGAAGGACTCTTTCTTTTTTTGGAGGCACAACCTAAATGTGAAATATTCTTTTAAAAGTGGAGGTGTTCCCCAGAGGAATTCTCCTAAACGTGGCCTGCCATTTTTATCAGACGATTAATTTGGAAGGAGTACACAACCCAAAAGAGCTGTGCACCTGTTTTAAAAGTCCTGCATCCATTAATGTACACTGGTACTCACTGGATTATAGGTAAAATTAATAGTTCCACTAGGTGGAAATGATATTTCAGTGTGAGCAGCAACCCATGAAAATATCCTTTTCCTTTCTGAAATAAATTGAAGCATGATACCCAGAGATTATGAATGGCTCCATAAACATAATTGCTCAGTATCTTTCAATCACAAGGAAAATGTAATCAGAAAAACACATTTACTGGAGTTGGGATGGTCTCTGAAGGCAAATCCCGTTGCTGGATGCAATCACCCACACCAGTTATTGGAGGGAGGCAGAGGGGAGAAGCCAAGCATTTCCCAAAGATTTCTGGCTTTGCACCACCAAAACCTCTCACTCTTCACTCCCAGCACTTTACTGGAGCTGGGTAAAACCCGGGCAGAACTCATTTTCTCATCATGGTGGCAAAGAAAACAGCAGGCACTGGAATGTTCCTAAACGGAGTATTTGATATGCAGGACCAGGAATTCTTTAAAACACTCTCTGTTCTGGTGTGCCCAGCTGATTTCTGTTGGGTTTTTAGGGCAGCAGAAATCCAGCGCTCCCTGTGGCAGGGGCTGTGGTCTCCCAGGGGCTGTGCACGGCAGCCACACCAGAGGCTTGGAGAAGGGAACAGCCAGGGAAGCGTGGGGCCAGAGCTGGGAGATGGACAGGGCTGCTCCCTGTTCTGCTGCTGTGGCCTGTGCTGTGAGCAGAGAAATGTGGCCTGACCCACGTGAGATCCTCGCTGCAATCTTCCAGCAGAGCCTTTGCCAATGTTCCCGGCTGCCTGTGGCTTCCCAGCCCAAATTCAGGCCATTTCCAGAGCAAAAAACAGCCTGGAGCTTTGAACTCCCCAAGGATGTGCGATGAAATGGCATCCATCAGGCAGGTCACAGCTCTCCCTAGTTTCCTATCCTTCATGGAAAACCATTGCAGAGAGGGAGATGATAAATAAGTGGAATGTTAGATCAGAATTGCGAGGTCGGGCTGGGATTTGGAGTGTGACAGGCACGGCCTCGCTGCTCAGCACCCACCAGCACATCCCACAGCACATCAACCAGCACCTCCAGGGCTGGCTTAGAGCCTGAAGAGCTGGGGCTAGCTACAGGGCTGCTTTTGGCATGAAAACCTCTGCTCGTGAGGGGGTAAACTCGACACAGATACCAAAGTTCTGGGTGACCCACTTTGAGGAGCGTTGGCTCTCTCACGGATCAGCAGCTGCAGAGCACGAGCTGCCCACAGGAAGAGCTGCACAAAGCCCTGTCCTTGAATTCCCATGCATGGCACAAACTGGGAATCCCAGCACAAACTGGGAGCCACAGCACAGACTGGGAGCCACAGCATAGACTGGGAATCCCAGCACAAACTGAGAGCCACAGCACAGACTGGGAATCCCAGCACAAACTGGGAGTCCCAGCACAAACTGGGAATCCCAGCACAAACTGGGAGTCCCAGCACAAACTGGGAGCCACAGCACAGACTGGGAGCCACAGCACAAACTGGGAGCCACAGCACAGACTGGGAGCCACAGCACAGACTGGGAGCCATGGCACCATGGGCCAGGCAGCTCAGAGGTCCGAGCCCATGGGGAGCTGTCAGCCCAGTGGCTCCCATTCTGCACACTGTGCTCCTGACAGCTGGGAACTGTCCCAGGGACTGACAGGGAGACCTGCATCCAGCTTTATTTAAGGGGTAGCTAGAGGATGTGATTCACTGCTGGTCACAGACCCTGCCCACGCAGATGGCACCCTGCAGCACCTGGCAGTGGAGGGACAGTGCTCTGGGTTTGGCACATCCAGCTCTGAGGATGTCCCCTCCTTCCTCCCCACTGCTGCCAAGCAGGCAACGGAGCGACCCCACAAAAGTCTGCCAGCTCACTTCTGGAGGCAGCAGTGGAACCACACCCACGTGAAGGTGTGGGGACGATGCAGCCCTGAGAGGACCCCGGGGTTTGTGTCTGCAGCAGCACCTCAAGTACTGACTGACCCCTGAGGCTCCCCTTGTACCAACGGGATGGTCAGTCCCAGCTGACCACCCCGCACAGCCATGGGACACGCAGCTCCAAGGGGTGATCCCTCTGGCACCAGCACCCTGAACACTCTGCACAGCCCTGGAACAGCTCCAAGGGGTGGTTCCCCTGACACCTTGGACACCCACTCAGGCTGCACAGGGCAGGCCCACACCTCCCATTCCTCATTCCCAAAGAGCTCAGGTGACGATGTGAGATGAGCTCCTGTTCCCTGGAATACCCAGGGAAGCGGGAAGGACACAACACCTGTGGGTCCTCCCTCAACCCACGAGCCTTGCAGAGCTCACCTGAGCGTCCCAGCGTGCTCCCTCCATGAACAGCCCATGGATGTAGGCCCCTTCACGAGGAGCACTGGCAAAATCCTCTCTGCTCTTCTTTGTCACATCGCACTGCAACGTCATCCTGTCCAGAGGCCACTTGTTCTTCCGGGCCGTGGTCTGCATGATGGCTGTCAGGATGGACTGCGGGTTGAAGAACCCTCCAAGCCACAGTGTGGGGGGTAAGGAGAAGTCCCTGGTCCAGGCCTCGAGCTCGTTGATGCGAGCCAGGAGGTCAGCAAACCACGAGCCCAGGCTGGCCGTGGAAGGGTAAGATCTCCTCACCCAGGACTCGGGCACCGTGTCCAGGAAGAGGGAGTTCTGCAGGTTCTCCATGTCGCTGGTCATGGTCAGCTCCCCCTGGTGAGAAAGGGCACAGTCAGCTCTGACAACTGCCCAGCAGAGCCTGCGTGGAAGCAGAGCCGGGCCAGGGCGTGAGGAAGAGCTCAGCATCCCACGCAGGCACTGCTGGCCACGTACTGGGAGTGACCTCAGGAGTTTGGGGTTTTCCTGCACACCTCCTGTTGCATATTCCTGCATCCTCATCCTCCCTGCTGTAAAATGCTACCGGGAGGAAAAGCTGTGTAACAGTGACAGCAGCAGGGCTGTCCCTCAGCTGTCCCAGGGTTTTTTCTGTTTTCTCTCATGGACATGGAAAATCTGCTGATTTTCAGGGGTGTAAAGCTGTTCTCACTCACTGCCAGGGCAGGATACTGGAGTCCCTGACGATCTACTCTAAAACTGTCCAAATATTTGTTATGTCAAGTGCTATCCCCCTCCTCTCCTCCACTCCCCTCCACCTCATTTACTGCTTTGCAGTGCAAGATTTTCTTTTTGACTTCACGTGTTGTCTGCAAATGTAATCACAGTTCCTTCCTCAGCAGGGAAACACACAACAAAGTAAGACATGATTCAGCCAAGTGAGATAAAGAGAGAGGTTTGACTTTTCCTTTGTGCAGCAATTAATTAGTTTTAAAGCTTTTAGAAACCTGTATCAGTTCTGCCAGGAGAGCTGAATTCCAGGACATTCCCCTGAAGTACAACTTGAGGGTGGCTGAACACTGGGACAGGCTGTCCACAGAGGCAGTGGAGTCTCCATTCCTGGAAATGTTCAAAGCCCAGCAGGGCATGGTCCTGAACAACCTGCTCTGCCTGTCCCTGCTCTGGGATGGGGTTGGACCAGACAATGTCCTGAGCAACTCCTCTGTGGTTCTGGCTCACTCAAGCAGGATGCAAAAAGCAAGCCTGCAAAGCAGGCTCAGCGTCCCTGGTATGGAATGATCTCCACAACTGAAATCTCTGCACGCTCTGTGCTCAGCTGGAGGGGTACAACACCCCCCAGCACTTCGGAGACCCACAGATAATGTCGATCGCTGCTCTCCTTTATAAACACTTCCTTTTGTTCCCTTATCACTTTGCCAAAATTTATCTGATTTACAATTTCTCTTTGCCTCGGGCAAAGTGTTTTTGGAAAGATTAACTGAAATCAGTTGAGCCATTGCTGAGAACAAGGGTGAGGGAATTGGGTCAGTCTATTCACATTAAAAGATTCCAACTGTTCTTTCACAGGACTTCAGTGCCTCCAGCCGTGAGGTCAGCAGAGGTGCCCTTTGCTGGGGCCACAAAAATCTATGGAGCTTTAGCAAAAGTTGAAATCTTCTAAAAGCAGCCCCCACAGCTGTTTGCCAATGCTTGTCAGAGCCCAGCAGTTAAAGATCCCTGCAGTTTGTTCCTGTGCTGACCATGCCCTGTGGGTCACACTGACAGCTGAAAAAGGTCTTTAATATCACCAAGTCCAGTCATATAATTGTGACTTGGACAATGTGTGGCAATTAGATTTAATGTGAGGAAGGATGTGCTGTTTAATGTTGGTCAGGGAACGAGGGGATGAATAGTGTGCAAATAAACCACAAACAAAACAAACCACAGGAATCACAGGGTGCAAAGCTCTCCCCAAACCCCACCACAAATCACAGCAGGGAAGGAGATGGGATCTGTAGAAAAGGCTCCTCTAAGGGTGCAGCAGCCTCAGTCCCTGAGCTGCCATTCAGGGACACTCCAGGGCTGGAGGAGAAGCGCAGAGCAGAGGAGCAGCAGCATTTGGCATTTCTTCATCTGGTGTTTGCTGCAGAGACGCACCTGAAGGCTCTGAGAGGCTGCCAGTGGGCAGTTCAAAGAGTCACGGAGTCCTTAAGGCTGGAAAAGACCTTTCAGATCACCGAGCCCACTGTCCCCCCAGCAGCACCACCGTGCTCACCACTGAACCACGGCCCCAGGTGCCACATCCAGGGTTTTCTGAACATTTCCAGGGATGTGTTCACTCTCTCTGAGCCTGCCCTTGGCAGCCTGTGCTGATGCTTGACCACCCTTTATGTGAAGAAATTTTTCCTAATATCCAACTAAACATCCCGTGGTGCCACTTGAGGTCATTTCCTCTTGTCCTGCCACTTGTCACCTGGGAGAAGAGACACCCGGAGAAGATGCACCCACCTGGCCACATCCTCCTGAGGGCACACCAGGCTTGCTCTGGGGTTAGCAAACCTTTCTCCAAGGAAGTGCCCTGCAAAGAGACCTCCCTTGGCAGACAGCTGTCATCAGGACAGGAATCCTCTGAGGGAGACAAGAACCCTCTGAGGTGACCACATTCAGGGATTCTCTGGGGTGACCACACTCAGGGATTTTCTGAGGTGCCACACTCAGGGATTTTCTGGGGTGACCACACTCAGGGATTTTCTGAGGTGACCACACTCAGGGATCCTCTGAGGTGACCACACTGTGGCAAACGCAGCCCTGGGAGCTGCTGGATGGCAGCTCCAGCTCCAGCAAGGGCTTGGACACGCCCCTGCTCCATCCACTGTGTCCAGCCAGAGGGAGGAAGGGTGTCAGCTGAATTCAGGCCCTGGAAATGTCCACTGGAGTGCTTCTGGTTTTTGGAACTTGACTTACAATCCTTATCCTTTAATTAATTTCCTTTTTCGATTTCTTTTTTTTTTTTTTTTCCTGTTTTCTGTGAAAATTTCTAAATATTCACAATAAAATTCCTTTTGTCTGCCAATAGGCAAGGGCAGGAATTCAAGGGAACCTCCAGCACCCCCCAGTTCTGATGGGAGCTGAGAACTTTTTGTACTGCCCCGTGCCTGGAAACCACTGCAGCCCTGGGATCTGCATTCAGAGTCTCCCTCCCTCCCAAGGTCTGTGGATTCCCACCCCAAAATCCCCTCCCTGGGAAATGTTAATCTCTCAACAGGATGGACTGGTGCAAGGCAAGATTAAACCTCTGCTCCAGACATGATTTGTTAAATGCAGCAAGGTTTGAAAGGCAGACACTGTCTGAACCTGCTGGGTTTCCCCACGGAGAGCAGATTTCTGCTGGATAGAGAAAATCCTGAGTACAAAGGGTCTCAGATGGATTTCGAAGCTAAAACAGCAAATAAGGTTAAATGAAACAGGAGCACTTGCAATTGGTAGTAAAATATGAGGAACAACCTTCCAAAATCTCCATCGTGATCTCCATCCTCAGGAGAAACTGGGCACAAAGAGGAGCTATCAATGGGCTGGGCTAAAGCCATGGCAAGGCCATGCAGGAAGAAGAAAAGTCCTGCAGTGGCCACAGCAGGACACTGAAACAGGAGGATTTTGTGCTCCTGGAAGTGTTTTGACGTGGGTAAGAACGTGGCAGAATGTGTGCAAGCAGCCAAATTGATTTAAAGACAACCTCCCCTCGATCATATATCATGTCTAGTTTTACTTTCAGGAAACAAATGAATTAGCAAATGTAATTCTCAGCAAGGCTTGAGAAAAGCAATTTTTGAAGCCTGCGCACTCAAGCGTGCTTTGAGTCTCCTGTGAGCGTTCAAAGCATCTACAGCAGCAATCTCATAGAGTTGTCCAAACACAATTATGCATAAATTTGCATTTCAGATGTTGAATACTAAAGTGCATCAGAAATTATTCAAGTTACTTTTTCAAATTTTTTTTTTCCCCAACGCTGGGAGTAATTTTCATTTAAAGACACCCTTGAAGGAAATCCTAATCAGCCTGCAGCCGTTCCCTCAAGATGAGCACACTATTGGCACAAATTGTTTTCTCAGTTCAGGTTATTTTCACTTGATACCCAGCTTGCCGATCAAAATTTGGTCTTTGTTATTTTATAATACATATTATCCTCATTTTGGAGGCTCATCCTTCACCCAAATTGCAAACCAGAGGATCTGCTGGTGAAAATGAGGCTGGTACAACATTAACATGCAAGTGCTTCAGCCCAGCCTCTGGTCCCACCCAAGCCAGCCAGAACAAAGGGCTTTGAAATGCAACATGCCAGTTATTTCTGATGGCTAGCAGTCTATTGCAATTTCTCTTCCTCCTAATGGGATGTCTCCTATTTTTGGACCAAACAATCACTTTCCGCTAGGACGACACGATGAATTATTCAAAAATTCAAATTAGCCGTGACATTTCCGAATCGCCTTCTTCTGGCAGATCCTTCAGTCAGTTAAAAACAATAAGCCTTGTTTTCTCTGGGCTTTATTTATTCTCTGCTCAGCTCTGTGGGGCCTGGTCTGTAAACTCTCCTCCTCTGAGTGCTGTCAGGGCAGGCCCCCAGCCCCAGAGATGAACGAGCTCTCACAGGAAGGAACAATTAAAGCAGGATTTCTTCCCCAAGCTCAGTGTAAGGCCCAGAAGTCAAATCAGGTCAGCAGCAGAAAGAGCCCTCAGCCCTCTCTGGCTGTTCTGTGGTCCCCAAGGTGTGGGAAGTGACGTGGGGGATGCTGAGCAGGGTTTTGGGCCGTGCACAAGGTCTAATTCAGCTCTGCAGAGACCCATGTGTGACATCTGCCTGCAGACACAGAAGAACCGGGCTTAAGGTGTGCCAGGGAAGACCTGGTTTGGATATCAGGAATTCTTTCCTCAGGCAGGGGCATGTAAAGCACTGGAACAGGCTGCCCAGAGCAGTGCTGGAGTCATCAGCCACAGCTGGACAGAATATTCCGAGCTGGAAGGGGCCACAAGGACCAGCGAGTCCAATGCTTAAGTAAATGGCCTGTGCAGGGGTTGAACCCTGGTGGTGTCGGCACCAGCTGAGCTGAAGCACCCTGGAAATGTTCAGCAAACCCTGGATGTGGCACCTGGGGCCGTGGTTCAGTGGTGAGCACGGTGGTGCTGCTGAGGTGATGGTTGGGCTCGGTGATCTGAAAGGTCTTTTCCAGCCTTAAGGACTCCGTGACTCTTTGAACTGCCCACTGGCAGCCTCTCAGAGCCTTCAGGTGCGTCTCTGCAGCAAACACCAGATGAAGAAATGCCAAATGCTGCTGCTCCTCTGCTCTGCGCTTCTCCTCCAGCCCTGGAGTGTCCCTGAATGGCAGCTCAGGGACTGAGGCTGCTGCACCCTTAGAGGAGCCTTTTCTGCAGATCCCATCTCCTTCCCTGCTGTGATTTGTGGTGGGGTTTGGGGAGAGCTTTGCACCCTGTGATTCCTGTGGTTTGTTTTGTTTGTGGTTTATTTGCACACTATTCCTCCCCTCGTTCCCTGACCAACATTAAACAGCACATCCTTCCTCACATTAAATCTAATTGCCACACATTGTCCAAGTCACAATTATATCTTGTTTGGGGCTCTGGGATTGGAACATTAAATCACTTCTGTTTACCTGTCTCAGGAAACGGAATTTTCAATTCCACTGCCTTATGCTAGAAAATAAGAGAAATCTGTTTATGATAATTGACTACATAAATATCAGCTTCTTCCAAAAGGGGCTGTACACACTGACCCACCACAAGTGTCTGTGACGTCTCTCCTTTAATAAGCACCAGCAGCAAATGCAGTGCAGACACCTCTGTGCAGCTGGGATTTGGGAGCAGCTCGGTGCCTAAATCCCGAGCCGAGCCTGCCCCTCCCTGTGCAGGGCAGGCAGCTGATGGCTTCTCTTCCAAGCTGCCCCTGGGAGAGGTTTGGGATGTCATCCCATCCCAGGGCTGGCCCTCCTTGCTCACCCTCAGCTCTCCCTGTGAATGGGCTGGGTCAAAGCCCAGATCCTTCAGTCACGGTGGTCCCCAGGCTGTGCAAACCGGCTGTGGGAGCTGAGCACTGCACTGGAATGGGAGGGCAGCCGGTCCCTGTGGGAATGATGGAGCAGGGAATGCCCACTGACTGCTGGCCAGGACACCCCCCGGGGCCCGGCTGTGAGGCAGGGTGAGGCAGGGCAGGCAGCAGGGCAGTGTCGAAGCTTTGCTCTGCCGGCTCCAGGCTGCATCCCTGCGCTGCACTTCGGCCTTCCCAAGGGATGGACAGCACCTGGCTGCGGGGAAGAGCCCCGAGGCGGAGGGGGAGTGCTCTGACAGAGCACCAGGGCTGGCCAGGCAGCTCCTGGCAGTGCAGCCTGACCCGTGCTGGTTCAGCCCCTAAGCGGCACTCAGAGCCTTTTATATTTTGTCCCACTGAATGCCAGGGGGGATGCAGGAGGTGACTTCTCCTACCAGTGGATGCAGCATCAATCACAGCCCTCCCTTGCACCCTGCTGAACCCAGAAATCTGCATCCTAACCGGTGGGGCAAAGCCAGCACCCACGAGCTCACAGACATGGGGCAGAGTCTCGTTTCACACCAGCTGGAGAAGCAGCAGCAGTGGAGCCCCATGGACAGTGATTCCCTAGAGAAGGTCAGCTCCTGCCCTCCTCCAGTGCCTCACACCCAGCAAGGGCAGTTGGAGCTCTTCCAAAACTCTTGTGGCTTTAGCCTTTTTCTCTCACAGTTCTGGACATTTTGTGCCTTCACACAAAACCAATCTTTGATTTCACCTCAGCCTGTGCCTCTGAGACACTTTGTTCCAAGTTCCCCCCACTGATGGACATTTTATGATGTGATTTTTGGCTCACCTTTAAGTAGGCCATGCCTCAATTTGGGAGTGACCTGCTGTTGCTGTGCCACAGTCTGGGGTGGCCAGAAGTGCCTGGCCCCTGTTCCCCAGAGGCAGCACTGCTGTGTGTGCCCATAACCCCTCCCAGAGCCTGCAGACACCGAGCCACCAGAAACCACCTGTGAGCCCTGTGGAGCCAGGCTGGCTTTGCAGCCAGCAGCGAATCCTCCCCTGTGGCCCCTGTTACTCCCTGAGCAGCACTCTGCAGGGTTTCCCAGCTCTCCTACCTTCAGCCCCAGCTCCAGCTCCGCGAGCGAGCGCCTCATTTCGGCAGTGAGGGCGTTCATGCGCTCACACTCCTGCAGGGCAACCACGGCGTAGGGCGTCCTCTCCTCCACCTTTGCCATCAGCTCTGCCATGTTGAACTCATCCGTGAGCTTCTCCAGCATCTCCTCCAGCAGGGCTTGCACCTGTGCCAAAGGCAGGAGAGAGGGGGCTGCTGCTCAGTGATCCCTGGGCTCACAGCTGCCTGAACTGTGAGAACTCCCTCTGCCCATCAGTGTCTCCAAAACCATCCCTGTCAGCCGTGGGCACCTTTCAAGGAGCTTGCCCCATCCTATTAAAATCCACATGCTGACAGAAGTTAATATCAGATGGGCAGCTCTCAAAATGATGGTTTAAAAATGTCCCCGTGACATGTGGCAGCCTCCCCTCTTCTTGGCTCTCTCATTTCTCCTGAGGTCACGCTCACAAGGAGATGGATGGGGCTGGAGACTCAGCTGAGCCTCAGGACAACACAGTTTATGAGCTGGTTTCCTCTGGAGTGTTGATGGAGAGAGGTGATTATATAAAATTGAATTTTAAGCTGAATTTGGCATTCTGGACTAATGGGGCCGTGGAAGAAAAGCATAACGAAATAAAATTATTTTCTGGTCACAATCACAGCTTCTTTGGGACTCTAAGTACTAAACAGGGAAAGCTCCAATGCAACAGGATCTTTGTAGTGTCCAAAAAAATTAAATAAAAGAGACAAACCCCTTTCTGACAATGAGGCATGAACTCCTCCTGTCCGTGGGCTCAGCTGCATTTCCCAGGTTTACATGGGCAGCTTGCTGTGGAAGTGTCTCTCTCAAAGCTTTGCTTTACTTCTGAGCTGGAACCTGAGCAACATTTCTGCTTCCTGGGCACTTCTTGGGCGCACATAAAACAGTTAAAATTCTATGATCCAAAGTGCCAAACCTGGCATGCAGGGCCAGTGCCAGCTGCCAGCAAGGGCACGGCCATTTTACAGCCAGGGCCACCAATGTTCGTATTTTGGACCCTGTACTCCAATTCCCTCCTGTTGCTGCCCTTCCCAGCCCTCTGCTCCTGTCAGCAGTGACGATGTGTGGGCTGTTATTGCAGCCACACAGGTGGCTCAAGCTGGAAAAGCTCCTCAGCTGCACCTCGGGGGCAGTACAGAAATATCTGCTAATTTGAAAGTCCCCTGCAAGTCCCTTTGGCTCGGATTCCTTCACAGCAATTACAGCTCGTTTGCTGTAATGTGACCTCAGAAATCTGTGGGAGTAACTGGACTTGTCAGAGCCTCGGGAAAATGACAGGCTCACATTTTCCCTGGAAGCTCCCTAAAATCACCTCAGCCGAACCAGGGGCTGGATGTCCTTCAGTGGAGGAGCTGAGACAAGGCTTTGCTCATTCCCATCCAAGGACCAAGTGGAAGGGACAGCTTGGACAACGACAGAGATCACCCCAGGAAGAAAATGAGCTGTGGGAGCGTGTCCCCAGGCATGACACTGGGCACTGAGGTCCCTCTCTGCTTGCTCTCAGGCAGATTTTATTCCCAGGCAGAGCCATGAGGATTTCTGTGCTCCTGTGAGAGTCTTTTTGACTGTCACCAGGGTGGCCATGACCTGTGACACCGCTGCTGGGGCACTCACTGGTCATTCTGCTTCTCTGGCTGAGGAGTTTATTTGTGTTTCAATAACAAAAGGAGTGGGAGGGGAGAAGAGGCACTCGCATTTGCTATCTCTGAGCATCTTGTTTGGCTTTGCTGCCTCTGGATTATTTCCCTCACCTCAAA
Source organism: Ifrita kowaldi (assembly GCA_013398055.1). Taxonomy (NCBI): domain Eukaryota; kingdom Metazoa; phylum Chordata; class Aves; order Passeriformes; family Cinclosomatidae; genus Ifrita; species Ifrita kowaldi. The sequence continues at coordinate 123,399 of VZRS01002289.1, read as the reverse complement.
TTCCAGTATGAACTGAAAATTGGCCATGCTGGGCACTTCTAGGAGCCCCTCAGGGGAAGGCAGCTTCACACCAAGCCAAAGGAAGCTCGTGTTTAGCCATTCATTTATTTGCAAAGCTTCAAACACAGAGCTGGCGCCTTAAGACCGCAGGAGTGAAAACCTGAGCATGTGTTGGCTGCTTCCAGATCCTGTCAGGGATGTTTGGGCCATGTTTTAACGAGCTGTGAGTTTCCACGGGGAGGGCTGAGATCAGCCCAGGACACAGGCACAGCAAAGGAGTTCAGCTGGAAAAAAGGAATTACAAGGCCCTTGGGAGCTGGGGAGCTGGTGGGACGTGGTGGCAGCAGCGAGAGGAGGGCTGAGCTCCGGGTGGCACGCTGTGGGTGGCAGGCAGCGTGCTCGGGAGCCCATTGCTATGCCAGTCACAGGGGCTGCTGCTCAGGGAAGGTTTGTCTGCAACACCTTTCAGAGGATGCTAATGAAGGCTCTGCAGTGCAAGGGGTAATTAAGAGGCACTGTCCTGTTGCTGCCATTACTCAGGTACGCCCCACCAGGGCGATGCTCTGCATAAAACCAGGCTTTAGGCAGGCAAAGGCAGGACACAGAACAAGGGACGAGCCTGAGCTAGACAGGACTGATGGACGAGACAGGCACCAAAACCCAGCAGCTCCCCCTGCGCGCTCTCACCGTCTCCTCCCTGGTCCCCACTCCTCCTTCTCCGGCGCTGCCGTCCCGGGGCTGCAGCTCCAGCACCGTGCGCAGGAGCTGCTCCGAGCGCTGCGTGAGGAAGCCGATCTCGGCGTTGGGGTGGAGCCCGTACAGGTGGGGGGACTCTGGAGGCAGGGCATCGTCTATGTACTGCACACAGAGAGTCAGGAGCAGGTAAGGAACAGCCGGGGGCGTTTCGCCTGCAGAGCTCCAGTGCCGGAATCATCACCCCCAAAATGGGTCAGCCCGGGCTGGCCCAGCTCTGCCTGTGGCTGAAACGCCGGGGAAGTGATGGAGGAAGGAGAGTACGAGTGTTTACAGAACTGCTTCTACTCCTGCTGGGAAAACTCTGTAATTGCTGGAGTTTGGCTTGGCTCCGTGTCTCAGACTGGACCTTCTCCAGCAATTATCTTCTGTGCATTTCGGCATCAGCATCCTGAAATCTCTTGTGGGAATTGAGCTTCCAGTAGTTAAGTTTTATGAACAAAACCAGCCTAATGTGCCTCTCTCTGCTACTGCATTTGTGTACAAAGAGCAGATGAGATCAGTAAGTAGATCAACAAGACCCTTCAGTGATTCTCATCAAAACTGATGATAAAAGGAGCTTGAAAGGGCCATTTTAGCAAACGGTATGTGGATGTAATTTTCCAGGAGCCCCGCTTAAGTCTCAAGCACCAGTACAGTTGTTCTATTCATGCACGAACAGAATGAGCCCATGATGAAGTAGCAAATTACCATTAGACTTGGTTCATGCAGGGGAATGCTGAAACATCCACAGGAACAGAACATAATGGGAGATAAGAGGGAGAGTGCAGGAACGCTGCAGCCCTGTTCCCGCCTCCTAAGGCAGATTATGGGGCACTTATGGAAGACATCCCATTTACATGCATAAATAATGGCAGCAAACAAAGGGCTTACCTGGTGATAGCCATTATAGTCCATGCTCCCTGGGAGGGGAAACCCAGGAGCGAGGCAGAGCTCTCCCTCCAGCATTTCTGGCTTAATAAACTCTTCCAGGTAGGTTTTGCAGAGCCGCCTGTCCCAGTCGTCCGTGATGTGGCCTCCGTACATGATCTCACCCACGAGGTAGCGCAGGTCATCGTACGGGACCTGGGTGTGGAGCAGGCAGGGCTGAGCCCAAGCACTGCCCTGCACCCTCAGGTGAAGCACCTCACTGCTTCCCTTTTCTCAGCAAACAAGCACCAGGTAGGAGTTAAACCCTCCCCCAGGAAAGCTGCATCACACCGCAGTGCAACTTCCCACTGAGCGAGTGGCACCGAGGCCTCCCATCTCCTCCCAAAGGCACCTCGGACAATGAAGTTCTAAACCCAGGGGCACCAAGGAAATGGCATTTCAGGACACTTCCCCAGAGCTTCAGCACAAACCAGGCCACCCCTGGCGGTTCAAAGCCACCAGACAGCCCCCCCGTGGTGCCCCCACCTTTGAGCTGGCCTCCAGGTAGTTGTAGAGCACGTTGACGGAGATGGTGAGGTCCCCGGTGCTGAAGGGGTACGAGCGGTTCCAGCCCTGGGGGCCGAACTTGCGCCTCTCCGCCACCACCGCGTGGAAGTAGCAGAGGGCGAAGAGGATGCTCCTGAACTCCTTCTCCTGGCTGCACATCTCCAGAGTGTCCTGCAACACAGCACAGCTGCCCTCAGCCCCAGCGGCGCCCAGGGAACCCAAACACCCGGACTTTGGACAGGGGTGAATCGCAGCATCACAGAGGCCAAGGCTGGGAAACACCCCCAAATCATCAAGCTCAGCCTTTGACCAAATACCCCCATGCCCAATTGATCTGGAACCATATTTTTTGACCAATTCCAGGGATGGGTCTCCACCACTTTCCTGGGCAGCCTGTTCCAGTGCTTAACCACCCTTCCAGTTAAGAAATTTCTCCTAACATCCAACCTGAACCTCCCCTTGTTGTCATTGCCCCTCGTTACCTGGGACAGGAGGCCAATCAAATTGTCCTCCAGTCCATTTTTGCATCACACACACACGTGCTAATTTTCAAAGTCAGTGGCTTTGCATTGCAAATTTATTGGCAAATTCCAACAAATATTTTCTGACTTAATATTTGCTGTTCCCAGCTCCGAGTGGCTCTGCACAAGAACACACACTGGGGAGGAAGGACACGTGCACCCACTCAACGCCCCATCACCTGCATGTGCTCAACATCCCTCACCAGAAAGATGGGGAGGCAGCCACAGAATCACAGAATTCCCTTTGGAAGGGACCTTAAAGTCCATGTTTTTCCAAACCCTGCAACAGCCAGGGACACCTTCCACTATCCCAGGGTGCTCCAAGCCCCATCCTACCTTTATCTTAAAAAAATACCATGTGAGACCTCTAATCCTCTGAGAGCCTGACAGAGCTCAGGGTCTGTGCAGAAAAGGGGGAATCCATCACTCTAAAGGGTGCAAGACATTGACCAAGTGCATGTGATAATCAAGAATATCCCAAAATCTGTTTTCCCCTTGATCAGGCAGCACTCGAAGCTCCCTTTATCACCAGCATTGTGATGAAGAACTGCTTCAAGTGCGTGCAGAACGTCTTTCTCATTTTAGGAAACATCCCCAGAACAACCCAGTTCGTTCTCACTCAGCCTCTCTTCAGTTGTGGATTTCTCTTCAGCTACAAAGCAGAACAATATCCCCTGCACAGAATAAAAGGCCTTCTTTGTAGCCCTCAGCTGAAAGCTAAATTTGAACATCTCTTCTGTATAAAGCAAGGAAATGAGGTGTAAAAGGGACCCCACCCACTCGCTCCAGGAGTTCTGATAAGAGATGTTTTATAATCCTCCGGCAATTTAGAAAATGCTAATTGCTATTGATTGAAATGAGCAGAGGCAGGATGAAAACGTTACTTGGGGTGAAGTTTCTCCCCTCCCTTGTTCTCCAGGACATTTTGTGGAGTTCAAGATGATGAATGACAGTAGATGAAAATGGAATAATCTCCCCTGACCGCTGGCATTAATCCTGGCATGGTGCCTCCCCCCACACCTGCTCAGCATCGTTCCCTCCTGCTCTTGGGATTCTCTCCACACCGACATCTAAGTGCAAAACCAGCTGTGAGCTGCCCCATGTGGCACCGGGAATATTCCCATCACTTCCACACGGGGCTGTTCCCCTGCCCAGGAGGGACAGGGGTCAGTGCCTGCTGTGACAGGAGGGTTTGTGAGCCATAAACACAACGAGCACCCTGCCACGGGCTGCTCTTGTGGGCCAGCCACTCTCACAGGGCCTAATTTAGATCCTGGCAAAGCAACTCCTGCCTACAGGCAGCTTCCAGCTCTGATTTGCAACACCCCCGATGTCAGCAAGGTCTTGAGCTTTGGGCACACACCACCAGCCTCCCTGCGCTGCTCTGGAGGGGGATGCGGGATGTGAGCGGATCAGCAGCTCTGCACCTCTAACCCTGGTTAGACAGCAGGCAGAAAAGTGAGGTTTAACCTGCTCACCTCCCACAGCTTGGGGTGTTAGATGTCATGGGTCACTCACCAGCCCAGAAAGGAGGGACCCAGAAAGAGAAATCAATTGAAATTTGACAAAGTCTCCCAACGCTGCAGCTGGAAGTCTGATTCTGCACTGGAAGAGCCTTTCTGAGGTGGTGGAGTCCCCGTCCCTGGACATGTTTAACAAAAGCCTGGATGTGGCACTCAGTGCCGTGGTTTAGTTGATAAGGAGGTGTTGGGTCACAGGTTGGACTCGATGATCTCAAAGCACTTTTCCAGCCTGGTTCATTCTGTGATTCTCTGTGATTCTGTGATCACACACAGGGGAGAAAATTATTAAACTGGACAGAAGCCTGGTGTCCTGTGCCCTGCTGCAGGGAAAAGGCTTCTCAGGACCACCTGAACCTCCTCTTGGGAAAACCAGTGCTTGGAAAGAGATCTGTGCCCGGCTTGTGGGGAAGAGCAGAGGGAGGTGTTGGACCCAGAGGCTCCGTGATGCGAGGGACTGGGGAGGCAATGTCCCTCATGCTGCTCAGGGGCTCCAGCAGAGCTCTCACAGGCCCCACCGTGCTCCTACCTGGCTGAAGTTGTCCAGGGCCTTGTGCAGGTTGGCGTGCATCCCGGTGGGGGCCTCGCTGGTGATTTTGATGGAGTTTTCCAGGATGCCCTGGGGAATGACGTGGCTCTCCGGGCACGGCGCCGGCTCCGCGCTGACGAAGACGCGGAAATCCCGGTGGCTGCCCTCGCTGTGCTGCTCCAGCTTCTTCTCCAGAGAGCTCAGCCACTTGGCCACCAGGTGGATGTTCTGGCATGGACAAAGGCGACAAGGCTTGGTCAGTCCCCCTGTTTTACCCCCACGGGCTGAGCAGGCACCGGGCCCATCACACTGATGGATGCACTCTGGAATTTGGGACTTGTCTCAGGAGCGCCTGTGTGCAGCTCCCAGCCCCAAAGATCCACGTGCATCAAGAACATTTTCAAATTCAGAATAATCAATATAAATCAGCAGCAGAGCAGCCAGTCACAGCTGGGCTGGTTGGGCTCTCAGTGCTGGAATTGCCCTCATTTCAGCAATACCAGCTGATGTTATTCCTGGGGAGCAAAGCTGTTTTTCCTGGGGAGCAAAGTTGTTATTCCTCCCCCCAGCACCATCGTGCTCAAATGAAAACATTTGTTCATTTTTATCAGAGTTACAGTGAGGATCCTAACAGCAAAGAAGTCAAGCAGGTGATTTCACAAAGTCCTTCAACACAAAAGGATTTATTTATTCATGCAACTAATTGGGCACATCTCTCAGAAGATTAATCAGAATCATGGGGAGATGGTGAGATGGATGAAGTCAAGCCTCAGTTTTTCCCCTAGAGCCCTATACAGCGTTAGAGTTTCCAGGCAAGAAAACAGCTTTTTGTTATATTAGGAATGGGATTTGTGGGGTGAAGTACCCTTGTTTTAAAGGCAGGTGTGCAACCTGGACTGGCTGTGTTCACGGCCACTTGGGATGGTGATTTATCCCACTCAAAGAAAGGACAAAGAACTTGCTAAACCTAAATTAAAAGCAGCCGCCAGAAAGATAAACTGCTTGGAGATGGCAGAGAAATTACATCCAGGAACCATATTAGAGGCTGAGAATAAATATATATCACCTAAAAATGGGGCCAGAAAGGAGCTCTCCTGGTTAAATAGCAGAGTAATGGAGATTATTGGGAGTAAAATTGCATTCTTCACAAAGTGGAAATTTTGTCCAAATGAGAAAAACAGAAAAGAGCACAAAATCCAGTCATGGTAAGGTCAAAAAGTACTATAAGAAGCAATATTTGGAAAACCATAAAAGCTAATAATAAAACCTTTTCCAGGAACCAGGAACCTGCCAGAGGGTCTACAAAGCTACAACATGATCGAGGTCTGCAGGGAGCGCCCATGAAAGGCCAGGCCAGCCCAGAGCAGCCCATATTTGCAGGAATATTCCCTGCAGAGCCTGGGGAGGCTCTCACAGTTGCAGCCTGGTGGAATCACTGAAGCCCTGAGGCTGGAGATGTCCCTGGAGATCATCCATCCCACCCTCCTGCTCCGAGCAGGGCCAGCTAGAGCAGGTTGTTAACCGTGTCCACTTGGGGTTTTTGGATATCTCCAAGGTTGAATCTCCACAGCCTGTCTGGGCAATGCGTGCCCATGTTCTAGCACACTCACAATGAAAAAAAAAATTAAATTAAAAAATAGTATAATATAGTGAAATGAAATGAAATGAAATGAAGTGAATGTTTAAAGGAAATTTGTATCTCGAGTTTTAGCCCTTTGCTTCTTGCTCTTTCACTCAGCACCACGATGAAGAGCCTGACTCCATCTTCTGCACTTACCCTGCCACGAGCGATTTAAACACAGCAATAAACCCCTCTGAGGGAAACCCCAGCTTCTGGAGGTTAAACACTCCCAGCCTCTCCTCAAACAACAGATGCTTCAATCTCCCAATTGTTGGAAAGACTCTTAAGCTGAAGCAGCAGGCTAAGAGCTGTTTCGAGAAGCCGATGAGGTAATAAATAATCAGAGGTCTCTGGGAGCAGACGGTGTCACCCCAGAAGGACCCCAGAAGTGGAAGGTCTGCAGCACAGCTGCCAGCCTGGGAGGGGCTCCAGCAGGACGGGAGTCACTCCCCAACAGCACGAGCTAGGAAAAACCAGGAATCTGGAAGTTCCAACCCATTTTAGAGAGCTAAACTGAGGCGATCACAGCCTGAGCTGGTGTGTGTGCTGGGGCTGCGGTGGAACTGCTGCCCCCAGGAGCTGCCCCAGGCTGGGTTTGATCTGTACTGGAGCAGTGCTGGTCACTGGGAGGGGTCAGTCCCTGCTCAGCAGGGTGGACACGGCCAAGGGACCAGGCTGGGGGGACAAGGAGCTGTCCCAGCTGACCCCAGGGATGTCCCAGCCATGTGGAATCCTGCTCAGCACAGAGCAGGGGAAGGAGGAAGGCAGGAATGTCGGCAGGGATGGTGTTTGCTTGCCCCGGTCACCGCGGGGTGTGGCAGAGCCCGGCCGGCTGGGGATGGCTGAGCCCCTGCCCGCCCGGGGAAATGGGGAATGGATTCCTTGCTCTGCTTCCTTGCCTGGGAGGCTTCGTCTTTCCCCATTAAATTGTCTGGATCTCAGCCCATGAGTTTTCTCACTGTTAACCCCACATTCCCCCCATCCCACCCCCGGGCAGTGAGGGAGCAGCACGTGGGGCTCAGTTTCCATCGGGGTTAAACACCGCAGCTCATCCCCACGAACTCCTTCTTTGGGGGGGGGGGCTGGAGAGGACATTTCCCCAGGCACCCCTCACATCAGCATGGAGCAGGAATTGTCTCTGTGGGGACACTGTATCCCCAGGCACGGATTTTCATCAGTACCAGCTGTTTCTCTTCCCAAAACCAGTATTGCTGCAGGCAAAAGGAAAGGTCTCACAGGCTGCCAACCAGTTAAAACACGGGTAACAGTGCTAGGAAACCACTGATGGAGTTTTGACTTCTCACCAGATCAAAAACCTTCTGAAAGAGCAAATGATTGGTGAGCTGACAAAATTACTCATAAGACAAAGTAATTTCAAGCCCTGAAAATAAAGCCTGGTAGCGAGGAACTGCAGGAGGATGCCATCACTCTCAGTGACTGGCAATGACACTGCAGAAGGAATTCGGCGCTGATAGATGCAAAGTAATGCACTCAGGAAAACAACCCCAGCTACAGATACACACACTGATGGCTTCAAAATTAACTATTATCACTCAGGGAAGAGATCTCAGAGTCCTCACAGTTATTTCCTGCAAATAACAGTTCAATGCTTAACAATGCAACAGCAATCAAACGGAGCAGAGCAGAGGAGCAGAGAATAAAGCTGCAGACGTTGCTTTGCCACTCCATAAATCCATGGTGGGCCTTCGTCTTGTAAACAGCACCCAGCTCCCACTCCTATTAAATCCAAGAGGATTGAACTCCCACAAAAGGAGACACTCCATCAATAAGGGCTCGCCCATTTGGAGGGAGCAGAGGCTGGGGCGGAGGGAGGGAGTGGGGGGTGAACAGAGCAGGCTGCAAGATTTGACAGAAAAGTGGAAGTGCATTTTCACATGATACAGAACTAAACTGCCAATTTACTGCTTCAGGGTGTTTTGGGAGTTCAGAGAGTCACGCAGTGGAGCTGAGCTGGAAGTCACAGAGAGACACAGAATTGTTAATACTGGAAAAAAACCCAAAATCACCCAATCCAACCCTCACCCCAGCACCACCACCATTAACCCATGTCTCCAAGTGCCACATCCACACGGGTTTTGAACACTTCCAGGGATGGTGATTCCATTGCTGCCCTGTTCCAACACCCCTGCACACCTGCACCATTTCCACCCCGCTCCCTGAGGCTGTGGATGTGCTTGTGGCCAGCAGGAGCTGGGCTGGCAGTGCCTCGGGCTGGCCAGGGACTGGTGCCACACAGGGACACTCCGGGAGCTCCTTCATGGGAACACAGAAACCTCCTCTGGCTTCTCTGGTGGAGGGTGCAGGTGCCTCCTGTGAGGTTTCAGGTGAGCTGCGTATGCAGAGATCCCAGCTGGGACTGGAGAAGAGGATGAACATCGTGGAAAGGAAAAGCTGAGGTGCTTTAGGCTGGGACAGAGTGGTGGCTGCTGTCACTGTTACCAGGATTTGAACCTGCTGGAGGGATGGGTCAGCACTCAGAGCTGGACCAAGGGGTGTGAGACAAGAGAACTGTGGTTTGGGGAAGCCACGGACACTTTGCTGCCTCCAGTTCTGTTGCCCCAAATCTGATTGAACATGGCTGGGAGCAATATTTGTCATTGAGAACTGCAGAAATTCAGTCCCCTTCCCTGAAATGATTTCGGGTTGTGCTCACGTTACGTGGGTGAAACGGAGTTTGGGGCGTGGGGGGAGATGAGAGGAGATGCCTGGGCAAAGGGATCGTGTTCTGGGGTTGTTTTCTCACAAAATGCAATTACACCTGAGTGCTGCTGCACCAGTGCTGCCCTGATGCACTCAGGATTTCAGGATTTCAGGATTTCAGGGTTTCAGGGTTTCAGGAGATGAGATCATCCCCAGGGTCCACACAACCAACTCACTCTACAAACACAAGTCAAACAGTCAGGACTGAAACGTGCAACCACAGTGGTTCCAACACCACAGAGATTTAATAGAACAGGGGAAGAGCTCAACAAAATATCAAAAGAAAACTCGTGCATTAAGTATCAGTTTAATCATAGTCTGCATATCTGACCTTAAGTGTTTTCATCTCTAATTGGTAGTTTCTTCCCACATCTGCTTTTGTGGTGTTAGATAGCTCAAAAATAATTGCTTTTGCTTGTGTTGACATGACACCAGTGATCATTATTTGTGGGTATCACTGCCTGCTAACAGCCAACTTAGGGAATATTTCCAGCCCAGTGATAATTGAGCGCATTTACATCCTGTCCTTTTGTGATAGAAGGGATGAAAGAGAGGAATATATGCAGCAAAACATGGGCTGGTACTGAGAATTCACAATTCAGATGAATATATCTGCCCAGGCCGGACAGAGAGACTGGGGGGGGGATTCACAGGTTGGAAGGAAACTTTGCAAATTAATTCTCGGCTGTCAGAAAACAAAACCTGAGAGAGCAGAGCTGAGCAGAGCACACGTGGCCACCGCGAGGGAGAGATGGGCCAGTCACCTACAACCGGCCAGCGCGGGCACCCTGAAACACCCTCACTGTCCACTGACCATCCACTGACCATCCAGTGACCATTCACTGACCAACAACACTGACCATCCACTGACCATCCACTGACCATCCACACTGACCATCCACACTGACTGTCCCCACTGGCCATCCCCACTGACCATTCCCTGCACTCAGAGCATCCGTGCATGCTGACCATCCCCAGTGTCCCCTGCACAGTGACCATCCCCAGTGTCCATCCCCTGCACTCTGACCATCCCCGCTGACCATCCCCTGCACAGTGACCATCCCCGCTGACCATCCCCTCCCCACTGACCATTCCCTGCACTCTGACCATCCCCGCTGACCATTCCCTGCACACTGACCATCCCCTGCACTCTGACCCTCCCTGCTGACCATCCCCTCCCCACTGACCAGCCCCTCCACNGCTGACCATCCCCTCCCCACTGACCATCCCCTGCACAGTGACCATCCCCTGCACTCTGACCCTTCCCACTGACCATCCCCTGCACTCTGACCCTCCCCGCTGACCATCCCCTGCGCTCAGAGCAGGCGCTGCAGGCTGAGGCGCTGTGGGAAGGGCTGGGCTGGGGTGCACGTGCAGGAACATGGGAGCACCAGAGGCTTTTCTTTGGGGGTTCACTCCCAAGCCCCTCTGTGTGTGTTTGCACTTCACAAGGCAGAACATAAATCACAGCCGTTGCCACGGTAACCATCAGAAATAGCACCACACGTACACAAAGCAGCACACGCTGCCCTCCCTGCGCTGGCGGCCACTGGGGACCCTGCCCCTCTCTGAAAGTGCCCCTCTCCTTCAGGCCCTGTCACAAATCACCTCCTGCAACACGGAGAGCTGGTTGTTCTTACAGAGTCTCCTTCTCCGGGGAGATCTCTTGGCAAACATTCCCCTGGCACAGCCAGGCCAGCCCACACCGCCTGTGCTCACTGCGGGGTGCTGGGGCACCCCGAGGGACAGGGAGGGGCTCTGCTGTTCCCAGGTCATGGGGTGGGGATGAGATGTAACCGGCCTGGCCTGGGATGTGGTGTCAAAATCACAGAATCACAGAAGGGTTTGGGTTGGAAGGGACCTCAAAGATCATCCAAACCCAGCCCCTTGTCATGGGCAGGACCTGGGGTCTCAGGGGACAAGGAGCTGTCCCTGAGCCAGCAGAGTGTCCTGGGGTCTCAGGGGACAGCGAGCTCTCCCTGAGCCAGCAGAGTGTCCTGGGGTCTCAGGGGACAGCGAGCTCTCCCTGAGCCAGCAGAGTGTCCTGGGGTCTCAGGGGACAGCAAGGTGTCCCTGAGCCAGCAGAGTGTCCTGGGGTATCAGGGGACAGTGGGATCTGGGGGCAGGAGGAAGAGCATTGCCAGCAGGTCAGGGAGTGACCCTGCCCCTCTGCCCAGCTCCTGGAGCTGTGCCCAGCCATGGGCTCCCCAGCTCTGCCAGGACAGGGAACCACTGCAGAGGGTCCAGTGAGGGCCACGAGGATGATGAGGGGACTGAGGAAGGGCTGAGGGAGCTGGGGCTGTTCCCCTGGAGGAGAGACAGCCCAGAGGGGACCTCATCCCTGTGTCCCAATGCCTCAGGGCCGGGGCTGGATGGATCCCAGCAGTGCCCAGGGACAGGACAGGGACAACGGGCACAGAGGGACACCCACGAGGCTCTGTCTGAGCAGGAGGAGAAACTTCTCCTCTGTGGGGGTGCCAGAGCCCCGGGACAGCTGCCCAGAGAGGCTGAGGGGGCTCCTTCCCTGGGGATGATCAAACCCAGCGGGATGTGACCCTGTGCTCCAGGTGACCCTGCTGGAGCAGAGGGGTTGGAGCAGAGGATCTCCAGAGGTCCTTCCAACCCCAGCCATCCTGGGATTCTGTGATTTATGACACAGTGATGAATCTCACACAGGTTTGCTCCAGGAGCTCACTGTTACTCAATTTAATACATGAACCTGACTCAGTGAAGCAGCAACCTAGGAAAATGGAAAGATGCTCAAGAATTAAATTAACTTGATCACAAAGAGAGCGAAGTGACATTTTGGCTAATGGATGAAGACTACAATTAAGCTGGGAATATCTAACGTCTGAACTCCTCCCTGCAGCAGCGCAGCCAAACGTGCATCTGAACAAACACAGGCAGATTTCACTGCGTCTCTGCTGTCCAGCTGACAAAGCCCCTTTGGTGGCCGTGGTGGCCACTGGGTCAGCAAAAGGCTTCTGAGAGGGAAACCGAGCAGACACAGCTTGTGCTAACTCGTAGCTTAGTGCAAAGCTCCTTCCTGCCTGCACAGAGGAGACTGCAGGCATCAGAGAAAGCACATCCATGGATGACTCGGCGTGGGAAAGCAGAGATCTCGGAGCCACTGAGGCTGCACACACCTCTGGCATCCCCCAGTCCCAGCCCTCTGCTCAGAGCAGGGTCGGGCAGTACACATGGCCCAGGAACATGCTCAGGTGCCCTTTGGATGTGCCCAAGGATGAAAACGCCACAAACTCCATGGGCAACTTCATCCAGTGTTTGGGAAATCACTTGGGAAAAAAGGCTGTATCTATGTTTAAATGGAATTTCCTGAATTTCAAGCTGTCCCCGTCACCCCTGGTCCTGCCACCAGACACCACTGGAGAGAGTCTGGTCTTCACTGCTCCCCATCCAGGGCCATGGAACCCCCAGGTCATCTCTTCTCAGGGCTGAACAACCCCCAGCGCTGCCCAGAGCCTCACCAGAGCACCTCCAGCTGTGGGGCCCGGCTGTTCCTGCCCCCCAGAGCCCTGAGGAGCTGACAATGAGCTCTGGCTGCACTTCCAAATGGAATCCACCCCTTGCTTCAAAGCCTTCCAAACCTCTGAACTGTTGCTAAGGAGACCCAGAGGCTGAGCCCGCTATCAAATGGGGTTTTGTGGAGCTCAAAGATCAGGCTCAGCTCCTCAGTGCCAGGAACAGAGCAGCTGCTGGGCTTCAGCTGGGCTGTTCCTGCGGCCCTCAGGTAGCAAAGTCTCATTTAAAGAGCTGCACTTTTGCCTCAGGGGCTCCTGTTTTGCAGTTGGACCATCTGTACTTGTAGAGAATAATTTTAGCTCCGGGCTTCACTCCCTCCTCATCTGCCAGCACCCTGCACCCGGGCTCAGCCAAGCTGAAGCCACCAGACAAGAACAACGCTGGTGCTAAAGGAGCAGGGAGCTGCTGGCCAGGCTCTGCCAGGGTGAGGGGGATTGTCTTCCCCTGGAAATGAAGGGTTGGGTGGATTTCCGCTGTTCTCTCTCATAAAATGAGTCATTTATGAAAATCTATGAATTTTCAGAGTGAGCTGAGAAACTCTGCAGTTCCCAGGACAGACACGGATGCTTTTGTCTTCATTTCGCCTCCTGCCGTGTCAGAAGGCACCAGGACTGAGAGGAACTGGCCCTGGGACAGCAGCCCTTCCCAGCACAGCAGTGATCCTGTTCCTGTGATCCAATAAGAACCTCCCAGCTGCCTCAATACCCTTTAACTCCCACAAACCCAATTCCCCGACTCGTTAGTGCTCAAAGTATGTGACTGTCATTATGTTAGGTCCCAATCAAGGACTAGTAATGAGCCACGTGTGTAAAAGTCACCCAGATGATCCCCTCAAGTGTTTGTCCTAGAGAACGTGTGTGTGAGAAGCTCTGCTCCACATGAGCTGAGCTGTTGGTCAGGGGATAGCAAAACACAGAAGCAAAGCTAACAGTTGCTTTTTATCTGCTCAAAAACAAATGGGAAGCCTGGGTATAACTGTGCTGTGGGTGGGATACAGGCTTCAAATAATGAGTTTAATTAATCTGGGTAAAATTACCCCAAGTACCTCTTGAGATCTGCTCTGTCCTCTGTTTTATTAGTAATGCAATGATCCACAAATCCTGTGACGCTTCTGTAAATTGAGTTGTCTGTGGCATTCCAGATCTTGTACAAACACTCCTGGAACTGGTTGTGAGGTATTTGTCACCAAAACCTTGCAGGAAAGATCCTGCCAGATAAACCGTAAGGCCAATATTGCTCTGCTCCCCCTCTGACTGCGATGGCAGGAGAATCCTTTGTGGGACCCCTCCTCACTGACTCCCGCTGGGATGACTTTGGGCACTGACTTTGCCAAAGGTCAGATTTTCAGCCTTCAGCAGGTGCTTTGTCCAACCTTCTAAACCCCAGTTTGCTTTCCTGCTGTGGAAGTCGCTGACCCTACAGGAGTTCTGTCAGACCAGGGGTTCCTGCCTGCCAATGCAGGGGACACACCGGGAGCCCCTCAGGCTGCTCTCCCTCCTTCTCCTGTTCCATGGAGCTCCGGCCCCTGGGAGCAGTTGGGAAGGCAAAGTGAGGTGCAGAGCCAGGCTCTGGAGCGGAGCAGCCTGGCCTGCCTGGGTGACAGTGACGTTCCTTTGCTTTGCTGTCACTGCTCCAAATGCTGGAGCTGCCCCAAAGCCCTGCTGGACGTGCCCAGCTCTGTCCTGAGGGTGAAGTGCCACCAAGGCCGACTCCAGCTCCTCGTGGGGCCCTCAGGGCTGGATTGCTCAGGAGCCTGGATTAGGAACAAAAGCAGAAAGAGCTCTGAGCTCTGTGTTGAGCCACCCTTGCCCACAGCCCGTTACTCCAAGCCAAGCACTGCACAGAACTGGAACATTTGCCTGTCTGAAGTGTCACCAGCTCTGTAACTACGCCAGAGGCAATCCCAGGTGTCTGACTGACCCTGACCCAGCACTGGCACCTGGAATCCTGTCCCCGGGGCCACTGGGGGACTGCTGAGCCTGCCCCATGCAGCAGAGCACCCTGACCCTAACCCAGCTGGATCGAGCTCCTCTCTGAGCTCAGGGGGAACCTGCCCTGGGCCACCAGAGACAGTCACACCTGGAAAACCAGCCAGCTTAACCACCCACACTGTTCTTTTACAGAAATCTGATTTGATCACATTAAATAATTTAATCACAGAATCATAAAATCATGGAATGGTTTGGGTGGGAAGGGACATTAAAGCTCATCCCATCCCACCCCTGCCATGGCAGGGACACCTCCCACTGTCCCAGGCTGCTCCAAGCCCCAATGTCCAGCCTGGCCTTGGGCACTGCCAGGGATCCAGGGGCAGCCACAGCTGCTCTGGGCACCCTGTGCCAGGGCCTGCCCACCCTCACAGGGAAGGATTTGTTCTCCTTTACCTTTCAGTGTCCACTGAGTCTCTTACTGCTTGCTCTGACCACCAGAGAAGATGGGAATGGATGTAATAAAAATCCCTCAGGCCCCCAGTGCTTGTCTGTTAGCACTGAAGCAGCACATGGAGACTGGCACTGCTGACAGATCCTTCACAGCAGCACGCAGGCATTGGAGAAAATAACTCTTCACTCTGCATTACTGAACAGCTCAAAAAGCTGCATCTTTCCTTCTGCACCACCTCAAAGGCACATGCCAGGATTGCAGCCCTCTCTACATTAAAAGCTCCAGAGAAGCTCAGCATTGTTTACCTCAGAGGGAGCTTGCAAAAAAAAAAAAAGCAAAAATTAAGATCAAAATATCAAGGGTATTTAATTTCAATTCATAACCAGGCCTGAGGGCTCGGATCAGGACTCAGAGCTTTGTCTTAATCTAATTTTATGCAAACAATTCAGTGATAATAAAAGTTTATATAATCCACATCAAGGAAATCAGAGGGGCTCCCAAAACCTGTAATGAGAGCTGACATCACCGAGTGCACATCAGCAAACCCAAACACTCACTAAACGAGCGGCTCCTGAGAGCACTTGACAGAGACAGAGCTCCCTCCGCACCCCAGCAGGCTCTGAAGCGTTTTGTGGGGTTGTGATGAGAGCTGGCAGCATTTCCCTGCTTTGGGGTGCACAGAGGAGCCAGCCCCACTGCAGAGTTTCCTCCCTGAGGAAATGAGCATTTCCTCCATGCTCATTGAGGTGCAGGGGGACTTTTGGGCAGCAGGCAGAGGACGAGTCCAGGGGCTCTCAGGACAGAGCTCTTCATTCATTCATGGAGCAAATAAAGGCACAGGGAAGTGCAGCACAACCTCCCCTCGAGGCTCCTGCTCGTGCACACCCCACAGACAGCTCCAGGAGGAGAAACCCAAACTGCCAGAGCCTGATCAAAGCAAGGGATGGCAGCAACACAGGGAGAGGTGGCTGCTTGGACACGCAGTGTCCCATGTCCCCGACAGGCATGGCAGGCTGTCCTCGTGTCAGTGGGACAGGCTGGGAGGAGGGCAGCGCTGGCCAGCGACCCCGTACCTGAAGGATGACCCAGTGACCCTCCTTTGCAGCCAGGTCCAGAGCTTGTTCAGCCACCACCTCTTGGCCTTGCCCGAGGGAGACGTTGTGGAGGTTCCTGTGGTTGAAGGTGTAGCCCAGTTTCTTCCCTAGGAGGGAACAAGGAGCGAGTTCAGCGCCCTGGCAGGGAGGCAGGCAGAGTTCCCTCGTACCAAACCTCACACATGAGCTACCACACTCCTCATATCAGTTCTCCTGTCTCATCCTCTTGGCTCTCATCCACTCCTTGCCCAAGTGCTCAAACAGCAGCAGCTTCTCCCAAACTCTTTTAATTACAGAGCAGCAGCCACACAAAGGTACGCTGTTACACAGTGCTTCTGGTTTAAAGAACATTATTCCCCTGCAACCCCGTGTAAAAACACATTTTACTGTGATAAGAAATTAAAATCTTTTCCTGCTGATTAACCAGGCTTTGAACACCCACAGCTGGGTGGGGAAAAGCCCCTGCAATGCAGGCTGGGTGCACCGGCTCGGGCTGGGGAGGGCAGCTGGAATGCAATCCATGTGAGCTTCCTGTGGCCTCAAGCAAGGTGTCTGGGACCTGGAGAGCAGTGACCCCTCCAGATCTCTCATGGAGCATCACTGGAGCTCCCCGCACATTTCCCAGTTTCCAGCTCTCTTTCCCACCATCTCTGGCTGCTGCCAACTTTGAAAGCTGCTGATCTTCTCCTTTGCCTTCAAGATCCACTGTCTCAAGAGGGGAAGGGGCAAATCACAGAACCGGGGCACTACCCCAAACCAGTCATCAATAATAAATATCAGGTGTTATTTTCACTGCAGAGGGATATCAGCGAGCCTGTCCTGGCAATGCCAACCCTGCCCCTCCTTGCTGGCTGCAGAAGGGAGGGGATGGGCACTCAGGGAGGGCACAAAGCTCCTCCAGCCCACCGTGTTTGCTGCAGGGCCCTCCCCATGACGCCAAGGAACGGTCCCATGAGTGGGCAGCATCTGCAAGAAGCTGACTGCCATTCACAGGAATCATCCTGCACTTTAATAAAACCTAATGAGGGACAGAGAAAATAGCAATAACGAGCCAAACACAGCCCCAGAGAGGCAGCTCAAAGGCCAGTGCAGCTGCTCTGTAGCAAAGATTTTATTTCATTGCTTCTCTTTTCGCTTTTTCTTGCTGTAGCTTTTCTGGCTGACTAACCCCAGGTGCTCAGCTACGCTCATCTTTACAATTCCAATTAAACCACTCATGGGTTGATTTTAGTGCTTCATTGCCCATACAAGGAACTAACAGGGAGAGACAGGATCACCAACGTGGCTCCAAAGGGAAGCCAGGGACATGACAGGAGCTTCCTTTTGGGGGGGGTCCCTTCAATTCCCAGTAATGACACCTGGTTTGGGGGCAGAAAGAGACTCAAATGCAAAGCTAAGCCCAGGAATTCCCCACCAAGAGCTGCCCGTGGCTGAGGCTGCACCAGGGTTAACAGCTCTGACAGCTGCTCCTGGGAACGTGGGTAAAGGATCACTCAAACTTTATTTTGGGATGGCCTAGAGGGTGGAGAGGAAAAAGAACCCCCAGGTCATTGTTCTCCTGCCCTGGTCTGTGCCTGCCTGGATGATGCTGAGTCCTGGGATTGTCCAGCCCCAAAGGCATCAGACTCCTCTGCTCCAGAGGGATGTTCAGGCTGAAAATGGGAATTTTTCCACAGTGGAGCCGAGACCCAGAGCAAATTCTCCACAAGGGCAGCTTTGGAGCAGAGCAGTGGCTGCAGCCATTGGTGCACAAGGGCTTCAGTGCCTTCTCTAGGGAGGCATCTCACAGAAGCCCCTTTGGCTCTGGAGCCAGCTGACAGCTCCACAGCTGACCCTCCACACGGAAATCAGCTCAGGAAGGATGGGAAGAAAACCTGGAAACTTTGCCATAAAGGAGCAATCTGTTCCAGGGAGCTGTTGCTTATTTTTAGTTATCATAAAATCATAGAATAGCAGGCTGGAAGGGACCTCTAGGGTCCTCTGGTTCAACCTTTCCTGGCAACAAGCATCTGACAGCATGTGAGATATCTCTGACGTAAATTACAGGTTGTGCACAAACCCAACTCAGAGACTGTTGCAGTGTGAACCACACTGGGACTCCAGGCAGTGCAGGAGGGAGACAAGTTTAATTTAAACTTCAGATGAAAACCCAAAAAACATTAAGAAAAACAATGAAAGCAACCCAAAATCCCATCGCATCCTCTCACAATTATCTGTTTTTAACGTATGACTTCATTATCTACAAAGGGATGAGAAAAAAAAAGCCCCAACAAAACAGGCGTGTCGTGCTAGGATAATAATGCAGCAGAGAAACAGCAGTGCTGAGGTGTGCCCAGAGACAGGAGTTCCTCACCGTGTTTCTCCACATCCTTCAGGGGGTCCACTCCTGGGGACAGGATAAAGAACATCGGGGTTGCAGGCCCCGACTCCTCAAAGGTCGTTGCAAAGTCCAGGGATCTCCCCGCCACGTATTTGCTGCCCAGCTTTTCTTCCACAAAATCTCTGCCAGAGAGAAACAACTTTGGCCAGTTTGTTCAGAAAGTGCAGATGCCCCTGCAAACAATCAGTTAATTGTCACGGAATCCCAGAATCATGAAGGGTTCAGAAGACTTCCAAGGTTATCCAGTGCAACCAGTATCAAGCACCACCAGCTGTGTTCAACACTAACCAAGTGTCCCATCCACAGTCTTTGAGCACTTCCAGGGATGGTGCCAGGGTTTGATAACCCTTCAGCTGGAGAAGTTTTCCCTAATATTCCATCTAAACCTCTCCTGGTGCAACTTGAGGCTGTTTCCTCTGGTGGTGTCCCTGTTCCCTGGGAGCAGAGCCTGACCCTGCATCCTCCTGTCAGGGAGTTGTGCAGAGCCACAAGGTCCCTCCTGAGCCTCCTTTTCTCCAGGCTGAGCCCCTTTCCCAGCTCCTTCATATGACCTGTCCTCCAGTTAGTTTTCATTTTGATGATTCAAACGATTGAGAAACTGAAATTAGGAAAATGAGCATGAAATAATTGTGGAGAGGATCTGTAAGCTGGGCTTGCAGGGCTGTCCCTCGGGAGCAATGCTGGGCCCTCTGCACAGGGGTGGGATGCCCCAGGAGACACTAGTTCCTGGCAAACAAAGGGAAGTGAGAAGAGGGAGCTGCCAGCCCAAGGCTGCATTCAGAAGCACAACACAAGCACTGCCTTGACTCTGAGTCAGGAATCTCAGGAGAAAAGAAATAAGTTAAGGTACGAGATACAAGAAGCTGCCACGTGCTTTGCAATCCAAGCAGCCTTCCAGAGGAAGCAGCAATCCACAGAAAGTCCAGATGATTTATGCAATTACTTTGATCTGGGAAGCTAAAAGGGAAGAGCTCTAAGAATATCTGGAGCATGAGAGTGACAAGGAAAAATACAAGGGAGTGAACAGGAAAAGGTTCAGCTCCGCAGCAGCTGCCGGAGCAGAGCACGGCGCGTGGAGAATGTTCTGGCTGGATTCCCCCCAGGTGAGCTCCTGACATCACTGCTTTACAAAGAGAGAGACACTGAACACTGATTCAAAGGTAGGAATGTTATATCCAAACCCCAGGAATGCTGCTGGAGCGCAGGTGGATTACTCAGGCCTTTTGAAGGCAGCCAAATCCTTTCTAAGAGAGCTGAGAAGCTCCTTCAAGGACTGGTGAAAGGCACTTGGAATAGAAATGCCTAAGGGATTGCAAAAAAAAAAAAAAAAAAAAAAATCTTCCACGTTTTTGGTGCCTCTTTCAAGTAGAATTTCTGTTCAGGGTCAAGATTTGCTAAATTGCTGCTGGAAAGCTTCAGGTCACAAAATTTAACAAAGTCCATTAGATCTGAGGTCACAACATTGTTGTTTTACCTCACGTCTCAGCTCTTTGAAATGGTGCCTTGGGACTCAGAAACATGACTGAGGTGAGAGGGAGGCTTCCAGTGGGACCCCAGCGCAGGAGAGGGAAGGCTGGAGGAGCCCCTACACGTGGTGCCTTTCAAACAAGGTGTCCACGGGGCTGGGGCACCGTATCAGCAGCAAGAGCTGAGAAATGGTGCCAGAACAAAAATAAAAATGTTCCCTGCAAGACAAGTGCCTGGCTGAGGGCTGATCTGTGCTGCACACAGCCACAGCTGCCTGTGACCCCTTCTCTGGGCAGTGAGTGCCCCTGAGGGAGGCACCAGAGCCCTGAGTGCTGCTGCACTGTCCCCAGGGTCTGCCCCGAAGGCAGTGCTCCTGCAAGGACTTCACCGTGACTGCTGCACTGACCTGACCTCATCGTGGGTGTGGAGGAGTGGGAGCACAAGGTGCCACAAGCAGCTTTTTGCTGATGTTCTTCGATAGGATCGAAGGATGAAATGGATATTTACAGAGGAAAATCCTTCAGGGAATTACAGTCGTTGGTGCACTGCTGGCCCTGAAGCTCCAAGGAGCGAGTCAGGGTAAGAGGGGCTTCTCCTGATGGCTCCTTAGGCCTAGGGAATGAACAAGACTGGGCAAACATTCCCAGGGATCTGCTAGGAAGAGTGGCTGGAACACCCAACTTCCCAGGCAGTGAAATGCAAGAAGCCTGTACAGGGTTGGATCGTCTCAGATCCCAAAGAAATGGAGCTGTGACGTGGGACACAAAGGGCCTCACACCTTTCTGAACAGCGGCTGGAAATGAGGTTGGGGTATTCCAGGGCATCTAAAATCCCCATGGCCACCTGTGGTTGGGCTACAATATTGCTCCTAAAATGCACCCAAGGTCTGGACAGGGCCCCCAGAGAGATGGGAAGGTTGGGACTGGTCACGGTGTCCACGGATCCCCAGTGAGGTGTTTAATGTGGGCACGCTGAGATATTGATAACTTTGGTGTATTTGAAGAGTCCCCAAAGCCCTGGGGAAGGCTCAGTGAACGGTCACTGTTTGCACATTTGTGTCCTAACCTACCTCGAGATCAGAGACAAAACAAAACAACACAAAAACCCATTTAAATACTCCTGTGCAAACAGAGAAGCTTCACATGCCCAGACCCTAAAAATATCCAGCCAAGCTTTTGAACTTGGATTCCCTTTTCATAAAAGACAGATATGAAAGGGGTTGGAATTTGATGTTCCAGTTATTTCTGAGCTGTGTGAGTAAGAAAGAAATGAATTTGAGTTGCATAAATGAAATACGCACCTAAAATTCCAAGAGCTTATTTTACTCAAGCTAAACAACAAGAGGAAAACCAGTATTTTCAGCTGAGAGACACAGGGAGAATCCAGCCATAAGAGTAAGAAACGAAAAAGAAGAGGGATTAGCATTAGTACTGTGATAAACTATAGTATTTATTCTAATAAAAAATAATATCATTGGCCATGGGGAGACTTCAGTCAGTCTTGTCTGTGTTTTTCTGTGAACTTTAAACCACAAACAGATGTAGTTCATACAGTGAGTAATGCACCCTGCTGGGTGCAGGAATATCAACTACTGGAGAAGCAGGAGCATGAGAGACACCACAGAAATGTCAAAACATGGGACAGAGAAGGGAAAACCAAGTCCTAACGGAGTGAAAGACCTTTGGGTTGCCCTGGAACAAGAATGTTGCTTCTGCATAACTTCAGGGAGTTTAGCCTTGCCCAGTTACCTTCACTACATAATTTACCACTACAACTTTCACAACCAGCAGCACATAAATTCTGCATTTTACAGAAAAAAAAAAAAAGAGAGGAAACCTCTCTAAGACTTTCCTTTACTTCTACTCTTCATTCTGGTGTCTAAGAAAAAATTGTCTAGTAACTAAAATGGATGTTGTTGAACTCTAGAGGTTGTGATGGCCACCCAGAGTGCAGGAGATGTGTAACACCTGTAGGGTGATGGTGGAGTCCCCTCTGCTGCCTGTGACCCCGAGCAGGGACAGCAGGGGCTCGGCACTGGGATGGAGCCAAGGAGATGCTGGAGCACAAAGCCCACGAGCAAAGCTGATTTTGTGAAAGAAAATGCATTTTTTACATCTTTTAGACAAAGGAAAAGGGTGGTTTTAGGGCCTGGACAACTTTAAAACAATCAAAATAATATTGTATATTCAAATGCACCAAAGAGAGTCATAGAATCTCAGAATGGTTTGGGTTGGAAGGGGCTTTAAAGCCCATCCAGTGCCACCCCTGCCATGGCAGGGACACCTCCCACTGTCCCAGGCTGCTCCAAGCCCCAGGGTCCAGCCTGGCCTTGGGCACTGCCAGGGATCCAGGGGTAGCCACAGCTGCTCTGGGCACCCTGTGCCAGGGCCTGGCACCCTCACGGTTCGTTCAAGACCAATTGATAGGAAACCAAATCACAGAGCTCACATCCTGAAAGTGTACTGACATTCACAGATCCAAACACATCCCTGAACTGCTCCTGCTCCCCACAAAGCCCAGCCCCAGAGCTGCACCTGAGGGCGCAGGGGACGCGGTCGGGCCGCAGGGCTCTCATGATGCACAGGCGCTGCAGAGCTGACTTGTTCTTCCAGTCCTGGGGGAACCTCTCCTTCTCAGGACACTCCGAATCCACAAATTTCTTCCACCGTTTTGCAGACCCTTCAATATCCCGATCCAGGTTTCTGAATTCCTCCATGGATGAGAGAGCCTGGAAAAATTCAAGGAAGGTCAGGAAGAACAATGCTTTGTGCCTCTGAACCATTCTTCTAACACTACTGACTCCTCATGGTTTGCTCCACCAGGGAGCTGGAGTCTGGCAACCACAGCCAGAAATCCCTCAGGAGCAGATTTTGTCCATTCTCCTTGGAAGGGACAGTCCAGGGAAGGATGAAAGATTTTGGCATCAACCAGCACGCCTTGTTCGTTACCCAAAGAGGGAAGAACTCTCCTCTCCTGTTTGGAAAAATCTCTAGTGACAAGGACTCGCTGCTGTCAGTTACCCCAGAAATGCCTGTTCTGGATGAGAGCTGGAAATTTGGAGCCCATGTCTGATAGGAGAGTACATTGCTGGCATTCCCATGAGCTGCGTGCTCTCCTCACTGATTCCACAGAAATGAGGAGAATTGTGCAGCAAAACCCACAGCAGCTGCTGAACAAACGTGCTGAACAAACACTCAGACATGCCATGCTCACCAAAATCCTTTTTAAAAGGATTTCACAGCTGGAATATTAATTGTCTTCACAGAACCACAGGATGGTTTGGGTTGGAAGGGACCTTGAAGATTTATCTTGTTCCAACCCCCTACCATGGGCTGAGTCATTTCATACACACGCAGTTGCTTTTCTCTCCCTGTCCCCCACTCACATCCTCCTGGGAACCCACAACACTGAGCCTTCCCACTCATCTCATGGTGACCATGGAGCCAGGAACCTCCACAAACACAGGGCAGGTGTAAGAGGTGGGTGCTTTCTCTGTGCAAGCACTCAGCCCATCCAGGATCGTGACAAAGATCAAATCATTGGGTTTCTACTTGCCAAATGCACACGAGGATGAACTTCTAGTTCTGTACAAGTCTGTAGCAGAAACAGGCAGCTGAAGAATGCCCCCAAAACCAGCCCAGCAAGGCATTAGACAAATTAAAATCACAATGAAAATGCAGTTAGGGTTTTTAGTTAGAAAGTGGCAACTATAAATGTTATGCAGACACGTGAAGAATCCAAACTCTCTTTCAGACAAGCGGTGGCAGAACACATTGCAGAGCTCGTAAGGTTCCAGATTTGAGTAAAATTCTCACTGAAACAAACATCTTCATTGTGCATAATCTGGAGCTGTGAGCGGCTGAACACGAAATGGAAAAGAGAAGTGAAGGATTAAAGACAAGTGAAGGAAAACAGAGAGTGAATGAGCTGTTTTCTGCAGAAAGAGAAGGGCATCAGAGGGAAGCAGAAGCTTCTGGATGGGCAGAGGTGCCCCCCACAGCAGGGCTCCTGCTCCCACCCCATAAGGCCTCACTGTGGGAAGCCCCTGAGGAAGCCCTTTGTGAAATGCTGTTTTCACACCTTGTTCAGATGAACTGGGAAGATCCACCCTTGCACAGGGCTTGGAAAGTCACGGAAGGGCCCTGGCAGAGGTGTGAGGGATTGTCTGTTGCAAACAGGGCAGGAGACATTGAGGATCACACTGTTTTAAAAACCCCACCCTCCCCCCTGGAAGGCTTCCCAGCGAGAAGACAAGAGCAGTGTAAAACTTTGCTCTTCCTAACAGACTGAATTCACAGACACAGAGTGAAGAGAGGAAAGGAAGATGTCAGAAAAGGGGGCATCTGATAACAAACACCTTCATGTTTTTAGCAGTGGGAATTACAGGATCACAGAACCGTTTGGGTTGGAAGGAACCTGAAAGATCAACTCATTTCAGATCCCTGTCATGGGCAGGGACACCTTCCACTATCCCAGGCTGCTCCAAGCCCTGTCCAGCCCGGCCTTGGACGCTCCCAGGGATCCAGGGGCAGCCACAGCTTCTCTGGGCAGCCTGCTCCTGAGCGGAATGCCTGTGGATGACAGAGGGAAAGAGGTTGTGGAGCTGTTCCCAGAGGGTGCTGTGACCCAGGACCTTTGCTGTATATCCAGCCACAGCTTCACAGCAGCAATGCTCGGAAGAGCCCTCTGGAGGGGCCCAGGCCAAGCTCCTGCTCAGGCTGGGTCTGCCCATGGCTGTGTCCACCAAAGCGTTGCCCTCCAGGGTGAAGCTCCCAGCCCCTCTGGGTGCCCTGCTGTAGGGCTGCGCTGTCCTTACACTCAATGAGATGATTTTTTCAAAAATATGTTCAAGCAGAACCTGCCAAGCTGCAGTTTGTCGCAGCTGATCCTTATTACGCACTGCCACCATGGAGAACACGGCTCTGTCCTCTCCTAGCTGGACAAATCCCCCCTCATAGGCCTTCCCTCACAGGCCGTGTGCTCGAGGGCCAGAACCAGAGCTCTGGGACAGGAGAACTTGCAGATACCGCCACAAACTCTCCTGCAACAACCCCAGCCTTGCCCAAAGGCAGCATTCCATCAACACCTCCACCTGAGGCACAGGCAAGAGCAGAGGGGCTGCAGAGCCACAGCACGGACGGGCTCAGCTCTCCACTGACCATCCCCACGCCAAATTCCCAGGGATCCAGAGAATTCCATGGAGACTGTGAGCAAAGGAGTGGTTCAACAGCTGCTGTTTCCATGTGTGGATCTGCACTAACACGGAGAAATGCCAGCGGCAGAAGGACTTGCTCCAAGCTCAGCGCCATTTCCTGATTTCTGTGAAAAACCAGAAACCAGAGCAAAGAACACAAGAAACTGCAATTCCCAGGAACGATGCCACAAATTCTGACCTGCCAAGCCCTGGTCCTTGCAGCAAGAAATGTATCCGGTGCACCTCTCACAGCTGAGCGCAATACAGCGGCGAATGTTGAATTCGGGGAATTCTCACTGCAAGTGCTTATATAAAACATCTTCTCATTGTTGACTTTCGATGAGATTTACTTAAAATATCACTTCAGAACTTTGGCTGCTGCTGCTTCGAGAAGTCTCTTGGCTGATGTTAACAAGGGAGACTCTGGAAAATTGCTTTTCTCTAACTAAATGACAGACATGTAATCAGGAATGATAGTCTCCCTCTCTCCCTGAGCAACATCTTGCAGAATCACGAAAGCTCTAATTGCAAATAAAAACTCTGTATTATATAAATTAACACTAAAATTTTCATTAGTCAACAATTTTAATAGCATTTATTAGGAGTGATGGTATTAATGGGAGATGCTTCCATTTAAAAGCCAGTGGAGTGAAAGCTCTCTCAATCAGTAATCTTTCTGCGAATATTAATTGCTTCTCAATACCTCTGGTGTGAATTTCTCCAGGAAACTTAGTCCAGCACTAACAGATCCCTGTTCCCAGGCAGGAGTGGTACCTTGGGGCAGCAGATGGGAACTGCACACCAACCTGTGCAGGGTATCTATTTTTGTCCACATAATGAAAAGTACATTTGTCACTTAGAGTTGTCATGGCAATTGAGAGAGACAAAAAATATTGGTGGAAATAGAAAATGATCCAAAGGGCTGGAGGACCCGAGCTCTTGTCTTTGCAGCCCACACTGTGATCATCTCTGATGGCTGGAAACAGGAGGGGCTTGAGCTTGTATCTCAAAATGAGACTTTTTCAGCAAAACAGGGCTCTTCACACCATGTCAAGGAGAGGATCCACTGTCTTCTCAGAGAAAATGGTTTTTCATTCACTGAGTCACAGACAAGTTGCTTTATCACTTCAGGTTGCTCTGACAGTTCCTCCTCTGAGCCAGAAGCAGCGTGGCTGTGGGGCTGGTGTGCCAGCAGCCCCGTGGGGTTCACACATCCCCAGCTGCAGAGCTCTCCCGTTCCCCCACAGCCGTGGGAAACACAACAGGGACCAGCCCCTGGCTGCGGGACACGGATCCTGGGTGCCATCGCAGAGCCCAGCAGTGGCCTCCACACACGGCCAAGGACCCGAGGGAAGGGGGGGATCTTCGGGGTGACAACAACTGGGGAGACAGGGAGGACACCCAGGGAGGAGAGGAAACCCTGAGAATCCAGAGGAGGCTTTAGAGAAGAGAACAACTCCAAAGGGCTGCTGCTGCTGCCCATGAGTTATCTCCTAGTGGCAGACACAGCACAACAAGTTCTGGACATTTATTAGAGGCAACTGTGGGGTCTGGCTCGGTTTGGACGGTCGGGACGGATGGAGACGAGAGATCTCTGAAGTCCGGTCTTAGAGCATGAGGTTTATTGATAAGGGCTTGTGTACAGGGGGCCTGCTTGGAGCTGCTAGCTGCAGCTAGAAGCAGGCCAGAAAAACAGAAAGCAGGATAGTAAAGAGATGTAAAAGGTGTTAGAGGTCTAAGAGAGCTAAGAGATGTAAGAGACGTAAGAGAGCTAAAAGGTGTAAGAGACGTAAGAGAGCTAAGAGGTGTAAGAGGCATAAGAGAGCGAGATTCTCCTTTACAATGCAATAAATCTTCTTCTGTCTTGAATATTCTAATTTTCATCAACCAATCTAGTACAAGATACAAATCCTATAGCATTTACGTACAGCCTATAAGAATCATTGCATTCCCATACTGCGTTACATTTTAAACCCTAAAAACTACTCTTTGGATCCCTTCTGCCAAGGTAGTAGGGTCTGCTCTGACCCTTGGACCTGTCTGCTAGCAGAAGGTATTGTTCAATCAAAGGGGATTACCTTCAGCTGGCCACACCATTGTTTTCCAGTTGTTCAGTAACTGAGGCCTGGTATCTCAAAGTATGCCTTCATTTCAATTTCACCCATAGTTTCCATGTTCTCAGCATCTTTTGCCAGGCAGTAAGGCTTCCCTGTTTCATCTTCCCCAACAGGCAACACTTGCTCTGATAACTAAAGGCAACTGTTCTAAGGAAACCATCTGCTCAGGCCAGCCTCAAGTCTAGGTGTTGCTTCAGAAGATGTTATAAAACCTTAAAAAACCCCAAACACCTATATTAGCGCCATGTTTCCTTCCCCTCAGTTCCAAAAGGAATTATACTTTAAAAAATAAGAGATTGCTTTGCATTTAAAAATATTTCCATGGTTTAAAATACCACCTGACTCGAGAACAGCTCTGGGTCAAGGCAGGACAAGATCACCTCATTGCTGTGCCCTGTACTGACACAAAGAGGGTGAAAATAAAACAGAGCCAGTAAAGGCAGAGCTGCCAGAACACTCCCAACACCCAGTTACCCACGTCCCCAGCAGCCATGAGACTGCGTTTTAAAAGGCAGAAGGAAATCAAAATAAAGGGATTTGAGGGTTTTTGTAAAAGCTATCATTATCTTTTGAGGCTTCAGGTTACATCTGGTTTTTACTTACAGTTTTTACTTATATATCTTGCTTTTCTTTAAAAAAAAATGAGCCTCTGCTTAAAAAAACATCAAACCTCTCTCTATAAAAATCACACAACCTGACAGCACTGGAAAGAAATGATATTTAATATTCTCACAGTTGTAATAATCTGTGAGATGATTAAATCCTGATGATTAGTCACGATTTCACTCGCAGAATTAAGGAGCTGTGGCTTTATGAATTGCATTACACAGTTTTTAAGCAGAAATCCACAAATGAGAAGTTCACGGTGCTCAGCAGTTGCGCCACTCGAGGATCTCGAAGGTCTTTTCCAACCTTAACAACCCCATGATTCTGTGATCCCCCAAGCACTTTGTAGAGGTCTTACACTGTCCATGGGCACTGCTTATACAGGTTTCAGTGAATATTCATAACTCTTTCCTTTCATTTCCTGCAGCTGGCCCAAAAGTCTTTAGGAAAACCAGCATCCCCACAGCTGGAAAATGACAGCTCCTGGAAGAATGGCAAAGTCAGACCTGCACCTGGCTTCAAGTGATAGATTGGATCATTCAGGAAAACGACGTATGGGCAGATGAATTGCTCTATTTAAATACTACTGTTAACTAGAGCAATTAATGGAGCAGATGATGGATTATTTACAACCTCTCCCATCCCAGTTTGGGGTTGTATTATTCATACACTGAAGGTGTTATTTTCTGTTTAGCCGCACTACCTGAATAATTTAACTCGCAAGAAAAATCTCTACCAAAGGTGAAAATAAAGATTTGATGGGGTTTGCCAAGCTTCAATCACCTTTCAACACAAAAATGTTATTTCAACCCTCCTTATTTCTTTCAGAAAAGCTGACTGACAAGCTCAAGGCACTGAATGCCCCCGTCTCCCTTCAAACTCCTCCTTGCTGCTTCTACATTTCACTGGGGACAGAAGGTGTGCAGAGCCACAACACACCACTGTACAAACCCACCCTGTTTATCTGCAGGCTGGACACCACAAGCAGGCTGATGAGTGACGGGTTGGATCTCACCACCTTTCCTCGGAAAGTTTCCCATGAAATATCATAAATTAGGGAACAATGGCTTCAGCACTCATCTCCTTCCTACCAGCGCCAGCTCTTAGAGCCAGCTCCTCTCGACAGGAAAGGTCAGTAGCAGAACTGAGCCTTAGTCACAATCTTTGTCTTCTCGTTGCTCACAACCACCCACTGTATTTTCCTCATTTTGCCTGAGATGTTTCCCAGATGGGTTCACGTTGACATTTTCTCTCCACTTTCTAAAAAGTTTGTTCAAGTGGGTTTGAGAATGGGCCTTGCAAAGTCAAGCTGTTCTCCCAAGCTGTGCTCCCCATCTTTCCTCTTCTCTCTTGGATGTCTCTCAGCACATCAGGGACACACAGCCAGAAGCTGGGCATGGGGCCCCGAGGGCAGCTGAAAGGTGGTGCTTGTGTATTTCTGAAACCTTTCCTGGATTTGGTTGTTATAAATCCCAGATGGGCCATCGCCATGGGCCGATGCACAGCAAAGCTGAAAGAGGAAATACGTCCTGTTGTCTGCAAGAATCCAGCTGAAGCAGCTGTTCCAGATGTCCCCTGCTGGAAAGCTCTCAAGGTCCGTGGTTCTGTCCTGGTAAGTGGACACAGATGTATGGACTCGTCCCCGATGAGACTTCTCCCAGCTCTGCACCGTGATGGTCTCACCTCTGGTTTCACGGTGACACCGGAGCAGGACCGGCCTCAAGAACAGGCAGCAGAGGGAACGAGCTGCAGAGCTGCTCCTCCCAGAGCTGGGGCACGCAGCCCTGAGATCCTCCCCACCTCCATGTCCTTCTTGTCCTGAGTGTCCCAGAGCTGCCCCAGCGCTGGAGGTGCCCCAGCAGTGCCAGCACAGGGATGGGCACTGCCCTGGTCCTGCTGCCACCCCAGGGCTGGCACAGCCCAGGTGCCTTTGGCCTCCTGCCCACCTGGGCACACCTGGATTCATGTCCAGCCTCTGTCACCAGCACCCCCAGGGCTTTTCCCAGTTTTCCAGCCCCTCTGCCCCAGCCTGGGGCTGGTGTGACCCGAGGGCAGGATGAAGCCATTGCTTCCCTTTCCTTCCACTTAGAGGGTTTAGAGGCTTTTACATTCCAAAAGCTCAGCTGACAGCAGGCTTTGTGTCAGAGAAAGACAGAGGCTGTAGAGCATCCAGGAAAACTCGATTTCCACTCTCCAATCAAACCGACACAGTGCGTCCTTAAATATTAGATGCGATCACAATCTCTGCTGTATTTCAGATAAGCATCAGATCGTTAGCCAGCAGGTTAAAAAAGAAAAGGGGAAAAAAAAAGGTAAAACCTTCTCAAGTAGCACTTCTGTGAGACACTGGGAATATTTCTCTGAGACTTGATACAGAGGACAGACGAATGTCCTTAGGAAACTTCTGGATGAGAGCAGATAAATGCCCATGGAAGTGTCACAATCAATGTTTTCTATCAAAGATGCTCTAAAAGATTGAACATCTGAAGAACTGAGTTAATGGAAGATATTTAATTAAGACTATAGTTTTCTGGCATAATAATAATTCTGAATGTAGGAGGGAAGCTGTGAGCTGCGAGCCTTTCCTGTCTGACCAGCCTGATCAAAGGACATTGCATATGCACAGAGAGCACAATGTGTGCAGCAGATTGTGTCACAATGAATCTTGGAGAAGAATGAAAAATTTCCTCATCTAAAAAGTGCAAGAAGTGAGAGTTGGAAGACAGATTTCTGTTCTTTTGTCCAAAAAAAATCCAGTTTTCTTAAATGCAAAATATATGATTCGGTATTTTATCTCATAAGCCACACATGCAATCTTATCATCTGCATTCTGCAAAATTATAAATATGGAGTTAATATACGACTTTGTCTAGGGCTGTTCTCCTCCTCGAAAGCTGAATTCGGTATTTAGAGCTCATTATTCAACATCACATTTATTAAACAATGCCCTTTCAGTGGCGTTTTCATATCTACATAATGAAAATTCTTCCTCTTCAGAAAAAGATGAGGGAAGTGATTGGGATGAGAAGTAATCCAAGTTGGCCAGGTGTACTCCTGCTGTGCATTAACTCGCTGCACTTATCCCCTGGGACACATCTGCATTCAGCACTGAAGAGGCACGGCAGGAAATAGCACAAAGGAAATCAGGCTCGGGAAGCACGCATCCCAACCCAGGCCACGGGGACAGCCACGTGCACCACGGGGAGCCAGGGACCACGGAGCAACAGGGAGGAGCTGGAGCTTGGGAGAACCTGGCAGCTGGGATGACTGGGGTCCCAGGGAACCCCTCCGGAACCACCCTCACCTTCTCCTGGTTTTGGATTTGGCCAAGGCAACCCCGGCAGTGAAGACCATGAGGGCACAGCTCAGAGAGGAGCCATGACAGGAGCTGTCTGTCCTTGCCCTGGGGATAACCAAGAACAGCTCAACAGGGCAGCCTGGGCTTCACACGGGGTTCAAGGGACCGCAGAGCATCACTTCAGAGATGAATTCAGAGAATACTCACCCTCCAGAGGACAATCTCTACATGGGTTCTGTGTTAATTCAATCACACAACGAGAATTCCCAAATGTCATTTGCACACGGCTGTGGCCACTGTGGTCTAAGGTGTGTCCACACATTTGCTGGTGAGGAAACCACCAGCCAAGCCAGGAGAAATGGCCAGCCTTGCACGGACACAGAAAACATTTTCAGAAGTACCAACAGAAATAAAAACTTTCAGGGCAGACACTGGGAACACAGAGGGGGAGAACAGCACAACAGGCTGTAATAAAGGAAATTGAAAAGAGACAGAAAACCTCATTAGGAGCAAAGAACACTTTTGCCTTCTCGAGGGATCACTGCTAAGCCCCTGCAAATGAGAGGACTGAAATGACCAACTCCAGTGAGCACCAAAGCCGGGGACTCAGCAAAGGCACTGCTTTAATTAAATGACAAAATTCTGTCCCCTTCCTGCTCTCAACTAACCCTCAACGACTCAGAGGCAGGATTTGCACCCAGGCAATGGCTGTGCCCTTTGCTAACACCTCCCCTGCTCCAGAGCCAAGGAAAGCTCCTCCACAGGGGCTCCACAGGTACCATTCCCTCCCACACGTCCGACTGATGAACAGAACCAAGCCAAGCTCAGAGCAGCTTTTCTCAGCCTTTATTCAATTCCTGTTTCTGGTTTAAAGAAGCACCAAAGAGCCTGAAATGTGCCTATTTTCCCAGGTCTATCAGCAGATATAACAAAAGCTATTACCTTTCCCTACAAACCACATCCTTCTGGCCAGGGATGTGGATTTCTTCATCCAGGGGTGAATACCGACCTTCCCTGGCACACACCTCACAGCAAAAGGCTCCGTGAAACTTTGTGCTGAACTGGAAAGAAGCTGGAAAACTAAATCATAAATGAGTGTTTCCTAAAGGAGATGCTCCAGCACCACGAGCTGCAAACAGCCACACAACTGCAAAGGATTATTGGCCTATATATATTATTAATCAACCCCCAGCAATAAATAATCAGCCAAGTCACACAAGGCCAGTTGCATGCCCAGAGCCCTCAACATTTAATGAGGTTTCCTTGCAAGTTAATGTGCCCAAAGTGGGCAGCTCAGAATGAGCCACAAATATCAATATTGATTTCTTTTGGCACTATCTTGGCCAGAACCCCCTGGCCAAAGGAGCCCTTTGGGCTGGAGCACTTTCAAAGTTTCTGTGAAAAATCAGCAGAATGCTAAATTTCACTTTGAATTTGAAATATAAATCTGAAGTGTACTTTGCTCAAGCTTTGTTGAAGAAACAATTTATTATAGCATTTAATCTTCCTGATATAAGAAAAGGAGATTTTAGCCTGCTAATAAGCTGTGTAGAAGCCATGACTAATTAACCTAATTATAGCAGTCTGTGACAAAATATGATTTTACTAAACCCATGCCTCAAGTAACTAGAACTGCCAAAAACTCAAAGGCTAATAAACCAAGAGACATCAACATAAACATAAAGTTGACACCAACCATATTATTTATAGTATAATCAATGCTACAATCGTCACAAAAGACAACCTGAAGGGTATTCAGTATCTGATAATGTAGAGTTCACTATCAGAAAGTCCTGAAATTCATAAAATTTGTGCAGATTTTGGGCAGTGGCTCTTGGAGATGTGCAGCTCCTGGAGCCATCAGATGCAGGCTGAGGACACCTGAGGTGTGCAGCACACCTGGAAACCTGCACATGCATTTGTGGGCATCACAGCTTCCACCTCAACCACCAACCCACAAACCCTCTTCAGTGAGGAAGAGGAAGCTGAGTGGGAAGGGCTCATCTTGAAGGGAATCACACAGGGAACAGGGCGTTTCAGCCACATGGAGTGGGACTGGCAGCACAGCAGGGACAACCTCACAAAGAAAACTCTCTGCAAACCCAGCAGGTGTTTGTTTGGAGAATGTACCACCTGCAGGCAGGTGGCAAAGGCATCCTTGGGCACTGCTGGAGCAATAGAGAATCAAAAAGGTTGGAGAAGACCTCTAAGACCACCAAGCCCAACCATCAACCCAGCACCACCACTAACCCACATCCTCAAGTGCCAGGAAACATATGTGTTTCCTCAGATGCATAAAAGTATCTCCAAAATGAGGATTCTCGGTCTGGTCTAACAGGGAGAAGCCTAAATCTCAGAGGGAAGAACCGTCTTCTTGGGGACACCCAGGAAGAGCCCTCAAAGTCAGTGTTGGACCTGCAGCACTCTCCATGTCTGCGGCCTTTTTGTGCTGCCTCTCACATGTGGACAGAGCTTTGTTCACCAAATGCCTCAAGGACCCACCTGAAGGGCTGAAAGGCTTTTGGAGGAGATAAAGGGAGCTGATTTCCCATGGATCAGGTACCTTGATTCCTCCCCAGGAGTGATCAGACAGGAACTCCACAGGGCTCGTGACTCCGGGCTGTGCTGGGTATCTGAGCAGGAAATCCAGTTCTGCTGGGTTGATTTCTTTATTCATCAGAAGTATCTGCAATTCCAAACAAACCAGATATCCTAGAGCAGCCAGGATCCAGGGCAGCAACAAACCCCAGCAGATTCATTATTCAATTAAGGTGCTTGAAAAATGTGTGGCTAAAACGTACAAGGTGCCCCATGTTGGAGGGGTGTGATGGACACACCGTGTAGGTGCTCTGGGTGTCCCAAAACAGGACCAGGAATGAGTGCAGAGACTGGCAACAGAACAGGCAGAAAGTTGGGAAAACCATGTGGTAAAGGCTGAGAACCAGGTGGGTGGAGAGTGTCCTGAGGAGAAGGCCCTGGCAGCAGAGCCAGATTGGACACTAAAAATTATACACAGTGGGCACGGTACAGCAGCTCTGCAGTGAGCACTTCTTTATGTTAAATGCAGGAAGCCTTCCAGGCCAGTCTGCTTTGCCATTTTTTCCAGGTCCTGCAAGCAGGAATTACTCTCTCACATAACCTTTGTCAGCGTAATTCAAATCCAACGCAGCATCTGTGCCTGTTACTGGCAGGAATAAATCCTGCGAGGAGCAGCTGAGGGAGCTGGGAAAGGGGCTCAGCCTGGAGCAAAGGAGGCTCAGGGGGGACCTTGTGGCTCTGCACAACTCCCTGACAGGAGGGGGCAGCCGGGGGGGGTCGGGCTCTGCTCCCAGGGAACAGGGACAGGAGGAGAGGGAACGGCCTCAGGCTGGGCCAGGGGAGGCTCAGGTTGGACACCAGCAGGAAATTCTTCACTGAAAGGGTGATTAAACATTGTCAGGGGCTGCCCAGGGAGGTTTGGAGTCCCCATCCCTGGAGGTGTCCAAGGAAGGGCTGGAGGTGTCACT
>VZRS01002289.1:0-88378 GCA_013398055.1 Ifrita kowaldi | reverse complement strand
AATAACAATAACAATAATAATAATAATAATAATAATAATAATAATAATAATTTATTTTTTAAAGTCCCATGAGTGTCTTACTGTTGGGATCCAGCAAAGAACTGGCTGAGGAGGGCAGGGAGCAGTGGTAGTGAGCTGAAGCAGTCAGTGAAGTCCCCTCAAGGGTGGGTGTCTGCATCGAGAACAACCCTCTTATACAAGAGATTAAGGATTATTGCAACAACGTTTCTGATCCAAATGAGAAAAGACAAAAAAATCAGAGTCGTCCAAATTAAAGCACGAGCAAATTATCAAATGCAACTGGAAAAAGAAAATTAACAAGAAAATAAAAGCCAAGTCCTGTTTAGCAGTGCAAAGGCTCCAGCTGAAGGAAATAACCAGGCCAATACACAGTGATGGCACCAACTGGACAGGGCATGACCGTGTTGGCAGCCTTATTATTAGGGTTCTACAAAGGAAAAATGATGCCTTAACAAATTACAGTAACATTGATACCTAATGCATTATTAAATAATTGCAGAATGCATTTTCCTGCTTAACGTTTCTTTAAATTGTGTTAAAACATGCTGCAGAGCAGCACATAAATCTTTGTGTTCTAATTTGCAATGGGCTCCCAGCTGTGTGGCAAGTATTCTAAAATCATCCCTGTGCATCTTTACACAATGCTTTATGATCTGTCATCAAAATTTATTAGATAAAAACATTTCACCCAATAATTTTCTATGTATTTATACACGCTGCTAATGTTCACTGGAAAGCATAAAACAAACTAACTATGGGAGACACAGATGAAAGGTGAAACCTCAGGAACCCCCGTATCTATTATGTATGTGGAAGGGATGAATCTTTCAAAAGGCAGGAAAGCTATTCCGTACATTTTTCTGATAAAATTACTTCAACAAATGAATTGTGGATATCAAAAGGGAAAGCTTCTTTGTGGATGAGCCTCAACAATTTGTAGTCTCTCCTCAATTCCTTTTTCCAGGGCACTTGTCAAGGTAAGAAATCGTTTGGAAGAAGTTGTAGAGCAGGATGCTCATTTAACCCTCCATGCCCCAAAACACCTTTCATATATGACAAAAAAAGGTTTCTCATTGAATAAAATATTAAAGCTGTAGCTTTTTCTAGACAGGGCTTGGAGCAACCTGGGAGAGTGGAAGGTATCCTCCTGTACAGGGGTGGAACGGGATGGGCTTTAAGGCCCCTTCCAACTCAAACCTTGTGTGTTTCTGTGACTCTGTGACTCTGTAATTCCCATTTTATGAACCCCACAAAGAGGGAGCAGCCCCCCAGAGCCCCCCCGGAGGGCAGGTACCTTCAGGGAGAACTGGTACATGGGGTGGATGGCGCGGAGCTCGTTCATGCTGAAGTAGAGCAGGGAGGCGCGGCAGGCCGCGGGCCTGTAGTGCTCTCTGGCCTCGTTAATCCTGGCTTCTGTCGCCTTAAACTCCTGCACCTGCACAGAAACACGGAACACAATTCCTGCCAGAACACCCCTGTGCAGCCCAGGGAGGGGGGACATCGGCCACAAAGTCATCAGGGCAACCCACAAGTGCCCACCATGGGACCAGCCTCTGCCAGGCTGGAGCTGCCCTCCCCAGCATCCTCCCCCTCTGGAACCTTCCATTTAACCACATTTTCCACCCAGCTGCCCAATCCTCCCTTTTCCTGAGTGCCCTCCAGACTTCTCCCTAGGATCCCTGCTCTTTGCTAACTGGAATTGATTTTCTCATCAATGAGTTTCTCGTGCTAATTGCCCCCCTCCTGTGCAGGTCATTAACAACCCTGGGTTGAGCAGCCCCAGTGCTGCTCTCAGGCAGCTTCCCCAGGGCTGAGAGCTGCTAATTTATAACAGCTCTTTGCTGCCTTTCCTCAGCAGCCCCAAACCCTCCCACCCCGCTGCTCAGGGCTCTGCAGCTGCTGTGGGGGACATGTGAAAATCTTCTTGGCAGATACAGCACCCCATCATCACCTCGGTCCTGTTCGTTCTTTCATTGCACCTCAGCAGCGTGAAGTGACAGCCCTGAGCCTCCTGGGGTTTATTTTAGTCCCGGGCTGAGGACAGACACGTCTTACAGCATGGCCAGGAGCTGCTGAGACAGTGCTGAGCCAGCCAGCTCAGCAAACCATGCAATGGGATCACAGAATCCCAGAACGGTTTGGGTTGGAAAGGAACTTAAAGCTCTTCTCATTCCACTCAGCGACACCTTCCACTGTCCCAGGCTGCTCCAAGCCCCATCCAGCCTAGGCTTGGACACTGCCAGGGATCCAGGGGCAGCCACAGCTTCTCTGGGCACCCTGTGCCAGGGCCTCCCCATCCTCACAGCCAAGAATTTCTTCCTAACATCTCATCTAAATCTGCCCTTTTCATCTTGAAGTCATTCCCCTTGTCCTATCACTGCAAGAAGTCCCTCTGCAGCCCTTCCTAAGCTTTCTGTGGCAGAAGCAGCCAGCACAGCATCGCACAGCCCCTGCTGAAACCCAGAGCCAGGGGTGGGGCAGATGGATGCTCTTCATCGGTAGAGCAGGGACGACTTCCACAGGAAGGAAAATGTTGGCTGAACACCTTTCTTTGGGTAGACAGACCAAACACAGAGTGAGGCTCGACTTGAACCTCTAACAGGGCTCTTCCACAGCCTTCCAGCTGGGAACAAACTCATCAAATCCAGGTGCAAACTCTAAAATTTATCCCCTGTTGGCGCTGCTGGTTTAGAAGGTGAAGCACCACAAAACCACCTTCTTCAAGGGGGAGATGCCAAGCTTTCCATGTCAAAAAATCCCTTCAACACCCCCTCTGGGGGTTCAGGCAACCCCTCCTCAGGGAGCTGAATGCCCCTGATGCACCACGAATGGAAAATAATTCCGATTTTTAGCGTGGAGGGAGGATCACTCGGTTTCTTGGTCACTGGCTGGGAAGTGGGAGGCAGTTCCAGCCCCAGCCAGGCAGAACATGGGCCAGTGGCTGGGGAAGGGCAAGTGCAGGCTCTGGAGATGGGGGCACTGCAGAGGGGAGCAGCTGAACGGCCACACCGGGGTCCTGGGACAATCCTGGCATGGGAACCACACCTCCCAAGTGCCCTCCGTGGCAAGGAAAAGCCTCTGTGCATTTACCTAAGCCCATGTAAGGGCAGCTGGGCAGGTGGCACTGCTCACACAGCTCCTACAAATGCTGATTTATACTCTGAGGAATGGAAGGGTATGAAATACCTGAGTTATTGCAGATTTACTCGAGATCACACACTCACCAGATTCCAGTCCCTGGTCAGTACTAAAATCCAGCCTAACTGAGGCGGTGTAATGTACCCAGGATCATGCTGGAACAGTTTAAAGCTGCCTTGATACACTGTGTAAATTTTATTGTCTTTACATCAGGCAGCAATGTTTTCTCTTTCTCTTAAATAGGTCATTTAACACCAAAAAAGCTCCAAAGAACTAAATGGCCTGGAGCTCTCCAGAATGGAGAGCATTTACAATTTATACCAATTTCTATTCTCTGCTCAGCAGATGGAGCAGAGGTGGGCAGAGCAGAGGTTACATTCCACCCAGAAATCCTTGAAGGATCCCAGACTTGCTTTTCTCCAGGCTGTCACCGTCCTTGTACCTTCTCCACAATCTCAGCAGCTGTCCTTTTAGTGGTCTCCAGGTTCTCCACCAATGCCGTGTCTCCCAGGAAATTCCCAGACGCTGATGACAGCCGAGAGAGCAAGTTGTCCTCTAACGTTTTCAAGGTGATCTTGAACCCATTCTGTTGCTTTGTGAGGTCTGACTGCAAGTAATAAATTCAGAAAGTTTTAGCCACAAAGGACATGGTAAAGTAAGGATTAATCACCTTCACATGGGAACAGGCTTCCCACTGACAACTTCCATAGTCCGGCAGTGCTTGTTCCTGCTCTCTGCAACGCCTGGGAAAGGACAGAGTTCTGGAATCCGGGATCACTCCTTATCCAACAAGCTATCAGCTCAGAGAAACCTGCAGCAGCACGGAAAGCAGCAGGAGAACAGAGGCCTTTTGCTAGGAGCGTATGAAAATGCTGGGAATGAGCAGGGCTTTGTGTCCCTCGTGGCCCCAGCACAGCACCCCTGGCTCCCACATTCCATCAGCTCAATGTGCATTTTTGATGCCATCTTTTGGCTCATTAGCACACGAGCCTCGGTGCATCATTAAGGCTGCCCAGCTAAGGTACTTCAGAGCCTCATTAACTGGAAAGGTTATTAAAGAACTGGCCTGGCCTGACTGAACATGTGCAGGAAATGTATTCCCACTCTCAGAAAGTATTTGGCACTATACGTATTTGTTGCATTGTTAAAGGTGTCCTCAGAAGGGAGGGTTTTCCTTATAAAATTATCTTGAAATTGAAGCCATACTTATTAAGAGAGAGAGAAAATATTTTGGCCTGTTACAAAGAAGTGGGAGGAAGAACCAGAGGAGAAAATTATCATTACCAGCCTCACAATATTTACAGAGAGAATCCTTTACCATAAATGCTGAAAATTAAGTGAGATTAATGCTGCTTTCAAAATTAAATCTGTGAAGTCCAGAAAAAAACTGATGTAATGAGAACCTCAGCTTTCAGTCACAAGAGGAGGAGGAAAATAAAGAGAATTTTTGGGAGAAAAACCTTGAGAATGCAGTACCAGGGTTCTCAAAATACCGAGAAAAGAGGAGGCTGAAAGAAAAAAAAACCCTCAGTGTTTGTCATACAGGGGAAATCTGATTTTGTGATGAGCTCAGCAATCTCTGCAAGCTGGCATGAGAAATGCTGTTTGTTCTAAAGAATAAAAATAAGCATAAGAATAAGAATAAGAATAAGAATAAAAAATAAATAGTAATGATGACATTTTATGCTAATGATGATTGTAACACTTGCTCCCAGTGTAAACTCCCAGGTGCTGACCTTCAGCTCCTCCAGGTCAGGCCTCTTGGTGTATAATAATAATACAAATAATAATATTAAAAATAATAATAATAAAAACAACAACAATTATGATAATAATCATAATCATAACAACAATAATAATGTTGATTTCTACTTGCTGCCAGTGACAATTGCCAGGTGCTGACCTTCAGCTCCTCCAGGTCAGGCCTCTTGGTGTATAATAATAATACAAATAATAATATTAAAAATAATAATAATAAAAACAACAACAATTATGATAATAATCATAATCATAACAACAATAATAATGTTGATTTCTACTTGCTGCCAGTGACAATTGCCAGGTGCTGACCTTCAGCTCCTCCAGGTCAGGCCTCTCCACGCGCACCACGGCCGCCAGCAGCTGCTCCTCGAGGCCGTCGCGGGTGACAGAGAAGTTGATGAGGGTGCACTGTGCCTGCAGCTCGGGCTGGAAGTGTGGGTTTGCCAGCTTGGTGTGCAGGATGAGGCGGAAGGAAGGGTGCAAGGCACACTCCTTGTCCCCAAGCTTAATGTACCTGGAATTTCAGCAAAAGGAGCATCAGCCAGGAGCTGTCACTGCAGGGCAGGGGGTGGTCTCGGTCAGGTACTTGGCACTCCTCACAGAAATCATTATTTAAGCAAAGTGTTTCATCCTGGACACACTTGAACCATTTCTGATTTAGGGTAAAAAACCCAGGGAGTCTCCCCTGAATTTTGAATCCTGTTTAAGGAGGCTCAGATTTTCCAGCAGCGGCACAACCAGTCCAACCATGAACTCTCCTGGCTTTGGACAGAGGCTGAATTCTGCCTAAAACTGGAGTTACAGGGAGGAAAAGCCTCTCAGCATAGAGCTTTTCATTAGTCACTGTTGTGGGAATGGTGATGTTCTCAAGGGAATTTGAATACACTTCCCAGTCCAACATCACTCACTGGGTGCCCTCTAGGCCCCCTCGATTGCTTTTAGGGCTGTAAATCTCCCAGGGCAGGCAGCTCACAGCAGCACCAGAGACCCTGCCAGACCCCTCAGCAAAACCATTCCCACTCTGGGACTGGCAGCATCTGCCTGGAGTCCTGGCTTAGGGCCTGGGGACACAAAATCCAGGGACTTTCTTTGTGATTTATGACTTATTTTCCCTCTGTTAGGAAAGCCATGATCTCACAGGGAGTTTGGAGGTGCACAGCCCCAAAAGGGGATGCCCCACTGGAGGGGGGCTCAGGATTGCTCCCTCTCTGCTGCATCCCCCCTCTCAACATTCTCCAAACGC
Organism: Ifrita kowaldi; assembly: GCA_013398055.1. Classification (NCBI taxonomy): domain Eukaryota; kingdom Metazoa; phylum Chordata; class Aves; order Passeriformes; family Cinclosomatidae; genus Ifrita; species Ifrita kowaldi. Next base: position 82,215 of record VZRS01002289.1, on the reverse strand, counting down.
TTCAGTCCTGCACTGGGACCAATCCTGCCCCTCCATCCTGCAGCCAAACCCCTGCTCAGCCGCCCTTCCCGGGATGGGCTCCCCTGCACACTTTGCAGACAGCTTGCCTTGCCCACCAGTTTACAGCACCCTGGGATGTTCTGGGCAAGCAAGGAAATAATCCTCAAAGAACTTAAGGACAAAGAGCTCCCTGGCTGCCTCGCTTGCTGACCTCCTCTTGGCTGGAGGTGACCAGCAGCTGCCATGAGAGCTTGACCTCATTAAGTAACACTTGATTTCCTTGATGCTGAAACCTGTGGCTGCATTTCCAAACGCTGTGCAGTGTTTGCTGAAATTCAAGGCTACTTTTACTCCACAACAGCAGCAGCTATTTTGGTAATAATTCAGTGTCAGAACAGCCAATTACAGACCCCGAGGTCAGTGTACAATGGGAGAATTACAGGTCTCTCTTTTATATGAGGTTTGAATGATGCTGTGAAATGGAATGAGAAATCCAGGTTGATTTCCAAGCCATCCTGTGGCTGAAATACCTGTGATTGCCTGATTTAAAATGTCCTCACTGCTGAAGGCAGGATGTTGATGCTCCTGGGTGTGAACACCCACGGTCTGAGGGCAGAACCAGAGAGCACAACAGCTCCCAGACCCAACCCACACGTGTCCCCAGGCCCCCCCAAGCTCACCTGCCTTTCTTGATTGTTTCTCGCCCCAGTAACGGCCCCAGCACTGGATCCACGGATTCCTCCAGGTTCTCAATCAAAACCAGCTCTCCAGCAGCCAGGGCTTGCTCCAGTGTGTCCAGATACCTGTGGGAAACAGCATGGGTGCCTCCTGCAGCAGAGCAGGCTGTGACACTGTCAGTGAGGAGGGCACAGAGGGGACCCTGACTGCGGTGGCAGCTACAGGCAGGTGCCGGCATTTGGAGACAGAAAGAGGAGTAGGGTGGTGTCAGTGCCACGTGCAGAAAGTGGCACTGGCTGTCCAACAGAGAGAATGAGGCCCCAGACCTTCCAAGGGCAAGCAGTGGCCACCGAGTCTGTCCCAGAAGAGTCTGGGCAGCCGTGAGCAAAAGCTGTCACAGCCTGGAGTTACTTTCAGCACATGCTTTGTTTCCCCCAGAACCCACTGGTGCAGTCCATCGTGCATAAAGCCAAGGATGAAGAGCAGCTTTCAGCTCCATTGTGCCCAGGGTTTAGGGTCCTGCTTAGGACAACTTCTTTCCCCACAAGGAAATGGAGCCCTTTGCCCAGTGCCGAGCTGTGAAATGGGGGTGCTCTGCTTTGGGATGCAAAGGCAGGGTCAGGGGCCTGGGCTGTGTCCTTCAGGGCTGCTCTGCACTTCACACAACCCCTCTGCCAAGAGGGGAGCAGGACCCTGGGCAGGAGGGGAGGATGCTCCAGGCCCTTCTCCACCATCAGTGTTACACTGAATCACCCCAGCTAAATCCACTGGTCAAAATTCATACTCCTCATCTAAGCCAGGGAGCCTGGGAGCTCAAGAGGTGACAGAAGGATCTGAAACAAAAGTTTAGAGTGACCTTTAGGCCTGATTTTTAGAGGAATATGCTGACCCAGTGAAACCCCCACCCCTGATGAGGAGCTCCGAATTTTCTGAGTCCAGGGGTATTTTACACAAAGAAAGAGGGAATGACAGAGCTGCCCCCAGGGCTGCTCACGCTGCAGCACCTTCCTGGAGGTGGGCCCTGCACGTGGGTTTAGACCTCTTCCAGCAGCTGAAAGCAAAAAGCTCCATGTCCCAGAGGATGAAACATCCCCTGAATTACTGTAATGGGGCACTGATGATGCTTTTAGTCCTCAGCTCTGAGACATCAGAGCAAAACACTAAATTCCCCTCTTTAAAGCCCCTGCCAGCCCAAAGTGTGGCCAGGGAGGGGAAAAAGGGATGGTGTATTGGCACAGCAGGGATGCTACAGGGTCTGTTCCTCTGGCTCCATCCTGCAGGTTCAGATTTAGGTGCCTCTTCTGGGATCCCTGCTGTTCCACAGACGGCTTTGAGTAACTGCAAGGCACGGTGGCCAAGGTGGCCGGGAAGCAGAAATTTGCTGTTGTGAGAAACAAGCCTTGTTTTGATCCCACACGAGGTCAGATCCAGTAACTCGCTGTTATTTTCTCTGAAGAAAGCAGAGGAGGCACCAGCAAAACAACCTCAGAGGAGGAAACATGGGCGAGCCCAAGGCATCTCCAAATCTACGGGAATTTGGGAGTACCAGGCCTCTCCTGCCTGTCCCCAGAGCTTTGCTCTGTATTTGGGAAACACCCCCCAGTGCTGGCACATCTCCATAAGGATCCCACTCGGGCTGCTCCACCCCAGCTGGGGCTCCTCACGAGTGGGCAGAGATGGGTGCAAGGTGACACAGCAGAAGACCAGTCTGTGTGATTGGAGAAGAGAGCCAGGGGTGGAAAGGCCTTCCCATGAAAGGTTTATCCAGATCCACGCAGGGGTGCTGCAATGAGAGTGTCCAGCTGGTGGGAGCAGCCTCAGCCCAGCTGGTCTGCAGGTCATGGTGCCCTCTCCATGCCCAAGCCCTCTGTTTCTCCAGGAGGTAGGAAGCCCTGATCATCCTCCTGGATGAGACCAAACCAGGACATGAGACCTACAGTGAGCCCCACGGAAGATGCCACAGTCCTACACAGGCCCACTGCCCAGAGCAGCTGTGGCTGCCCCTGGATCCCTGAAAATGTCCAAGGCCAGGCTGGACAGGGCTTGGAGCAACCTGGGATAGTAGAAAATGTCCCTGCCCATGGCAGGGGTGGAATGGGATGATCTTTAAGGTCCCTTCCAACCCAAGCCAGTCTGGGATTCTGTGATACCCGAACTCAGCTCACTCCATCACCAGCTTCAGAGGAGTTTCTATGGTAACTGAGCCAAGCACTAAACAGACCCTTGATTTAATGAGAAATCTGTCATTTTGGTAATGAACAAGCAGATAATGTGAGCAAATACAGCGGCAGGTTTGCCTCAGATGTGGCTGGCTCAGATGGCTGCAGCTGAGTGACCACTGCCCACCAAACACCCCGGGCAGGCTCATGCCACGGTCACCAGGTGAGAAGGATGCTCTTACCCCTTCTGCCCCGCTCGGATCACCCGCAGCCCTTCGCCGTGGGTGGTTTTGATCCATTTGCTGCCCTGCAGCTGGGGATCCACCACGAGGGGCCAGCGCTCGCAGCTGCTCAGGATGGTGGCGTTCTCGGTGGACGTGCGGTCGGCCGGCAGGCCCTGGTTCTGCCACGCCGCCACGGCCGCGGCGTCCGCCAGCATGGACAGCGGGTCCAGGCACGGGGTCACGGGGATTGGCACCTGGGAGGCAAGCAGAAAGGCTTCCTAGTGATTCCAAGGAAAGTTAGCTTAATTAAAAATGGGTAAATTGTATTTATCTGAGTCAGCAGCAGTGTGACCAGGAGGTTTGAGGGAGGTGATTCTGCCCCTCGGCTCCACTCAGGTGAGACTCCACCAGCAGAGCTGCCCCCAGCACTGGTGCCCAACATCAGCAGGGTGTGGAGCTGCTGGAGCACATCCAGAGGAGGCCGTGGAGATGCTCCATGAGGTGAGGGCTGGAGCCCCTCTGCTCTGGAGCCAGGCTGGGAGAGCTGGGGATGTTCCCCTGGAGAAGAGAAGGATCCAGGGAGAGCTCAGAGCACCTTCCAGGGCCTAAAGGGGCTCCAGGAGAGCTGGAGAGGAACTGGGGACAAGGGCTGGAGGGACAGGACACAGGGAATGGCTTCCCACTGCCAGAGGGCAGGGCTGGATGGGGTAGTGGGAAGGAATTCCTGGCTGGGAGCGTGGTGACATTGCTCAGCACAGTCAGGTCATTTTTGGAACAATATTGCACCTCTTAACTGAGTTTCTGGCTTAGTGCCAAGAAATGCAGAATAAAGTTTCCCTCTCTCAGCCCAAGGAACTGTCTGCTTTGGTCAGCCCTTTGGTCTGGGCACCTCTGCCCACTAGGACCTTATTTCAAATCTTCTTGGCACCATTTGTAGGAGAGGACCCTGTTAAAATTAGTGAAATATTAAACAAGTTTCAAGCACAATGATCTCCATCTGGTCCTAACAGCATGACATGGATAAAACCAGCTGAGAGGCATGGCCAGCACGACCAGAGCTTGTGTCCAGAATGAAAAAAACACCTGGAGTTTTTCCAAGCATACTGGAGAGCTGGCAGCGAGCTCTGCCTGCTCCAAGTAATTCCTTCTCCATATTCCCCCCTCCTTCACGGCCGTGGACAAAACTGCAGGGCTGGGTTCTGTGTTTGGGATTTCCCTGTGCACATGGAGGAACTTCATGGAGCAAGGACACCACGTTTTCCCCAGGGAGGAGTAAATGGCCGTGTCCTGATCCTCACTCCAGCTCGGTGAAGGCACAGTGATGTCCCTCACATGAGGGATCCCCTGTGCACAGCAGGATTTATGGCCACATTAATCCCACAAACAACGGTTTCTCAGAGGAATCAGGACTTACTTTTAGCTGGTGCAAATAGGGCCTCCAGATGCCATCCAGGAGGTCCTGGCGGTATTTCTTGGTGAAGTAGCCCAGGTAGGAGACGAAGGCCGTGATCAGCAGGACGTCTCCACACAAGGTGCTCTGCTGCTGCTTGAAGTCCTTCACGGCCTCAGCCCATCTCACGTTCTCAGAGGCAAGTCCCCCAACCTGCAAATTGCCGAGTCAAATTGATCATTCATACAGTCATGGAATGGTTTGGGTTGGAAGGGACCTTAAAACTCATCTCATTCCACTCAGGGACACCTTCCACTGTCCCAGGCTGCTCCAAGCAGCCCTCGGCCTGGGAACACTGTACACACAAGCACAGCTCGGGACACAACTTCCAGCTTCCCACAGCTGCAGACTTCAGGACCTTCTGACCCAGAGCTTATATCCTTGTTCTTAGCAGCTGCTGATGATTTTTGACCTCATGACCGAGCCTAAGCTGCTGTGGATATCAACCCAACTTTTGGCATCTGCAGCATCCCATGGGCAGGAGATCCACAGTTCAGCTGTTCTTTGTATAAAAGTACATTCTTTGATGTGCTGCCTGAACTTTTCAATTGCTAAAACGTTCGTCCAGGGCAAAACCAGGGAACAATCCTGCTGGCACCAGCTTCTCTGCACCACTCAGGATTCCAAGCCCGCGGTACCCCTCCGCTGCCTTCTTTTCAGGTTGAAGAGCTTTAGCCTCTTCAATAATTCGTCACACAGAAGCAGCCTTTTGATTTTCCTTGCAATCTTTATCTGCACCGAGTGATGCAATCTTTATTATCCGGTTTCTTTTATTGTTGCTGTCTCTGCACCATTTCCCATTCTCCTCCAGCCTTTGAGGTGCAGCAGAGGGGGCGGCGGTAATGCTGCACATTCGAGATTTATTTAGAAGGTATTCATAGAGCAAGATGGGGATTCTTCTGTTTTGTTCTCCCTTCTTTTCCTAATAAACCCTAATATCCGGTTTCAGATGGGCTTTGGGTTTGGTGAGGGCTTTTTTGCTCCTGGGAGCACAGAGCTCACAGCACTCTTAACTCCATCCTTTTACCCCTGAGTGATAACAATCAGCTCTGCATCACTTAAAGGGCATGTGAAGTAAAACCTAATTTTTCCAATGTACTTTACATTACATTTATCTACCTGGCGTTTCACCCCTCCATCACCTGGGATTGTTTTTACAATCCTTTATAGGCAGCCGGCATCGGCACTGCGGAGCCGTGCGACCTCCTACACACCAGCTCGTTTATGATTCATGGAACCACAGAACCACAGACTGGTTTGGGTGGGAAGAGACCTTAAAGCCCATCCAGTGCCACCCCCTGTCATGGCAGGGTCACCTCCCGCTATCCCAGGGTGCTCCAAGCCCTGTCCAGTCTGGCCTTGGGCACTGCCAGGGATCCAGGGGCAGCCACAGCTTCTCCAGACAATCAGTTTATTCTGATGAACACAAGAACTAACAGACACCTGCAAAAATACCTCTGGTGGCCTTTCTGCCCCGCCAAAACTGCCCCTTTGCATCAGGGAAAACTGCCTCTGGGAAGTTTCAGCCCTCCCAGGAGCAGAAAGAGCAGCCTCGGGTTTTCTTTGCCCCACCCGACCTCAGAGCTGTCCCTAAATCTGCCCCAGCTGAGCTGCTGTGCACAAACATGAGCCAGCACCCTCCTCACAGAGCTGCAGAGGTTCCCAGTGCCTTTTGCTGGTCTCAGACTGGGCTGATGGCCCCTTAGGCTTGCTAGGAAGATGCTCATGATAGGATTAGGACCTCAGCTGCCTTTCCTGGGGCTGCACAGTGCGTAGGGCAAAGCCTGATCCAACACATCCGAGCCTCCCTGGCTGCTGCACTGGGCTCCTGGCTTAGAGGGGAACAATGTGTTCTCAATCCATAGGTACAGGTCTGCATCCTGCATCCCTGAACTTCATCCCATTCCTGTGGTTCCCATATCCAGACCATCCAGTTATTTCATCTACAGCAATGCTGCCTCCTTGTGTGGGGGAACTCCCAGATTTATGTTCTCAGTCTTGGAAGTTTGTTTTATCATGGAAAGCCATGTTCCCTACAGTGGAATGAAGGCTGGAAAACATCAAGGATCAGGCAGCACAGGCCATCCCTGCCCTGCTCCTCCTCTATTCTGGACACTTGCTGGAGTCCAGCTGGAGCTGGCCAGGCCCTGCTCTCAGCCCACATGTCTCGTCTTATCCTACTTCTTGAAAAAGAAGCAGAGCACTGCTTTTAAGTTATTGGTCACCTTGAAGGATCATACATAAATTATCCTTAATCTCAACTACAGTTACAGGGCAGAGCCCAGTTCTTGCACCTTTCCTTTGTAGTTTTACAGATGAAGCATCCCTAGGTCTCCCCTCCAGTCTCCTTGAGGTCAGCTCCCATATTACTCCCACAGCCCTTCTAAGACCAAGAAGTCTTTATTGATCTGATTTTCCTGGTATTCAGAGGTGTTTCCAGGTTCCTAATTCATTTTTTCAGGTTACTTTCTATCTCCTTAGGTCCTAGAGTTTTTTTTCTTCTCCTTTGCTTGGACCACACACTACTGCCAGTTTTAATATGTTCAAGACATCCCAGGTGTCTCCCACTTCAGATCCTAGAAGTCATTGGAATTCTTATTATTTAGCAAGTAGCAAATTAAAAGCTACTCCTTCGATTACCTTTGGCTCTTTGATAATGTCAGAGAGTGAACAACCATTCCCCATCTGCCTCCTGCACACCAGTCATGACTTTAGGGGCTTCTGTCACATCCCTCCCCTCTACACCTTTCCCAAAGTGAACAGCCCTAATCTATTCCCTCTCTTCTCATGTGGAAGTGGTTACACACTTTGTTGTAGCTTTCCTAGGGTGCCCACAGCCTTCCCAGACAGGGTAACCCCGTGTGGGATGTAGGCACTGACAGACCCGATACAATGACGCTCAGCTTCTGTTTCCTGAGGTTTTTTCCTACCAATTAGTAATATTCAATTTGTCTTTTCTCCTCCTGTCAAGTGCCACGCTGCTGTTCCTGAGAACTCTCTGCAACAACTCCAAGAGCTCTTCTGTGAGTGATAATAGTGCAATTAGGCCCTATCCATGTAACTGCATGATTACAGTTTGTTTTCCCTGCACACGTTATTTAGCATTTGTCATCACTAAATTCCCTCCTCTGCATTAGCTCACACCCACTCACAAACACCACTCAGCAGCCAGCCTCCCTTGCTGGTGCACAGATCCTGTTCCTTGGATCCTGAAGCATCTTCCTTAGAAGCCCCCAGGAGCTCGTGAGATGCCAATGTGGCACTGTACCCAGTCCCCCAGGTTCATTTGTCAATCCAAAGCGTCGCTCTCCGTGTTCAGTTGCACTCTTTACACAACCTCAGACGTGTTTGTTTCAAAGTCTGGGAACTTATTTCTACCCACAGCCACATGGGTGACACTTCTTGAATGTCAAATGAGCTGCACATCGGTGAGGGCTGTCAGGTTCTGTTCCCAGATCAAAGCCAGGATGACACAGGAGATGGTTGCAGTGCATGGCAGGAACTTGGGATGCGTGGAGTTCCTTGCCTACGCTGCAGAAATGATGAATTTTGGACAGTGGAGAATCACAGAACTGCTGAGGTTGGAAGCTGTTCCCAGGTCATGGGGTGGGGAAGAGATGTGGCCTGGCCTGGGGTGTGGTGTCACAGAATCATGGAATAGTTGGGGTTGGGAGGGACATTAAAGCCCATCCAGTGCCACTCCTGCCATGGGCAGGGACACCTTCCACTGCCCCAGGCTGCTCCAAGCCCCAATGTCCAGCCTGGCCTTGGGCACTGCCAGGGATCCAGGGGCAGCCACAGCTGCTCTGGGCACCCTGTGCCAGGGCCTGGCACCCTCACAGGGAAGGATTTCCTCCACATATCTAAATTAAATTTCCCTTCTTTCAGTTTTCCTCATTCTCCCTTATCCTGTCACTACAGTTCCTGATGCAAAACCCTTCTCCAGCTCCTCGCAGGCCCCTCTCTAAACGCCTTCGTATTCTGACTTGGAGGACACTGAGCCTTTTAGAGAGCTTTTCATTCCAATTCTTGTCATTTCAAAACCTGCAAAGCTACAGCCGTGTTCCCACCTTTGTTTTTATGATACCATTTTTGACCCACAGAGTTCTGGCCCATCAGCACCTGCTCACACGTTTAAGCCCCAGGAAGGAGGCGAGAGCTGTGATGGCAGCAGAGCCGGGCACCTTCCCGAGCAGAGCTGCCCTGATGCACAGAAACAGCCACTGCAAAAGCATTTTCCTGACTGAAACCTGCTGCAGTGCAGGAAACATTTCCAAACCCAGGGGAGGATGGGAGGTGCTGTGTGCTGGGGGCTCAGCCCAGCCCTGCTCCCTCCCTCCCGTGCCTCCAGGACTGCCCCTGCCGGTGCTCACCAGGCGGTTGGCCAGGGCGATGGTGCAGGCTGTGGCTTCAGCTTCCTGCTGGCACTTGAGCTTGTCTGACGTGGCCTTCTCAAACTTGGCCGTGAGCTTGCCCAGGTTCTCGTTGAGGCGCTGCGTGTGAAAAACAGGAGGAAGTCAGGAACAGCACGGTTTTAACAACTCAGGAATGATGTGGAACTGTTGGGGGAGTCCAAAAAGCCATGAAGACACTCTGGGAGCTGGAGCCCCTCTCCTCTGGAGCCAGGCTGGGAGAGCTGGGAGTGTTCACCTGGAGAAGGCTCCAGCGAGTCCTCAGAGCCCCTTCCAGTGCCTAAAGGGGCTCCAGGAGAGCTGCAGAGGGACTGGGGACAAGGGATGGAGGGACAGGACACAGGGAATGGCTTCCCACTGCCAGAGGGCAGGGCTGGATGGGATATTGGGAAGGAATTGTTCCCTGGGAGGGTGGGCAGGCCCTGGCACAGGGTGCCCAGAGCAGCTGTGGCTGCCCCTGGATCCCTGGCAGTGTCCAAGGCCAGGCTGGACATTGGGGCTTGGAGCAGCCTGGGACACTGGAAGGTGTCCCTGGCCATGGCAGGGGGGGGAATGAGAAGAGCTTTAAGGTCCCGTCCAACCCAAACCATTCTGGGATTCTGTGATCCTGAGGCAAACCCGTGTCCGGAGCTGTGGCAGGGCTGGCCAAGCTCCAGCCCAGCTCATCCACACAAGGCTGGCACCAGGAGCCAGCACAGAGCAGTGCTGGGCTGGGCTGGGCTGTGCCACTGCTTGGAACTCACAGTTTCGGCACAGAGCAGAGGCAAAGGACACACAGAATGGATTTATCTGGGGTTTCTGGCTGAGCCCTGATGACAAGTGCTGTGGCTGAGCAACGAGCCAAAGGAACCCAAATTTTTTATTTCCTGATGCTACAGCCCCTTGTCTCCATCCAGCTCTTGAGGTTCTGCTGATTCCCCAAGTCCTGCTCAAATCCCCAAGGGGCTCCTGGAGCTCTGCCTGAACCATCTCCAAGCCATGCCCTCACACTGCTTCCAGCAAGGAATATAAAAAGTCATTGAATGAAAAGGTTCTGCTCTGAAAGCTGCCTGAGCGTGGGCCAGGAGCCCCCAGTGAGGCGGGGCCATGTCCCCTGCAGGTCACTGGGCTGGGAGGGACAGGGAGAGACCAAAGCAGCTGCAGGAAAAGCTGGAGAGCCCTTTGCTTGGACAGAGCTGCTCACACTCGGATCTAAACCAAGCCAACAGCTCCCACAAGCACTTGGAGCATTTCACTTCTGATAAGAGAAGTAATAATTGATTTTATCTGCACCCGGTGCAGACTGCTTAAGGCTAAACTGCTTGTAAATCACTTTAACACTGAGCTACACACTAGAAACAAACCCGAAAATGAAAAAGGATTATATCAGAGATGCCTGCAGCTCTCCTGGATACTGGCAAACACAAAGCAGCCTCTCCTTGACCTGCCTTGGAACAGCAACACCAAAAGTTTCTGTCCCTGCGTGCATAGGGATCTGTGAGCCTACAAAGGCCAATAGAGATCATACTCCACTATACAATAATTGAGGATCTATGGAATATATCCATGGATCTGGTCTGCAGGACAGAGCAGGCCTGCAGGGCCCCAGCAGGGGCACACAAATCCAGCTGTGTGCAGCTGTGAACACGCCTCTCGCTTCTACCTCCAGCAGCCCTCGGGGGCAGAGCATTGAATTCCCAGGCAGGCAAAGAAGACAGAAAGTCCTTAATGTTTTGGACACTCAGGATGTTCTCATTTCTTACTACAAATGAGTATGTGGCAGCTTGGGGCCCAGCTGTGAGCAGGTATGAATCACCACCCAGCAGTGAAGCTCTCCAAGATATCCCAGATAAGTGAGGATATACCTCCACATCCATCCCACACTAGTCTGCATCGTTCCCCATCTGCAGAGAGGAGAAGGCCCCTCAGCCAGGCAGTTTTGTCAGTGCGTGCCAGAGGAGCACCACTAATCTCCCCAAAGATTGCAATTTTCTTTAACAAAATCCCCCTCCTTTAAAAAANNNNAACCCCCCGCCTTAAAAAAAAAAAAAAAAAAAAAAAAAAAAGCTCAGGCATAAAAAGCTTTGGAAAAGAGCAGCATAAAGGGATGAAAAAAGGTCCCCAGCACTGTATGGCACATCTGAGGTGGGGGAATTAGACACCAAAGCCCTCTAAATCCAGCCCTGCTTCAGGTGCCTCCTTTCATCTGCAGCAGGAAGGGGTGACCGGAGAGTTCAGCACCATTTTTTTGTATTTTTAGTTAAAAAGTGTAGTAAGCATTTTAAGAACGATAAGCCCTTGAAAACACCAAAGGAGTGATGTGTTTTCTAACAGGGTGATGTGCTGGTGGAAGGGGTGAGGGGAGCAGAGGTACCTGCTGCCCCTTGGTCACTCACTGGGACCCTGCCCCTGCTGCGGGTCACGGAGGGGATCCCGCTCCCAAAGAGAGACCCCAAAGCACCCTAAAACCAGGCAGGTTCTGGAGCAGCTGCTTCCCCCAGCCTGTTCTTAGCAGGTATCATGCAGGGAGGGAGCAGGGAGAAAAGCAGGATAAAGCAGGATGTGTTTTCACATGGAGATAATTTTCTGAAGGAAAACGATAAAGGCCTCACTCTACACCCTGTGGAAATGCACTTTTAATCAGGCTGTAATTTCTTCTATTCAGAGATTTTTTTTTAAATTTTTTTTTAAGTAGCTAAAATCCAAATAACATCCACGATGTGCTGTGAGGGAGCTGTGCCGTGACAAATGAGGCTCCTGCAAAACCAGGGGCTGAGTGTGGAGCCAGCCCAGCCCTGTGCTCCCAGCACTGAATCAGCCTCCAGCCCCCGTCCCCTGCCCTGTGCAGCACACTGGGAACACACTGGTGTGAGATGATGGGATTTCTGAGGACCCAGGGGTAGAGGTAAATTACATCAAAAAAATTAGGTGGGATTAGTAAGGATTCATATTTTTCCTTCCTCTTCAGGTGCAAGCAAGGCTGGAGAAGAACAGAGGAAATTTAGAAAGCAGCAATATCCTCCCACAGAACCCCAGAATGGTTTGGGTTGGAAGGGACTTTAAACATCATTTCATTCCACCCCCTGCCATGGCAGAGACACCTTCCACTGTCCCAGGCTGCTCCAAGACCCGTCCAACCTGGCCTTGGACACCGCCAGGGATCCAGGGGCAGCCACAGCTTCTCTGGGCACCCTGTGCCAGGGCCTGCCCACCCTCACAGGGAGGATTTTCTTCCCTATATCTAACTTAAATTTCCCCTCTTTCAGTTTGAAGCCATTCCCTGTGTCCTGCCCCTCCAGCCCTTGTCCCCAGTCCCTCTCCAGCTCTCCTGGAGCCCCTTTAGGCCCTGCAAGGGGCTCTGAGCTCTCCCTGGAGCCTTCCCTTCTCCAGGTGAGCACTCCCAGCTCTCCCAGCCTTTCCTCCCAGCAGAGCTGCTCCATCCCTCTGCTCATCCTGGAGCCTCCTCTGGACTCTCTCCAGCAGCTCCAGGTCCCTCCTGTGCTGGGCCCCAGGGCTGGGGCAGCTCTGCAGGTGGGGTCTCACCCAAGCACAGGGGCAGAACCCCCCTTTCCCCTCCCCTGCTGCCCACGCTGGGGGCTCAGCCCAGCACAGGGCTGGATTTCGGGGCTGCCAGTGCACCAGGAGGGAGAGAAAACCCTGCAACCCCTCGAACCTTTGGATTCCCACCGCTGCTTAAGAACACAAGCGCTGAGCTCTGCCCAGAGGAGAGGATTCCCCCAGGCAGGGACAAGCAGGACGAGTCCCCTCAAGGGCACTCACGGCGATTTTGGCCTTGACAGTGGCCAGCTTGTCCTGGGCTGCTGCCAGCTCGGCGTTGGCCCTGTCCAGCGCCTGCCTCTTGGGCTGCACCTCGCAGAACACGCGGTGGAAGCGCACGATGTTCAGCACCCACGAGCACAGCCCGGCCGCCGCCGAGGACTTGGTGGCCACGAACTCGGGGTTGAACTTGGGGTCTTGCAAATAGGGCTGGAGGGCTTTGAGGCAGTTCTCGTGGATGTTCTCCTTGTTGAACTTGATCAAGGAGTCCAGGAAGCCGTCTACCCTGGCCATGGCCACTTTGGCTGCTTTCCAGCTCCTGTCCTTGGGGATCCTCCCTCCCGGCGCCGTCAGCACCATCACGGCCGCGGTGACGTTGCTGACAGCAGAAGGAGGCGACCCAAAGGACCTCAGCTCCGTCAGATTGGTCTGAAAAGGGGAAAACAAGGTTGTTAGATAAAAACGAATGGGCTTTCTTTTCACTCTGCCACTAATAGAGTCAGGCTCCCAGGCTATCAATCTGATAAATTGGGCTCCTCTCGGCCCCAGCAGCGCTGCCTTTAGATCACTGCTCTGCCTGTTTGCAGCACAGCTGCTCCGTTCCCTGCTCCTGACATCCCACCTGGGGCCAGCACAGCACGCTGCTCCTCCCCACACTCCTGGGGGAGCAGGAGGTTTTATGCCCTCTCAGAAGATTGGGATAAATAAGAATGAAACCCATAGAAATAACCCCCAGGCCCTCTAGAACAACTTCAGAGCTTCCCTTCGTGCTCCCTCCTACCCAAGCTGAGATGCCAATGCCAAAGCCATCTGCTGATTCCCATGTCCTGCAGCCCTCGGGGTTCAGAGAAAGCAGCTGCTGAGAAAGAGCCCAGGCCCCCTCACAGGGCAAGCGGCCAAACTGTGCTGGAGGAGCCAAAAGGGCATTTTTGTCTCTAACTCCTGATTTCCCAAGTCTCCAAACTCGCTACCACATCTGGCTTTGCAGTTTTTTATGTCGCAGGTGCTCTGCACTGGGTCTGTCACAACCCACATGCCATTCAGCATGGTCCATGTCATAATTACCTCCATTATCCTCCATGTATATGTAATTCTCATATATGTATAGACTTATCTCTCCACAACACTTTAAATAGCTTCTCAGTCACTCTCACTGCCACCAGCCCCTGCAAAAGGCATTACCACTGCAGCAGGGGACAGAGGGGCTGCAGCAGTTCCCACCCACACAGCCAAAGCCAGGCTGAGCCAGCCCACGGTCACTTCTTGGCTCACATGGAAAGAAAAAAAGGAAAAGGAAAGTTTAAACTGTCGGGAACACAGAGAGAATTAACCCTGCCGAGGCTGAGCAGGGCCAGCTCTCCTGAGAGCAGTGTGGCTACAGAGAGTTCTGGAGGCACCAAAAGGGAGTATTTAAAGCATCAGCAGGATAATCCTCTCAGCACAAACATAGGAGCAGAAATCAAGGTGGGCTCAAGGAGGAAACAGCCATCAGATGGCACAGCCCCTCTCCCCCAGTGCAGAGGTAAAACACTGGGTTCCCACGGGAATCCTCACCCTACCTTGTTGAGGGTGTTGAGAGCAGCCTGGGCAGCTGCCAGGGCAGGCTCAGCCTTGGCCAGGTCCTCCTCACAGTCCTTCTGCTTCTGCTCGACCTCCCGGGCGATGAGGGCCACCTTCCGCTCCTCCTCATCGGCCACCGCCTTCTTCCTGCTCACCTTCTCCGTCTCCACGCCCACCACCTGGATCAGCTTGTCAGCATCCTCGTTCTTCTGCTTCAGCTCCACCTCTTGGGCTGCCAGCTTGGCCTTCAGCTCATCCACCTGCAGGACAGAGATGTGTGATGGTGCTGGGCAGGGCTGCCCTGCCCGCTCCTCAGTGCCCAGCAGGGCTCACCCTGCAGCGGGACCCGAGGGCAGGGAGGGCCTGGCTGTCCGGCAGAGTCCTGGCACTGCAGGGGAGCATTTCCAGCTGCTGGCAAGAGCCTGCTGCTCCCTCTGCTCGTGGGACACACATGGTCCACCCAGCAGAGCAGGCTGGAGGCCGAGAGGAGCCCATCAGAGAGCCCAGCTCCAGCAGGATGCACGGCTCTGGGAGCTGTCCCAGCCCTGCTCCCGGACTGAGGGACCAAGGCAACACCACGGACACTGCTCTGGGCAGGATCCAAGGGGAAGGAAGAGGAAGATATTTCAGATATCCTTGGGATGGTTTCATACAGCCCAGGAGCCCCATCACACACCAGGCACGTGCAGGGAGCTTCTGTCATTGTAAACCCAAAACCCTCAGCTTTGGGCAGGAGCTCTGGTGTCACATCCCCCTGGACAGAGGTGTGCAGGTGCTGTGCCTTGGGGAGGTGACAAGGGCTGCAATCCAGCCACACTTGAGCCTCTCAGCCTTGCCACCAGCAAACCCAGGCACACGGAGGTTTGGAGCAGGACCTGTGCCCCAGGAACTCCCCGAGCCTCCTGCTCACCCCAGCACACCCTGACCCTCCCACCCCTCCAGCCTGGGCCCCAGGCACAGGGCAGGGGCAGCACCTGCTCTGAAACCATCGGTGCTGTGGGCTCGTGGCAGGAATCACAGAACCCCAGAATGGTTTGGGTTGGAAGGGACCTTAAAGCCCATCCAGTGCCACCCCTGCCATGGCAGGGACACCTTCCACTGTCCCAGGCTGCTCCAAGCCCCAATGTCCAGCCTGGCCTTGGGCACTGCCAGGGATCCAGGGACAGCCACAGCTGCTCTGGGCACCCTGTGCCAGGGCCTGCCCACCCTCACAGGGAAGGATTTCTCCCTAATATCCTTTTCCACCCCACAAAGATTGCAGTTGGGATCTGCCGACAGGTCCAGCGCTTGGCAGAGCTCTGAGGGTCAAGGAGCTTTAAATGTGGTATCAGATGGGCTTGAGAAGGGACATCCCCTTGAGATGGCAGCCAGGAGGCCACCAGCAGGGCTGTGGTGGCAGCTCCTCACACCCTGCTGACAGCAGGAGCCCTCACCAGCGTCTGCCCAGGGGGAAGCTCACACAGGCTCTCACCTGCAGGCAGAAAACCTCCTGCTAAAATCCCCACTGCAGTGACTTTACCCAGACTCTGGGCAGACCACGGAGGCTTTCGCTGCCTGATCTCAGGCTCATACAGCTTCCCTCAGAGCTCATGGGGCACATCTTTACCCACACAAAGTTCCTCACAGGAAGGGAAGCCACACGCTCATTTTGGCAACACCAGAAGGGAGAGCACAATCTGCAATCCACAAACTGAAGCTGCTGACATTTGGCATCGGCTTCATGTGGAGAGCAGTTTTTCAGGGCTCTCCACATGCCCTCCATCCATCATCGTCCCCTGCTGCCTGGCACTGTGGGACTGCTCTCACCAGGACAAAGGCAGGGCTGTAAATCCAGGCTCACGTGAGCACATAATCCCCTCGTGTGACAAACCCAGCGGCAGCTCCTTGTTCAGCTCCATGTCTCCGGGGGCTGCAGGAAATTGAAGTGGGCTCTGCTGATGGCAGATATGGCTGCGACCTTCTGCCCAGAAATCATCCTTTGTGTGCTGGATACTCACACAAACGGGAGCTCCCGGGGTTTACACGAGCAGCACAAAACAAGCAGGGGATTAAAATCCACGGGCACTCAACAGCACCACAAAGAGCAGGGTAAGCTCAGCCCAGGGGAACAGACAATGCCCTGCTGAGCACACGCAGCAATGGAAGGGGAAATGACTGCAGACATTGTCAGGATTTTCAAAAAGCAAGGACGCTGGACAGGGACTGTTTGCAAGGGCCTGCAGTGACAGGCCAAAAGGGAATGGCTTCAAACTGAAGGAGGGCAGGGTTAGATGGGATATCAGGAAGAAATCCTTCCCTGTGAGGGTGGGCAGGCCCTGGCACAGGGTGCCCAGAGCAGCTGTGGCTGCCCCTGGATCCCTGGCAGTGCCCAAGGCCAGGCTGGACACGGGGGCTTGGAGCAGCCTGGGACAGTGGAAGGTGTCCCTGCCATGGCAGGGGGTGGAATGAGATGAGCTTTAAGATCCCTTCCAACCCAAACCATTCTGGGATTCTGTGATTCCATGAGAAACCTGTGAGCAGCTTCCTGAGTGCAGAACAATCTGATAGGCAATTAGTAATGTGAGGTGGAAAGGGAAAGAGCAAAGCAAATGAGAAATTCAAGGGTAATGTGCTGTGACTTCATCAGGGAAAGGAAGGGAGAAGCCCTTGCCTACGACCAGAACAGCATGAGAAAAATTATTAAAGAGAAGAAAACCTGGAGGGCAGGCTCCCAGAAGACTCATTTTATCTGATTGTCCCTGCCTTGTTTCAAGAACACAAAATACATCAAAAGGTCAGCGATTAATTGATAGCACCAGCCAGGCTCGAATCTGGAATCCAGTGATGCAATATTAACCAAAGCCATCCTCAGAATTACTCAGCGATGGGCGCTGACCTCTTGGTGGCACACAGCACTCTGAAAAACAAATGACTCATCCCACACATCTTCCCAATCCATTATGTCCTAATAGGAAGGAGGCTTCAGCTTCCCTGAGTGCTGAGGATGCTTCTGTCTGCAGGGAGAGATGGTTGTGAGCTGATGGGAAACACAGCTGGAGGAGGAAGGTTGGTCAACAGCATCAAGGTGTCCGAATCTCCAAAGGACAAAGGGAAAAAAAGGGGTAGAGGGGACCACAGTAAAAGGAGGCAGAGAGGTTATTTTGAAACTGGAACAGCAAAGTCAAAAATACCTGCAGCTCCTGGCCCCACAGCCCCTCGTGCTGAGGCCACTCGGAGCCCACAGAAGCATACAAACCTCATAAGTAACTTGTCATGGTACCAAGCAGCAGGACCCTGCAGAATGCCAGTGCTGAGTGCCAGTCCTCAGAGCTGAGACACAGCCAGGTGACACCCAAAATCCTCCACTTTTACTTTGAAAATGCCCCTCCACGCCCAGCACATCACTCCCAAGCACAACCTGCAGATGACACACCTGAGAGAGAGGACTCATCACTTCCTCAGCCCCAAGACCAAGCATTTCCACGAGTGAATGTGAAGTTCAGCCTTTTAAATCCATATTCAAGATTGAACATGCTGGTGTGATTTGCAATACTGATAAACATCCACACTCTGGTTTCAAATCAACAGCAGATTTGACTGTTGCACACATCTGGTAATTTAGGTGTTTAATTTTAGGCCCCCAGTGCTAATTTTGGACTCGAATTTGACATATTTGTCCTCACTGCTCTGCATCTTAATTACCTGCACAAGGAGGCCCCTCTCACCCCAGCCTCACCCCAACCAGACACGAACATTGTGCTCTTTCACACTTCTTGTGATTTGATTTTCTCATCCTTCCCATCGCCTCCAAGTCCTCCACCACTGCTTTGTGGCTCATCAGAGATCTCTGCCCACACAGCACCCACTGAAGAGAAGCCTGAAGAATGCAGAGGGGTTCCCATGTGTCACAACAGCCCCGGGGACTTGTTCTCAGAAGATTCATTTCATATCAGCTGCTCCCAAAAAATAAACTTAATCCATTTTACCCACCACTGGGGACTCCTCAAAAAACAGCAGCATCCCACAGGTCCATCAGAACTATTGCCTGCGTGGGTGAGGTCAGGTGAGGTTGTTGGAAAATATATCAAGTTTCAAATTTTTGATTTTATAACCTCAGTCAGGTTTGTCCACCCCCAGGGAAGGGAATTTAAGTTTCTTTCCAGGGCATTGTTCCACCAGGCGAGGCCTGATGAACTCAACATCTCAGCAGATTGGGAGTAGCTTGGAAGATACACAACAGATAACGACCATTGATGACCATTAATGGACCATCAACTCCAAACATCACCCCTGGCATGGTCGGAGACACCTGGACTGGGAAAGGAGAGATAAGAGAACCAAGGAATGAGGACCTCATTAGCATCGGAGGTGAAGAGATCTGTAACCAACAGGAAACCAAATACAAAGAACTCTGTAACTTGGGACCGATGAACACTGAACTAATGAATCTCTCTGGGATTTGACTGTATAAAGTTTGCGAAAAATCTGGTAAAATCCACGTGTCACGGAATGATTTTCTCTGCACAGCCGGGCTATGTGCGGATGAAATTATTTCTGGTGCACATCCTGGTCAGGATAAAGGAATGCCTTGATTCTCTAACACTAAAAATGTTGTTGGAGGGTTTTTGTTTTTCCCACAGTTTTGGTGGTGAGGTGAGGTGAGGTGAGGGGAGGTGAGGTGAGGTGAGGGGAGGTGAGGTGAGGTGAGGGGAGGTGAGGTGAGGTGAGGGGAGGTGAGGTGAGGTGAGGGGAGGTGAGGTGAGGTGAGCTGGGCAGTGAGGGCACGGCCTGGTCGCTCTGGTGGGTGCCACCGGTGCTCTCTGCTACCCCTCCCCTACAAAGGAGATGCTAAAACCTGCACAGGACGTGCCCTGCTCGGTGAGCAGAGGCTGTTTGAAGGGAGATGGAGATATCAGCGCTGAGAGGCACCAGCCCAGCCCATCCATCAGCCCCAGGCAGGCGCGTGTCCCCTCGAGCGGGACAGACGTGACTGATGTTCCCAGCGCTACCCAGAGCAGGGTGTGGAAGGGGCTGGACCTGCCAGCCCTTCATTCTCACCAAGCCCCCTGCATTCCTCCGGAGCAGCTGCAGGAGAGCTCCATTTGCCACTGCAGAAGCTTTGTAAGCAAACATTTGTGAGAGTTAATAGGATACGAAATGGAGAGAAAAATGGGAGTGTAGCAACAGACGTAGGTGTCACTGCAGAGAGGTTTGGGAAATACCCAGAACAACTTCCAGCCATTACCAGAGGAGAGAGCCAGTGTGAGTCTTTAGCAGGGGGATTTTGGGGTGACTAATGTGCATTTCAGACATGTATTAGCTTTCCTTAAAGATGGATAGCATAATGGAAGGAGAAATGAACATCAGCCTCATTTTAACGGCATGCACTGTTTAGTTTGGAAGTCCTGCTGAAGTTGTTGTAGGTTTCCTGGATGCAGCTCCAAAAATCACTGACTGTCCTGCATTTCCTAAACTGTTTTGTCACCGCAGCTGAAATTTAACCATTAGAAGAGGATGGCAGAGTCAGCTGGATCCCAGTCTCATTTTATTTACTGAAATCTTTCAGTTACCTCCCAAACAGCAGAGACTGGACACACACCTCTGCATTCTCCTTCCAGTGCAGAGCATCACTTCTGCTCCTCCAGAAACCCAGCTCAAGCCCAGACTAGAGCCAGGATCCAGCACAATTTTTTTCCCTGTAAAGTTCTCCCTCAAACCAGACAAGAGAAACAAGGAAAACCAACCCCAAGGGGTTCTCTTACCTGTGCAGAAGTGCTCTTGAGCTTCTCCAGGCCATTCTCCAGCCGCTCCATTTTTGCCTTTAAATCCTCATCCTTTTTCAGCAGCAGGTTCTGGTAGAGCTTGATTTGCTCCAGGAAGGACTTGGGGGTGGTGTAGTTGTAGCGGCGCTCGTTGCTCAGGTACAGCCGGGACATCTCGTTGACACTGATGTGGACGTGGGCCATGAATTTGCTTATTGAATCTTTCACTGAATCCTAAAGGGAAGATGGGGAGAAACTGTTTTAAATGGAAAACTATATATAACACAGGTCTGTGCGGAATAGAAAGGAATTTGGTAACTTTTCATGCTGCTGCAGCACAATCCGGGATGCAACACCTAAGCTGATCCCTTTTCACTGTTATCTCTAAAATAACTTTGTTGCTCGTGTACTTTATACCTCTTTTGATATCTTTTTATCTCACACATTATCTTATTCCAAGCAATTTCTCTACAAAATAACAGCTCTTTTAAGTATAAATTTGGGCTTTTCTTCTGTACAAATGGGAAAAGTGCACACTCCTAAAAAGAAACAGTGTAGACTTTATTCTTCCTAAATCCTGCCCAGCGAAATGAAATAAATAGAAACGAATCTCTATTCTAGTAGCAGGTTGTCAGCACTGAGAACTCGACCTATTTTTGCCCTTGAGAATTCCAGAGGCTCAGGCTCAAGTGGGGAGAGCAGAGCGTGTGTTCTCTGCAGTGCTCAGGAGCAGCAGATTAATTTCTGTGGGTGTTTGGGGCTGCCTCTGTGCTGGGAGAGCCGTCCTTTCCCTGGCAGTGCCTTGAGCTCCCAGTAACACATCAGCTCCCAGTAACACGGGAGCGTGGTGCCAAGGTCCGCAACCCTCTCCAAAGAACCTGGAATGTGCCTCAAGGATGGTTTGGTTGAGTTTGTTATAAATAAAAATGGGGAATTCGTGCTCAAATATGTAATGTCAAAATATGTTGTAATATTGAGTTGTAACTAATGTTAAAATGAACAGAACTCGCCCAGGGAAAAATTGTAACCTCGACCGGGAACTAATTTACATCCCAAAAACAGAACTACAGAGAATGACGACTCGTCAAGAAAGAATCAAGCTGGCTCCAGTTATTTACATTTTCAAGGAGAACTTCCCGGCAGAACTGATTAACTATCCGCAAGAATCCCCTCCCAGCTCGAGTGTTAACGACCGGATCGGGAACCAAGATATGGAACATCATGGGCCATCAGATAACACCCACCGGTGATGGGACATTAATCAAGGACAGGATACGTTTTGTCCACCTCGGTTTCATGAATAGCATACTTCATGAATATGACAAGTACCCTAGATCCGGACTTTATGGGAAAAAACTGTATATAACCAAGCTATTGGAAGTAGGTGTCGTGAACAGAGGGAGGTCTGATGCGATAGAGGTCAGATCTGTGTTCACCCAGTTCCAATCCCGGGCTTGGCACTGTCTCTCCTTTCGATCGCGGCTTTGCGTGCTCGAACTCTCGGACACGAAATAAATTTTATATTAGTTTTATTTTAATTGGGCATGTTCATTTATATCAAGTTCAATGCACTTCAGTGATGGACAGACCCCGGCTGTCCTGGATGTGCTGGAGGACAGCCCAGCCCTCCCTGGTGTGAGCCATGGAGCCACTCCCGGCCGTGGCCAGCCCCGTGCCCGGGTCCCCCAGCAGGAACCGTGCTGGCTGCTCACCTGCAGGGCGTCCATGTCCCGCAGGAAGCGGAGGCTGACGGACTCCAGGGCCTCCCGGGGCCAGGGCTGGAAGCAGTCGGCGGTGGTGCAGCTGACCAGGGCCGGGAACCTGCGGCTGCGGAGGCGCAGCCTGGGGCCCACGGGGGACAGGCACAGCGCGACCTGCGGGGCACACCAGGGGAGGGAAGGAGGAGCAGGGCTGGGAGCTGCCCCTGCAGCCCCTTCCCAAGGAGGATCCCACCCCACCAGCTGCAGCAGCCTCTGTGCTGCACCACGCGCGCTGTCTAAAGGCCCCCAGGTGATGACACAGACGGTGTGTCCCGCGCCTCAGTGCGCCTTCGTGCCAGGACCAGGCAGCAAAACCATGACCAGGCTGCAGCCCGACCTCCCCACGGGGCAGCCCAGAGCATCTCCACCCCACACACCTGCACCAGGGTGGACGGGGAGCACCAGCCCTGATGCCTTAAAGAAGCTGGAAATAAAACAACACACTTTGGAGATAATATTGGTGCAGGAGGTAGTATAAAGGCTGGTCTTTATTGGAGGCCTCCAGGGGCAGACATGGAAAATGTCCACGCAATGCCCACCCCCACACGGGGTGAATACAGTTTTATAAGTTTAGCAAATTGGCATATTTGACAAAAATCACCAATTAGAAACATAAGAGGTGAGATAATTTCCCCTCTCTCTAAATCCTCCTCCCTCACATGAAAACTAAACTTTGTTTACGAAACTGTGTCTCCAAGAGCTGTTTTTTGGCCTTGGTTCCCAAAAAGAACCAAGGTAGGATAGGGGCCTTGTACCCCTGGGGCTTGGAGCTCTGGAACGTGTTTTGTGTTTCTGCCTAGGGAAAAGGTTGGGAAAAGTACTGGGACCAGCTACTAATGCAATAATAGGCTACAAACATGCATGTAAAGAATACAGAGAATGTATAAAAGGAAAAAGGCAAAAAATCATTCAGCACCAACCCCTCCTGCTCCATCTCACCTTCAGCCGCCGCCGCACGCGCTCGATGAAAAACCTCCAGCAATTCTCCCTGGAATCCACCAGCCCCCGGCCTCTGACTTCATTCCTCACGCTGCTGATGATGTTTTCCACTTCATCATCAGAGAAGAGATCTGGGATTTCTCCTAGGAGAAGGGGACACATTTGGGATCACAGGTCTGGGTGTCGTTGGAGTCTTAGAGCAAAGGGAAGCTGCTGCCTCCCTCTTCAGGGGCTCAGGGAAGTCCCTTCCTCAGGTAAAACCACTGCACCAGGTGCCCCTGGGCCCCAGGAGCAGCAAAGGGGCACAGAAGGTCATTCTGCTGAAAAATAAACACTCATGAGAGCAAACTTCCTTGTGAAACACAATAGAATAGAGTCAAAGTACAGAAAATCCAATTTTTTTTAGCTCTGAAACCTAATTAGATTACAAAAGAAATATTCAAATCTCTAATATGCCACGCATGGTATAAAATCATTGTAGTTTTGCAAATGCGTTAATTACACATAAAATTTTTGCAGCTGTTCAGGGCCATTTCCAGCAGTGGCCAAAGAACTCTCAGATCACCAAAGCATTTTAAAAGTTAAAAATCTTGTAAAAACTTTTAAAAGTTGATAGCTAAGCAGCTGACTGCCAAAAATGCACCCAACCAAAAATGCACCCAACCAATTTTTTTTTCTTTTTTTTTTTGCGTCTCCTTAATTTATCGCATATTCACTTCCTTTCTGGCTTCTGATTTGATTAAAATCATCATTACTGAGTCAGATACTTTCAATATGAGCACGAATCACTTAGGGAAATACACTCATCAGAAATCTGCTCATTTATTAAAAAGATTAGAACGTAATTTTGTTCTAGATGATGATAACAAGAGAAACAAGTAACAAAGACACCTTCCACTGTCCCAGGCTGCTCCAAGCCCCAGTGTCCAGCCTGGCCTTGGGCACTGCCAGGGATCCAGGGGCAGCCACAGCTGCTCTGGGCACCCTGTGCCAGGGCCTGGCACCCTCACAGGGAAGGATTGTCTCTTCTCCTGTCACTTCAGACCCTTGTCCCAAGTCCCTCTCCTGCTCTCTTGGAGCCCCTTTAGGCTCCAGGGGGCTCTGAGGTCTCCCCAGAGCTTCTCTTCTCCAGGCTGAAGAACCTCAGCTCCCTCCTGAGCTTCAGCTTCAGTAAGCAGCTGTCTGTGCATCTACGCAGCACAGGGATAAGCAGCCAGGTGACACACACTGACACCGTCACCCCGTGGCTTTGCTTCATCCTCCAGCTCACAGATACTCCAGTCAAATCCTGTGTCCAGAAACCACCTTGATTCATGAGGTGGATGCACGAGGTCCACCGGTGACACTCCTCACCTGTGTCCTTTGGCTCTGTCCCCAGCTGCAATATCCCAGCAGACTTGTCCCTTAGCAACTATGTGCAGAATCCCAAGACATGGAAAAACAGGTACAAGACATGAGGGAAAGACAAGAAATGTCCCAGCTGATGGAGTGTCCCTGCCCAGGAAGGCCTGGGCACCGCTTTTACTTGAGAGCTCAACCCGTGCAACTTCCAGCTCATTTCATCATTGCCCCTCTGTCTATTCCAGAATTCCAGGTGCTACCAGGAGCAAAACTCCACTGGGGAGGGGGAGAGGAGAAAGCAGAGCACGAGGGCTGTACCTGATGCCAGGAAGTCATTGACCAGCACCAGGAACTGCTCATCCACCACCTGCGCGTCGCTCAGCAGGAACACGGAGCCCACGCTCTTCAGCCCGGCCTTCAGGTACAGGTTTGCCAGGTCTGCCTGCAGGTGGGAAACCAGGAGGGCTCACACCTACAGGCTGCAACGCCAGACCTAGCAATGGGATAATTCAGGACCTTCCCAGTCACTGAGAACATCAGCACAGCCGAGGGCTGACACTCAGGGCTGGGCTGGGGCGTTCTCAGGGCTGGCCAGCTCGGAGCACTGCCAGGAGACCCCAGCTCTGGCTGCACCCCTGTGCAGACACACTCCAGCAAGGCATTTGCTCCTCTCCACAGCACCACGTCCTGTCTGGTGTTTCAGTACCTCAGGATCACCGAATCACTTAGGTGGGAAGAGCCCTCTAAGGTCATCGTGTCCACCTGTTCCCCCAGAGTGGCCAAGGCCACCACTAACCCATGTCCCAAAGTGCCACATCCACACGGCTTTTAAATCCCTTCAGGGGCTGGCACTTCACCACTTCCCTGGGCAGCTGTGCCAGGGCTGGACAGCCCTTTCAGTGAAGAGATTTTCCCTAATATCCACCCTGAGCCTCCCCTGGCCCAGCCTGAGGCCGTTCCCTCTCCTCCTGTCCCTGTTCCCTGGGATCAGAGCCCAACCCCCCCCGGCTGCCCCCTCCTGTCAGGGAGTTGTGCAGAGCCACAAGGTCCCCCCTGAGCCTCCTTTTCTCCAGGCTGAGCCCCTTTCCCAGCTCCCTCAGCTGCTCCTGGAGCTCCAGACCCTTCCCAGCTCCGTTCCCTTCCCTGGACACGCTCCAGCCCCTCCATGTCCTTCTTGTCCTGAGTGTCCCAGAGCTGCCCCAGCACTGGAGGTGCCCCAGCAGTGCCAGCACAGGGACGGGCACTGCCCTGGTCCTGCTGCCACCCCAGGGCTGGCACAGCCCAGGTGCCTTTGGCCTCTTGCCCACCTGGGCACACCCGGGCTCACAGTCATCCTCCTCCATTTTGTCTCTCAATGTGCAACAAGTTCCCAGGGCGAGTTCTGCTCTTTATCTCCTTCCCCTCCACCTCAGCCTTCCAAGTCCCCCACCTTGAGGTCAGGGACGCCGTATCCTTTCCTCAGGGTGATCTGGAAGACCTCCAGGGAGCTGAGGAAGGCTGCCAGCCGGGTCAGGCTCTGCTTCCCGGTGCCGCCCACGCCGACCAGGAGCGCGTTCCCCCGGGGCGCCTCCAGGATGCGGTTGATGCGGCAGCTAAATTGAAGCACACAAAATCTCTCATTAATAAGAGTGTTTTCCTATTTCTCTGCCCACTGCTTTTCAATACATATTTTATTCACTAAGAAATTGTATTCTGAGCGGGATGAAGAATGTCAGAGACGTGGTAGCAATCGATGCCCATCTCTGCTGAGACCCGTCCAGAGGATGCTGCTGATGGAAAAAAACCCCAGTTTTTGGGCAATTCAGAATGTGCCCAATTTCTTTCCACGTGCCAAGTCCTGCTGGACAGAACAATGTTCAAGTGAAGGCCTGGGTATCTTTGCAGGGAGGGAGGGAGGGCAAGGGGAAAAGGACATTACATTGACATGCAAAAACCGAGAGCGAAATTCAGTGCTCTGATCCGCCTCCTCAGGAAAGACCTCTCTTCTCAAGGCATCTGGGATTCATGCACAGGTGAGGAGCCCTGCTCTGCACCACAGCACATTCACACATGGCTGGAATGGCACAAACCTACCCGGAAAACAATCTGTATTCCTTAATTATCCACACCACCACCACCTAAGAGTGAGGTTTTCCCACTCTCACAATGAACTTGCTGTTGTTTCCCAGGTCTGCTCACCTGTCCTGTCTGAGATCCTATAGTGAACTCTGTCTGCCTCCCTTTTAGCCTCTTTAAGCAAGTGCTGACACCCCCACGTGTTGCCCCCCAGGTGAGGGGGGTTCAGAGGATCCCACCTGTGGAGCCCTCACTGTCCCGGGTCTGAAACACAAGCCCTGTTCCCCTCTCCACAGCCTTTATTCAGCTCCCTTCACTGTTTTCCTAGATTAATTTCATTCTTTTTCAATTAATACTGTGAGAAACACTGCACTGCTTTATTACAACCCCAGTATTTTATAATCTATGCACAGACTCCGACTGATCTTTTTATAATTTTTATAATTTAATAATTTACTAATTTCTGTGAAATTATTTCCGTAAAAGCAATCCAGTCTGTGAGGAGAGCTTTAGCACTCCTGCTCTGAGCTCCCCAGGCCAGCTCTGCCCGTGGTCCCTGCCTTGATGTGCTCCCCAGGGCTCTGTGCAGTGACACAGCCCTGGATGAGGTGACTGACAGGCATCCCCCATGGTCCCACATATATTAAGTCATCAAATGTCTTTTTTTCGTCTATTTTTTCTCGCAAATGAAAGCCTTCAGCAAATTCAAGCTGACATTCAGAAGCTGTTTGAGATGGAGGAAGTTGTGTATTTCAGCCAAATGCAATTTCCAGATGCAGTGAATGGGATTCACTGGGCTCCAGTGAAGTTGGGAAGTTGTGCTGGACACTCAAACCTTGCTTTCCTCGTTATTCTCAGTACAAACTGCAGGGGCAGTGCCGTGTTTTGTAAATTCCAACTGCAAATCCCGATTTATGTACAGTGCAAGAGGAGCACAGAGTCAGTATTCCTGTGACCATTCTGCAGGCAATGCAAGGAGAAACAGCAGGTTTCATGGGACCCATGGATAGAGGAGGGAATGCCCAGACTGGCAGGGAAAACTTGCCCAGCCCAGTGGTCAATGACACAGGTTGGGAGCACTTGGAATACACAAATTTTGTGTATATGTGCATATATATATGTGTGTGTGTGTAAATGCCACTCCTGTATATATATATTAAAATATATAAAAATATATTTATAATATAATAAAATTATGTATTAAAAATATATATGATTATATACATATATGTATAAATAGATATATAAAATTAGGTGCCAGGTCCAGGGAGAATTGAAACCACCCACCCTGGTGTGCACCAGGTCAGGGGCTTCCTTCCAGCTTAGAGCCCCAAATCTGCACCTCCTGGGACAAGGTTTCCATACAGAATCAGTTCAAGCTCTGATTGCCAGGGTAGCTCCATCTCCTGAAGCCACCCAAGGCCAGCTCTGCATTTCAGCGCTCAGAAGTGACTCTGGCTCTGCTGGGATCCCCCCAGGCTGTGTGGGAGAGCTGCAGGTCCCCTCCCAAGGCATGTAAACAGCTTCATAATGATCAGTGGGAGGATTATTTTCATACAGTCCCACGTGTCCAATTTCCAGCTGGAATCCATCTGCACCTCCAGGCATCTCCATGCAAGCAGGTTTTGCAGAGGATCAAAGCACTTTAAATGCCTGCACCCTTTCAAAGGAGTAGCCTGAATGCACATAATTCTTCATACAGAGGAAAATCCCACTAAGGGCCTGTGTAAATGTGGCTCCAAACCAGCTGTCAGCACTCAGGGAAACCCCAGTACACCCAGTTCTGTCCTGGCTGGCAAGGGAAGACAATAAAGCACCTGAATGTCACATCTGATTAATGTTTGTGCCACATGCAGAGCTCCAAGGGCCAAAGGTTTCATGACAGCAACCAGGCCAAAAAACCACCAGCATGCAGAGCCTCTGGCTGGAAGCCCCAGAGTGTGGGACATTCCCTCCAAACACCAGTTTGGAGCAGGGCAGTGTTTGTGCTGGACCCAGCACCTGGGCAGGTGAAGCTTTGGCTCCCCTCCAGCTCCACAGCTCTGATTCTCCCAGAATCATGGAATCCTCAGGGCTGGGGAAGATCATCGTGTCCAGCTGTCCATCATGTCCCTCACTAAACCACATCCTCAGGTGTCCTAGCCACGTGTTTTTTGAACATTTCCAGGGGTGGGGACTCCACCACTTCCCTGGGCAGCTGTGCCAGGGCTGGACAGCCCTTTCAGTGGAGAAATATTCGCTAATAGTTAATCTAAACCTTGCCTATTGCAACTTGAGGCCGTTCCCTCTCCTCCTGTCCCTGTTCCCTGGGAGCAGAGCCCGATCCCCCCGGCTGCCCCCTCCTGTCAGGGAGTTGTGCAGAGCCACAAGGTCCCCCCTGAGCCTCCTTTTCTCCAGGCTGAGCCCCTTTCCCAGCTCCCTCAGCCTCTCCTGGTGCTCCAGACCCTTCCCAGCTCCATTCCCTGCCCTGGA
Source organism: Ifrita kowaldi (assembly GCA_013398055.1). Classification (NCBI taxonomy): domain Eukaryota; kingdom Metazoa; phylum Chordata; class Aves; order Passeriformes; family Cinclosomatidae; genus Ifrita; species Ifrita kowaldi. The sequence continues at coordinate 53,668 of VZRS01002289.1, read as the reverse complement.
CACGCTCCAGCCCCTCAGGGTCTTTCTGGTCATGAGATGCCCAGAAGTGGACACAGCACTGGAGGTGCCCCAGCAGTGCCAGCACAGGGGATGGGCACTGCCCTGGTCCTGCTGCCACCCCAGACCTGTCACCAGCACCCCCAGGGCCTTTTCCAGCTTTCCAGCCACTCTGCCCCAGCCTGGAGCGTTCCACGGGGTTGTTGTGCCCCAAGAGCAGGACCTGGCCCTGTTGAGCCACAAATGATTGGCCTCAGCCCATCTTCCTCCATCCCCCAGGAAACTCCACCAAACAACCTGCACAGACAAATGGTAGGACCATGAAGGCAGAAGAGCCCCTCACACGTGGCACATGGCATCCTCAAACAGCACCAGGTTCATGGCAGCGTTGACCTCGTTGTAGTTGTCCAAGGCTTCCACGAGGATCTGGTTCAGCTCCTCCCAGGTTGGAACTGGCCTATAGCCAGGTTCCCCGAGGCCTTTGGCAAAATGGCAATAAATATTCATGTGTTTGGCCTGCTCTAAAGTGTCCTCCATGTCCTGTAAAAGAGAAGAAAATAGTACAGAACAAACATAGGAAAACCCACTGCAGCTCTGAGCCACCTCCCAAGGGAACAGCATTGTTGTGTCCACACAGTTGCACCTGCATGTGGAAAAGGGGAAAGAGGTACAGGAGAGGAAGAGTGGGAAAGGAAAATCCCCAGTACTGACTTTCCCTCCAATAAACCCATTCTGTTCTGTTGTCATCAGAACTGGACCTCACCAGCCCTCACCACTTACATCGTAGCACTTCTTCACCATCTCCCGCTGGATTTTATCAAAAGCGTCGCAATCCGTTTCCTCAACCATCCTATCCCGGTACACCCGGTCTGACTCGTGCAGGTAGAGCTTCACCAGGTCTTGGGGTTGCTCCAGGCATTCAGGAGTAGAGAACAGAAGGCCCTGTGGAGAGCAAAGACAGTCAGGAAACCCAGGCTAGACCCTGAGGGAGCTCCCACTGTGCTGAGTCCCCCTTGCAGCAACCTGCACCCAGGTTCTGGGCAAACCCACACCAAACACCCAAGGGAATGTGTCCTGTTAACCCAACACTCCCAAAGCTGCTTCCCAACCCAGAATGGTTTGGGTTGGAAGGGACCTTAAAGACCATTCCATCCTCCCCCTGCCATGGGTAGGGACGGCTTCCACCAGAGCAGGTGTCCAACCTGGCCTTGGATGCTTCCAGGAATGGGGCAGCCACAGTTTCTCTGGAAAACCTGTGCCAGGGCCTCACCACCGTCACAGCCAAGAATTCCTCCCCAATATCCCATCTAAACCTGTTCTCTTTCAGTGGGAAGCCATTCCCCCTTGTCCTGTCACTCTATCCCTTGTCCAAAGTCCCTCTCCAGCTCTCACGGAGCCCCTTCAGGCACTGGAAGGCCACAGTAAGGTCACTTCAGAGCAATCCTCAGGCTGAATAACCCCAAGTCTCCCATCATTTACACCCAGCAGAGCTGCCCCATCCCTCTGATCATCCTGGTACTCCCTCTGGACTCCCTCCAGCAGCTCCAGGTCCTTGTGCTGGGACCCCAAAGTGGACAAGTGCTTCAGGTGGGGTCTGATGAAGCAGCACAGAGGGGTGGAATCACCTCCCTCAACCTGCTGCCCACACCCCTGGGGGGGAATGCCTGTTTTCCACATTCCTCTGAAGGTTTATACTCATCACACCCATTTTGATCCCCTACCCAGCCTCCCCTGGCTGGGCTGGGGTCCTGCTCTCAGCAGGTGGGACCTTTCAGAGCCAGGCAGCAGCCCAGATGTCCAGTTTTTCCATCCAAACCCATGCCGTGAGTGCTTTGTCAAGAAGGAAAAAATAGTTTGGAAATGTTACGGGTGTCTATTTTTCTTTTTTTTTAATCAATTAATTCTAATTAGGTGCATTCTGCCTGCAGGAAATATCAGTTGCTGTCTGCTTAGCACAGTGTGTTTACCATGAACTCTATTAAAATGCATAAAAGAATTATATTTCAAAGAGGTGTCGCCTATACTAAGCCTATTAACAGCACACAGGGTTTTCAATGGTATGAATTAAACAGACAGCTTTTATTCCTAACATCTAATTATTTATACATTAAATATTTAATGCATTGACAGCAATGTAAAGCAGGCCCGCTCAGCTCACTGGTCCACGGCTCAGATTGTTTGGGTTTCACATCTGTCATTACAGCTGTCAAATTATTTTATTTATTCCAGAAAAGAGAAAACAGAAATTGGTGAGAAAAGCTGACAACTCAAAGAGAGGAAAGAGAAACACATCAGATCCTAAACTGGTTAAAATAGAATTCAAAATCACTCAATCCCTCTAAAGTCCCTTTAGTCTAAAGACCCCCACAGCCCAAAAGCACGAGGGACCCGTGGCTGTGGGTCACTGCATCGGGGATGGAGCTGGGGCCAACATTGAAGAGATACAAACAGAAAAAGAGCGTGGAGAATCTCTTGAATGGAGAAGGAGGAGCATTCCTGTCCCCGCCCTCTGGCCCAGCACTGGGATCTGGCAGGATGGTTTCTATTAACCCCCGACCCTGGTGCGTTCAGCAGCCCAAAGTAAAGCCTCTGTTCTCTCAAAGCCCAGATTCACTGGGAGGCAGGATTTAACACAACCCACATCTCACACTGGAGCTGCTGGTGCTCAGCTGAGCACAAGTGACAGGCCTGGCTCCTTCCTGACACTGTGGAGTTGTTCACTTGTTCAAGGTCCTGTTCCTGGGTTCCCCTGGCCTGTCATTCCTTCAGCTCCTGTCTGATGGGCAGGCACAAGGCCCTGAACTTCCAGGCACCTCCTTTGTGAAACAGATGTTAACAAGGACAGTGACAAATTACCAGCTGGGGGTTTAGAACAGGCTACGGTGCTGACCCTCGGTTTGGCTGCTGAGGAATTTATCAAATTTTATTAATCAGCCTGAAACTCTGAAAGGCTCTTTGAGCAGTAACACCAACTGCTCCAGAGCATGAGACTGCTGGGGAAAACAGAGAAACAAAATCTCCTTGAGGATGGAAAAAACACTTCTGAAGCTGAACAAGTTCCCTTTGGTACAGCAGCTGGTGATTCAGTTTCAGTGGTAAAATCAAAGCTGGTTTGGATTGATTTATCAGCCCTTTAAATGCCATCCTGCACTCACAACGCTGAGCACCTGAGAGGACATGCTGGTACAGCCACCAAGCTGTCCTGGCTGTGGCACAGCAGCTGGGCCAGTTACTGCTCTCCCCTGCTCAGGGCCAGCAGCCCACAGAGAATCCACCACCTGCCCCATGCAATCAGAGCTTCCCTGGGCGGTGGGGTGGTGCCACGGACCCCCACGTTCACACGGGTGGGGTGGGGCTCACCAGGACAAGCCCAGCCCCATCACACTCACAACAGCCACTGCTTGAAGGGCTGAGGTCAGGAGCTCTGAGCTCCCTCCAGCTCATCCCTTTTCCAGCCAGGGGACACTTCAAACCCCTCAGAATCTGCACCTCCTTCTGAAACTGTGCATCCCTTCCCACTGGCCAGAGGAGGCTGGAAAGTAAACAAGCTTTTGACTGATCTTCCTCAAAGTCACTGGTGATGGCTCTGGAATCCATCCAAAACCAATCAGGAGCTAGAGAACGGCCCAAGGTCACCCCTTTGCTCAGGGGACACCTCTGCTGTGTCATTACTGGGTGGGCCGCTGTGTTTGGCTCACCAGGGGCCAGAGGGACACAGGTCCTCAGCTGCCTGTGACACCGGGACAAACTCCAAGTGCCACAGGACAGGAGCTGCACTTACTTGGAAGATATTGGAGAAGTCTCTGAGGTTGAAAACGTAGTGGAACTTGACAGCTGTGGGCAGGAAAGTGGCAGCCACCTTCCGATGCAGCCCCAGGGCCAGGGCAATGAGCTGCTGGGCTGATTTTTGCACAGCCTCTGAGAAATTCCCACTGGCCAGGTGCTGCACTAAGATGGTGCTGTAGATCCTGGACAAGGCATCCTGATCAGGGTTGGAGAGGGCGAAGACACAGAAGTGACGCTGTGGAGGAGAAAGTGAGACACGGAAAGGTCAGAGAGACAGGCAACCACCTCCCAGGTCAGTGCCCTCTGGGGATTTGCTGTGGCTGGACACAGCACTAAACAATCCCATCTGGGCTCCACTTCCCAGGAAAGGCTGTCCCAGATGATCCCTCGAGGTCCCTTCCAACCTGGGATGCTCTATGATCCCATGACTTGCAGTCCACCAGGACCATCTCCCCCTTCCAATTCCCCAGCAGAGGCCAGCTGGCAGGTGACACCTTCTGCTGGCTGAACAAGGGGTTTTCAATGGCATTTCACTAGGGAAGCTCAGTCCACCAAAGAGCTGGAAGGTCTGAAGGTCTCACTGAGCCCTCCTGAAGCTCAGTCCTGTCTCTGGAAGGAGCAGCCCCTGGAAGTTGCCACCTCCCAGAAGACCTTTTGTTGATTTGGAACTTTTGTTGACTTTGGTTAGGAAAGACCTCCAAGATCATCAAGTCTGACCTTTGAACAAACCCCAAACCATACTGAGAGGTGCCACATCTACTCATTTTTGAACACTTCCAGGGTTGGTGACTCCACCATTTCCCTGGGCAGCAAGTTCCAATGCCTGATCACCAAAAGACTTCCATGAACTGTGGTCCAGCAGTAAACATCAGCTAGAGGAAGGTAAAATCTGCCTGTCTGAACCAGAAGTTTTCCTGAGAGTCATGTCCAGCTGGCTGGGAACTTGTGACTTCCTCCTACTGAGCAGCAAAAGGAGAGGAAACACAAAGAAGGGAGGAAGGCAGCAAGTCTGCTGCCTCTCCATCAGGAATTCCGGTCACTGCCCAGATCCGTGCTGTTTCCACTGATTGAACGACAGCAGGACCTGCCACAGGTTCTCCTGGAGCCTTGAGCCTGAGCAATCCACCCGAAATCAAGGCAGGGCCGTGCCTGCCGTGGCGCAGGGCGTTACCTGGAGCCGGGGGTTGATGGTGAAGCTCCCCGCAGTGGGGTTCATGCAGGACACGTACTGCACATTGCTGATCTCCTTCAGGGACAGCCTGCTCCTGTCGTACCTTGGGGCACAGCAAAAGCCACAGATGGCGACCACAGCCAGGGCTGCTGCCCCTTGAGCGTGTCTGTGAGCTGCCAGGACCCTTGTGGCTTCAGGGGGTCACATTCTGCCCCTCTCCATGGGGCACAGACTGCTGCACGTCTGCTCATGGCCCAGCACACAGGGCCCTGCTCCTGGGGGAATCCTGTGGCTGCCATTTCCACCAGCTGGCAACAAGTGCTGAGCAAAGCTCTTGGGTCAGACCCAGCACCGGCACAGAAATTGTGGGAAATCACAGCAGTGGCTCTGGTTTGGGCCAGCCTGGGGTGGGGGCAGGCTGCCTGCAGGGAAGGATGGGGGGCTGCTGCAGAGCCCCGACGTCACTGCTGGGGCCGGGGCAGCCCGAGGGGACAGGAGCTGTGCCCCTGTCCCTCCTCAGCACCCTGGGCTGAGCTGCACCCGCCGTGCTCAGGGGTGCAACAGCCCAGAGGTGCTGCTGAGAGCAGGGCAGGGAGCCTGGACCTGCCTGGGAGGGGACAGGTGGCACATGGTGTCCCCTGCCACGTGGCATTGCTCACACACACACCCAGAGCCCTCTTCTTGCCCAACCTCCCCAACACCCCCAGCCCTGGATTTCTGCTTCCACCCCACTGTCCCCAGGGCTGGGAAGGTTTTGTTCAAGTCTGGGCACACACACGGCTGAGGAAGCTGGGAATGGCTCCATGTCCCTGCCGTGTTTTTCCCGTGGGAGAGCTGTGAGTGTCCCTGTCCCAGCAGTGCTGTGAAACACTCCAATCTCCTTCCAAAACGCTGCCGCTGGTTTCCCTACAAATTCCCTCTGCCTGGAAAACGACTGTTTGCTGCTGCCTGGCTGAAAACAGCACCAGGAGCTCACAGCAGGGGCAGTCCACGGCCTCCCTCCATGCTCAGCCAGGCAGGGAGTGTTTGCTGGGGACACGGGACTCCCACATGCACAATGTTCACCCAGAGCCTCCCACTCGGCTCCAACACGGGATGGGAGGAGGGCTCTGCGCTGTGACTTCACCTCAAACCCCATTCCGAACACCAGAGCTGGACAGAAGGGTCTGAGCCCAGCCCCAGCAGGCTCCTACCAGTGGCCATAGTCCAGGTGCTGCCTGAGCAGCGTGTGGGGCTGCACGGTCCCGTAGGCGTCCACCTCCGGCATGTTCAGGTCGTCGATGAAGTACACGAGCCTCTTGGTGCCCGGGGGGCCGTAGTTCCTGCCGGCCTTCTTGTCCAGAGGCTTCTCCAGCACACCTGTAGGGGCAGGAGCGGTGGGAAATGATTGCTCAGCCCAGCCCTCGGCCTGCTGGCCCTCTCAGCTCCACCTGGCATGTTCAGGGCTTTTTAGGAAGGCAGAGCTGCTCTTGGCACAGGACGCTGCTCCCCAGCGGGACAGGGCTGTTCCCAGGCCAGGGATCCTGTCTGGGGCTGGCAGGATGGTGGCTGTCCCCAGATCACACCTGGGAGCCCTGCAGGGCCCCCTTGGGCAGATTTTTGGTCCGACTCCACCCAAATCACCAAGTTTTCAATGGCACCTTGCAAACAAAACACAGCAAATTCTGCTACAAGCCAGGTCTGCCTCAGAGCAAACACAGCAACTCTTGTCATGCAAGATAAGACCCTTTGCATCCCTCCTGAGTGTTTGGTTAAACTCAGTGCTCCTGGCTGAGCTCATCCTGGTCCCTAGCACAGCACACTGAGTCCCCTCTGCTGCCTGTGACCCCGAGCAGGGACAGCAGGGGCTCGGCACTGGGATGGAGCCAAGGAGATGCTGGAGCACAAAGCCCACGAGCAAAGCTGATTTTGTGAAAGAAAATGCATTTTTTACATCTTTTAGGCAAAGGAAAAGAGTGGGTTTAGGGCCCCAGCACCACCCAAACCTCCAGATAACCCAACAAGACTCAATTCCAACACGAGCTGTCCCATCCCCACCCAGTTTTAAGCGGGATCCCGCATGAGTAAGGGAGAGCACACACAGAAAATCTCTCATTTGGAAGCTGTGACAAATTCCCATTTGTTTTAGCAGACGGCCAAGGTCACGCGTTGCTCGAGACTGTAGCATTTTGGGAATATTTACAATGCTGGAGTGATATTTAATGCAAATCACCCCACACTGCTGCACAAAATGTTTTATAGGGTATTGATTCCTTTCGCTGCAGCCCGAGCAACCTTTACTGCCTCAGCAAGGGGCAAAGCAAAGAGCAGCAGCTTTTCTCTGCCTGGATCCTGGGATGGTTTGGGTGCCAGGGGCTTTCTTGGAGACCATCCTCACTCCCAGGTGCTCCCAGCCCTCCTGGAGGCGGAGGCAGAATTTGTTTCACTGGCACAGTGTGGGGTTATCACCAGCCCTGAAGGCAGCAGCATGGCAAGGAGCAGTCCTTTGCCATGAGGGACAACTGGGCATTTCGATAAAAAATGGGTGCAAATGCACACTTCAGCCATTCCTTATCAAGGGCGAAAGTTGTCAAGGAAAATTTATATTCTGGGGTTTTTTTCACACCACAGGTCTTTTAAAGCCCTGTTTGTTTCCTGCTTGGGTGCCCTGCAGACAGGCTGGTTACCCACTAAGAATTCAGCTGTTTTCTTGCCACAGACACTTCTGCACAAAGACATGAATTGTGCTGAGAAAAATGATGGATTTTCCCTCAGTGGAGTCTCTCTCTCCCTTCAATAAAACCACAATATTTGAAATTTCTGGTAGCAAGTCAAATTAAGTGTTTCAAATAAGCATTTAATTTAAATTTAATTAGGCCTTAATTAACATATAAAATCAACCCTTTTCGAGGTTAAACAAGGATGCAGGAGATTCATCACAGTGAAATGCAATTACTGGGGATGAAGTGACATGTTTGTGGAAGTTGCATTTTAATTCAAAGCTTATCCCACAATAATCCTGAAGGGTCCCTGCTCTGAGCTCCTGACACAGCCCCATCAGCCCCTCAAACACTCACTGCACACCAGGCTTGGCAAGTGTGGATTCTCTCACCCTGATGGCCAAGGGGGAAACGTTACCCAACCCCAAAAAACCAACATTTATTGTCATTTTCTCAAGGAGGATCTGGCGTGGGAAGGTGTGGAATGAGGGCAGGGCTACAGCTGATGGCGGAGCAGAGGTCCAAGAGGGCAGGAAGCAGCACACCAGAGGTCCAGGCTCCACAGGAAGTGGGATTTGGTCACAACACACCAAAGAAAACCCCAAACTGTTCCCACAGGGCAGGAAATTCCTTGGGGGTCTGAGCCCCCCAAGTCAGCAAGCTCTGTGCCCCTGGGAAGGGAGGTGTGGGACCTGCTCCAGGGGCCATGCTGGGCTGTGGCAGGACAGGAGGACAGCCCCAGGAACCAGCCCTGGCTTCCAGCCTGCACACCTCCATTAGCACCATCCTCACTGCTAATTGGGATGCAATTCCCATCATTGCACCCTGAGGACAGTTTGGATCCTCTCCAAGAAACCCATCCTATTCAGCACAGGCTTAAGTTCCAGCATGCTGGAGACACACTTCAGGTCAAACACAAGCCATAAAAACTGCAGCAGATTGAAGCCTGGGCTTTGGCACAGCCCTGAAACAGAGTGGTGGGGTTAAGAATGCAAATGCTCAGGTTGGAAAATGGCATCTCCACACAACCAGGGCTCTGCTGAGCGGAGAATTTCACTGTGGGGTCCTGGGCGTGCCCACAAACAGCACGGGCAGCTCGCCCATGGTCTGTCCTTGAGCACATCCCGCTCCAAACCCCAATGGATGCGCCAGGAATGTCACAGAATCACAGAATTAACCACGTTGGAGAAGAACTTTGAGATCATTGAGTCCAACCTGTGACCCAACTCCTCCTCATCAACAAAACCATGGCACTGAGCGCCACGTCCAGGCTTTGTTAAACCCCTCCAGGCACGGTGACTCCCTCCCTGGGCAGCCCAATCCAATGCCCAACCACCCCTTCTGCGAAGGAGCCCCTCCTGATGTCCAACCCCGGCGCAGTTTGGGAGCCAGCCAGCGGCTTACCTTGCAGCATGGCAGAGGTGGTGTAGTAGTTCAGGGGCACCTTCTTCACCAGGTACCTGTCGGTGTCCAGGGAGCAGAGCGTGTCCCCCAGCAGCACCGACTTGCCCGTGCCAGCGGTGCCCACCAGCAGCACGGGGCGCCGGCGCTGCAGCAGCCTGGCCACGAGGAACCTCACCCGAACCGTCTCGGCCGTGGGCACCAGGCAGGCCTGGGGGGCACAGCAACCAAGTGAGTGGCCCCAAACCCTGCCACCAACCCAGAGCCACCTCCTGGGAGAGCCAGGAAAGGGTAAGGTGACCCCTAGGCAAGGAATGATTTGCTGCTGCCAGACATTAAAGTCCATCCTTCCAGGTGAGCCCCTGGGAGCAGCATCTGGATCTCCCCACAAACTCACACCTTGCTGAAGCAGTGACGATTCTTACAAGTCATCTGCTCACTGTGGCACTTCTAAAAGTGTTGCCTTTCCCTGGTGTTAAAATTAAGAACCAAACACGGTTTAAGGGAAAAGGGGTTTTTACCTTGGTATTTATTCAAGGATCCTTAAGGTGCACGACTTTGCCCTGGTGGAATGCACATGGAAATGCACCCACACGATAGATTGTGTGTACAATTTATAGACCTTGCAAATTAGCATATCTATCAAAGATTCCCCAGTGAGAAGCTTAAATGAATAGCGTGATGTCCCCCCATCCCGAGGAATCCCCCCTGGATGGGCCTATCTTGGTTTACAGGATGTGTTCTGGAGAGGACCTTGGTTTCTCAGGATAGCACAGGACTTTCTGGCCCCAGCTGTGAGGCCTCCAGAATGTTTGGTCTCCGGGCTTAATGGAATATTAGGGCTGTGTTAAGTTATCGGGCTTCAGGAATTACAAGTATGCATGCTAAAAGCACTGGGGATATATAAAAGCTATATAAAAGGGTATATAAAAATAAAAGAAAAGGCAAAAAATCACCATGAGTGCAACTGGCAACCACCATTCACTACCTGAGGAACTCTTTTCCCGGCCCAAACACAAACCCATCTCTATTTGCAGCCATGCAGAGTGACAACATGCCACGGTGTCTCAGAGGCTTTGTCCCTGCTCTGTCTCACCACGTGTCCCTCCATCCTGCACCCTGGGCACAGCAGCTCCCTGTCCCTGCTGTACATCGCTCATGTTTGGAAGATGGATGGAGGCTGTGCTGTTACAGACAAAGCACAGCAAAAAAGCTGGGTGATTGAGTTGTATCCCACAGAGAATTCCATCAGTGCCTGACCTTTCACCAGGCTTCACTGAAACACCCACGTTTGGTCACTAAAGCACAGCACCTTCTCCAGCCCAGCAGCCTGCCGGGGTCACCTACCTGCAGTGGCATCTCTGGATCAAATTCAAACTGGGGAATAAGTTTAGACCAAGGCTCAAACTTCTTTGTTTCCGGATCAATGTAAAAGTCAAAGACTGTGCCCTGAGAAGGGAACTTGATCGTCTTGAATTCTGCCACCCACCACTTGCTGAACTCCACCCTGTAGTCCACGAGCTGCCAAAGAGAGGAGAAAACAGGCAAATCTGGAGAAATTCATTAGAGAGGGAGAATGTTATTTATCCCAGTCCACCAGAGTGGGATTAGTCCTTAAAATATATTCCACAGCATAACAACCTTATCCTTTTTCCTATTATTAAGTCTAATTTTTCACTTTCTTCATTTTTTCTCATCACTCCTATTTATTCCCCTGAATAATTCATCCTCTGTGTTGATCACTCCTGGTATGCCTGAGATCAGACAGATGGATCAATTTGAAAGAGAGAAATACGTGCCTATGACTAAACAGACACTTGATTGATTTTTGGTGCCTACTTCTTCCAACAGACAAGGACACCACATCCATCTCCATCCATGGCCACGGGTAGTCAGAGCATGCATACCAAATCTCTTCCTCATAAATCACACCTCCCTGCACACACTTAGTTGTTGCTTTCTGGCCTCTTTCCAAGCAGGAGCAGCAGGACTGCAGCCCCCAGTGCAGGAAAGCACGGCACAGGGACTGTGCTCCCGTGGCTCAGCTGTTTGCATGCTGCCACAGAGCCCAGCAAGCTCCTGCTTCCCCGCCTTTCCCCATTCTCTCTTTCCGTACATGGGGATTTTGAAGCATCTGAACTTTGTTTTGGGAGCTGGGGTGACAGTTTTTGCTGTGGATACTGAGTCAGGATTTGCAGAATGTGCTTAGGCCCCTTCCCTGCCTCAGGTGTCCTCTGTGAAACTGGGCCAGTCACTGTCTGAACCCTTCCCACGCAGAGCACAGGGACTGCAGCCCTCAGCCCTGGGGAGAAACAGGGGGGGAAGGAGGGGGAAAGTGCTGCTAAAAAGATGTCTGGGAGAGAGCAGACGCATCACTGAGCCAGTTTTAGCAGCACAGTTTGCTCCTGGGGCATCTCTATTAGGTCTCTCCTCCTCACAGCCACCTCATGGGCTTTCCTGGGACCTCGGAGTGCTCAGCCTCCATCAGGAAACCTGGCTCTGAACTGACCGTCCTCTGCAAAGCTCCCTGAGCCACCGCACGTCAAAAGACCAGAGGACTCGAAAAACACATTATTAGCATCCAGGATTTTGCAGTCTCGTGCTACCCAGAGAGGCAGAATGACTGTAATCGCCTTTCTCCTGTTGTCACAACTCCTCAGCCCGGCAGCAGCGCAGGGATGTGCAGCGCTGCTAAAAGCTTTCTCACAGCGCTGCTGGGAGGGGCTGCCCGCCCCCCTGAGCCCTTCCGTGGAGCAGTCCCGGCCCCAGCTCTATTGCCAGAACGGTGTCGAGCTCAAACTGCTTCCTTAACAAAAACCCCATATGGATTTCTCCTAATTTCAGAGCCTGGAAATGGCAAATCTATCATCTGCTGTTATAGAGAGGCCCCGCTCCCCACCAGCAAACGCCGAGCAGTGGGAAGCCTTCCAGCCTGTTTCTCCTGACATTTCGGCAGCAAAAGGTCACCAGGAAGGGCACCTTCAGCAGGGAGCAATAAACAGCTTTTATATTGGATCATTTTTCATCAGGCTCCCCCTCGCTCGGACGCCGTGCGCTCGCGCTCTCCTCCCTGACATTTACAGAGCAGCACAGGCAGCAGCGTCCGGCATCCTCCCAGAGGGATGCTGAGCCTGCTCCCAGCTCCTCCTGCTGCACCCCCAGCTGTGCCAGGGCCCTGCCGTGCCAGGAATAACTGCAGTGGCACGGGAATGCCGTGTCCCAGTGCCACCGACCGCGCTCCAGCCCGCCCGTGAGGGACTGAGGCAGCAGCTTGTGCTGCTGGGCAAGGACCAGCCGTGCTCCCCAGGCTCGGCTGGGATGGGCTTTTGGGTCACCCTGCACTGCCAAAACCACAAAAAGGCTGTGGTTTTCCCAGCTGGCACATCGGGAATGGAGGGTTAAATCCTCCACAGATCCAGGAAAAGCTGGTCTCGAACGCCACGGCCTCGGGGTGATGGCACCAAGGGAGAACCACGCTGAGCTTGGCCAGTGTTTATCCCTGAAATACCTGCTGCCCTGCCCTGCTGAGCACCCCTGCCTCGTCATTCTACCAGAAATCGAGGACAGCCAGCTCTCATCATGCCCCTGTTATTGTTAATCCTGTGTTTAATAACAGCCAGTGGTGACAGAGCTGGTTTGTGCCACAGAGCCCAGCATTTACCTGCACAGTCACGTGGCTGGGGAATGCTCCACTGATGGATTCACCTGGTAAATCCATCTTAATTTGATCACTTTATGCACATCCACAACTTTTATAAATTAATATTTCTCCCCACTGAAATGTTTTTGCATAAGCAAACGCCTTCCACCTCTACCCTGTGACCCCCCAGCCATTCTCCAGTGTTACCCCCTGGATAATGAGGTCTTTCATGAAAGGGTTTGTTGAGTTCAGGTTTCCAGGTCAACCAGCATCACTGACACAGCTTTAGGCCTGGGAAAGCGGAAAAAAGTAGGGAAAAAAAGGCAATAAAAGGCCTCTTGAAAGATGCTGATGTGGCACCTGCTTTCTTACCTGGTCCTGAAACATGGATCCGCCAAAGGCCCAGACAGCAGCAAAGACAAAGTAAAGTTCATAAAGCTCCTTGGGACAGTCAGGAGGGGTGTTCTCCTCTGTCAGGAGGCATTCCAGGAGGTAGCACAGCATCTGAACCATGCTCTGCTCAGGAATGGGAATAATCTTCTTAAATCTGAGGGATGGAAATCAAAAATATAATTGGGAAATATAATTGGGTGAAGCACCGGGGTTGCTCCCAGCCCAGGAGCCAGGATATTTGCCAGAATATCAGCATTTTCCTTGTCAGCAGTGAGTGTCTCATTCCCTGGAAAAGCACGAAGGAGAACACCCATCCTCTGCCTGGACCCGCTGGCAGTGGCACACACACACGTAATAACAGTAATCAGAAGTTTCAAGCATTTAAAAACTTTGATCCTCTTGAAAAGAAGTAAAATGGAGGAGTTGCTGAAGGCGATGATTTCCTGGGAGCGCGAGGAGTTCAAAAGCGGTCAGATAGAGGAGTAATAAAATAAAACCTTTCATCTTGCCATTTTACATTCGTTTAAGCTACACTTACAGAATTCCAAACTAATATTGTAGCAGCACTGAAGTCCTCCATAAAGTAATTAGAGCTATTTGAAAGGTTGCTTCTACAATTTCTGAATTAAGCAAGCTCCCAAAATACTCCGCTCGGGGCTGGTGCAGCTAATCCTGGGGATTTCACGGTCTGACAATTGTTCAGCAGAGAGGGCTGGGGATGCTCTGTGGGCTTTGCTGCCAACAGCTTTAAAGTTTGGGCACCCAGAGAGCAGCTCCTCAGCAAGATTCCCAATCCCCAGTGCCAAGGAGCAAGACCTGCACTGCAGCAGCTCCTCCTGACACCCCTCGGGGGCTGCTGGTGCCCAGGTTCAGTTGTGCACTGACTTTTATTATTTTTCTTTTTTTTTTTTTTTTAATGAAACTGCAGGTATTGGGAGCAAGCAGAGGATGGAGAATCATAAAATCATGGACTAGTTTGGGTTGGAAGGGACCTTTTAAAGGTCATCTATTCCACTCCCTGCCATGGGCAGGGACACCTTCCACTGTCCCAGGCTGCTCCAGGCCCCGTCCTTGGACACATCCAGGGATCCAGGGGCAGCCGCAGCTTCTCTGGGTACCCTGTGCCAGGGCCTCCCCACCCTCACAGGCAAGAATTTCTTCCTAATACCTAAATTTTGCCTTGTTCAGTTTAAAACCATCACTCCTTGTCCTATTTGTCATGCTCAGTGGTCAGTGTCCAGCCATGAAACACGCCCAGACTGGATGCCCACAGATGGACTCAGCTGTGCTCAAATGCTTCAGGAAAGAAATCCAAGAGAGGACTGCCTCTGGAGCAATCCCACCCTCTCACACCACCACCAGCTTCCTGCTCATCCCCCAGGGGCGGGAAGAGGTGTGGGGAGAGGATCAAAGAGGATCTGCTCTCCCCGTCCTCCACGCTTTCTTTCAGCAGTGGTCTGAAATCTGCTCTATTGAAATGTAACTCGTGCAGTGAACTCTGCTCTGGCCTGACACCTCAGGAGACTGGAAAGACTTTCTCTTTAGGATCTCCTGGATTTACCTTCCAAGAGATACAGAATTGATACAAGCACAGGAACCATCAAATCAACATCCAAGAAGAACCAGAGCAGACCATCCAAGGATGGGCAGGACTGTCAGCCACCCCCTCACCCCACTGCTTCCTGAAGCTGAAACCAGTGGCACTCGGGGCTCCTGGGGACAAGGAGGATACTGGGCAGCCCTGGAGCTCAGCTGGTCTGGAAGGTGGTGAGTGACCACCTGCCCTGGCCAGTGGAGACACAGTCCCCCTGCAGTGGCACCTGGTTCTGAGGGTGTCCAGGCAGGCGGGCAGGTACTTGTCAAACAGAATGGTCAGGTTGGCTCTCTCAGACTGGAACTCTCGCCGGTCAATCCAGCTGCTCACAGGGGGATTCCAGCCCAGATCCGAGGGATTGATGTACAGGATCCCTTGAGGCGCAGGAGAAGAGAGAAGAGTAAGGGCACCGCAGATAATCTCCCTTTTTCCGCCAGAAACTTTCAGCTACTCTCACACAACTGAAACCCTGTCAAACACACCTGGTCCCTCATCACCTGCCCCCTCCTCCTGCCCCACTGCAGAGGGGAAGAGCGAAGAGATGCAGCTCAGGAAGCCAGGACAGCTGTCATGACCCCCCCCCCAAATTCAGAACCTGGTGTTGCCTGAGCCACGTTATTGCTCTGGGCCCCGTGCACCAGGGAACACCTTCATTCCCCATCCCCATGAACTTCTCCAAAAGATCAGGAGTTCTTTGGGATAGAGACTGCCCTCTCCTCATCAGGCCCACACAGAGCTGTGCAGAAGCGCTCTCTCAGCAGTGCTGCAGCCGTGACCCCACAGCAGCAGCAGGAACACCCCGAGCACACCCCTGAGATGATGCCAGCTCCCCGTGCGGGCTCAGGACCCTCCGTGTGTCCGTGTGCTTCAGGAACACACCCTGCACACCACGGGCAGCTGTGGCCCAGGCTGGGAGCTTCCAAAGGGACACCAAAAGGCTGATCAGCAGCCCCAGATGCCACCTGCTGCACGGTGCAGCTCAGGCGGGACTCACCCGCCCGGGACACGGTGGCCGGGGTGGCCGTGCGCAGGTGGCTGATCTCAAACAGCAGCCTCATCGTGGGGTTCAAAGGGATCCTCTCGTTGCTGGCCAGGGTCAGCACCTGTGTGTGCACACAGACAGACAGACAGACAGACAGCCCAGAGCTCTCCCAGGAGCAGGAATGAAGAGCGTTCAGCACTTGGCACTGCTGGGCTGGGCTGCCCAGCCCAGCAGCTCTTGGCACAGGGCTGCAGCCCCAGCAGTGCCCAACAGGACAAGGGGGATTCTGCCCCTGTGCCCCCGTGCTCAGGTAAGACCCCACCTGCAGAGCTGCCCCAGCCCTGGGGCCCAGCACAGGGAGGACCTGGAGCTGCTGGAGAGAGTCCAGAGGAGGCTCCAGGATGAGCAGAGGGATGGAGCAGCTCTGTCAGTTCTCAGACAGGCTGAGAAAACTGGGGTTGTTCAGCCTGAAGAAAGATCTGGGGTGATCTTATTGTGGTCCTTTGGTACCTGAAGGGGCTCCAAGAGAGCAGGAGAGAGACTTTGGACAAGGGAGGAAGGGACGGGACACAGGGACTGGCTTCCCACTGCCACAGGAAGGGTTAGATGGGATATTGGGAAGAAATTCTCCCCTGCGAGGGTGGGGAGGCCCTGGCACAGGGTGCCCAGAGCAGCTGTGGCTGCCCCTGGATCCCTGGCAGTGCCCAAGGCCAGGTTGGACAGGGTTGGGAGCAGCCTGGGACAGTGGGAGGTGTCCCTGCCATGGCTGGGGTGAAATGGGATGAGTTTAAGATCCCATTCTGTGGTGCCATGATTTCTGCCAGGCATTAGAACGATCCTTCTCTCTTCCACAACCCAGAATCCAAAGCACTCCCTGAGGGTGGGGAAAAGGCACAGAATTATATCCCTACCCTATTTTCAAAGGGCCTGAAGTTATAATCAGGACATTTGCGATTACTCACGAGCATGACTCTCCAGAAAAGGGCAATTCCAGTGAAAACAAGCTCTGAGCCATTTCCCTCATGCACCATTGCCTTGATGCAATATTGCCTGGTGCGTCTGAAGAAACCCAACTGCATTATTCCGGGAGGTGTTATTCCAGCACCCGCATCTCTCCCAGGCTGAATCACACCCGACCAGGAATCCCTGCTTCTTTACCTTATCTCCATTACCTTATTATCATCCATCACAGTGTTCAGAGATTCAATCCACATCGGATCAATATCTCCATCCAGCACCATCCACTTGGGACCATCATGCGAGATGTTGGCCAGCTCTCGCATGATTGATGAGAACAGTCCTGGGAGGGAGACACGGATGTGTTGATGAACACTGAAGTTGTCACCTGCTCTAACAGATTTTTCCAGCAACTCCCTAAAAGTTATGCTTTCCCCTTAAACATTCATAACTCTTTGCATCTGGACATGGATAATACTGTGTAATGATAGCTGCTTTGAAGAAAAAAAGCATTATCAGAGTTATTATCACTGAGAATGACTGTGGACCTACACGAGCTTCATTCCCACTGAAAATCATAAGGCATAGGAAAAATGCAGAGCAGATACTCAGAGGAAAAAAAAAAAGACACAAACTACACAAGGCAGAGAAAACCATCTGAACATGCCTTGAAAATTCTGATGATTTTTTTTTTTCCTGTGGCTTGAAGTGTATTGGGGAAATCAAGATTCTTTAAACACTGGGTCATGGCTTTAGTGAGACTGAGGGGAGAACAAGCCCAGGCTGACATTGAGTGACAGAACAAAATGTCAGTAAAATCAAGGAGACAGAGAGGATACAGAGTCTCAGGGGGAGTAAATAATGAATGTTAAGAAGAGCGAGAAGCTGGGAACAGAGCAGAAGTACTGCAGGGCAAATGAGAGCTCCACAAAACCATCACTCTCCTCCACACGAGGAAATACCTAGGGAAAGGCTGGTCTGCACGAAGGAACATCAGGCAAACACTAAAAACAGCCTCTCTTGTGGTGAATTGTGACAGGAATGCTTCTTGTTTCTCCAGGACAAGCCATTCCCTCGGGATCCAGGTCAGGAATGTCCAGTGGCATTGCATGACCGGAGCACAGCTTGTGCACAGCTAATGCAGAACAGCTCAGCCCACACAGGTACCAGATGGGGTCAGGAATAACTCCCTGGCTCTGCCTGGACCCCGTTCCTCACGCTGGACACAGCCTGGCAGCCTCTCCAGCACCATCAGTGTCAGCAGCAGCTCCTGCCCGAGAGCATCACACACCACGGCAGCAGCTGGAGGGAAGTGCCCCTCTCCCAACCTCAGGCATCCACACCGCAGAGAGGTCTTGGGATTTGAAAGGAGCTTGGTTCTACAAATAACACTTTTAGGATTCCCTTGTGGGACTTTTTCCCACCTAACATGGACCAACTTTCTGGCTGCTGGCAGTGAAATGAGCGACAGGATGAACTCGGGAAGAGGAAAAGGAGGAGCTGATCCATGAGGGGACACATCCTCTCTTGTCAGGCTGTGCTGAAAATGGCCTGGCTTGTCTTTGACATCAAGAAACAACATTTTCAGGGATGGTTAATGCAGAAGGTATCTGCCTTGAGCCATCAGAGAGGAGTCCTGTAAGTTCTCTTGAAACCTTAGAGGATGAGAACACTGGACAGCCACCTGCCAATGTCCCTCCTGCTGTCCAGTACCACCCACAGTCCCTGATCCACAATCCCCAATGTGCAGTGCTCTCTGCACGGTGCTGGCTGCATCATCCCACACTTCCCTTTGTAACTTTGATTCAGGGTCCCCAATCATAATTAAGAAGAAATTAACCCTGGCACTGGAGCAAAGCAGGGGCCAGGGGAGGTGGTGGCAGCTCAGCTCCTGGAGACCTCTGGCCGAGGATGATTTATGGAGCCGTCCTCCCCCACCTCCCCCACGGCTCCTGGAACAGCCACACATGGAAATCAAAGCTGCCTTTCTGGATTAGTCACAGCCCAACGTTCTCACTCCACATCTCTGTAATCTTTCAGCAGGTTTTAAACGCGCCTCTTATCCTCCTCAGGAGCAATCAGGATCAACAGCCTGGCAAGCGCCGTGTGCTAGAGATCAGGCAGGGATATTTAGTGGAAAAACAGCTCTCAAAGGCTGCTGGGGTGTCCAGCCATGGAAACCTGGCCATGGCACATTTTTGGGGGGCCCCAGTGCACAGCACAGGGCAGGAGGGAACTCTCTTCCATCAGCAGCCCAGCCCCAAAAAACAACTTGCCCCAGTTAGGAACTGGGAAGTGTTGGTGTTGATGGACATGACAATTATCCTTATGGCAAAGGGATAAATTCCCATTGATGATCAAAGAGCTGTGACACCCTACACGTCCTTCCAACAGCAAACCCTCACAGCTGGGAGAGCAGCAGCTGGNTGGACATGACAATTATCCTTATGGCAAAGGGATAAATTCCCATTGATGATCAAAGAGCTGTGACACCCTACACGTCCTTCCAACAGCAAACCCTCACAGCTGGGAGCAGCAGCTGGGCTGTGAGACCTGCACAGAGAACCATCGTCCTGCTGCCTCTCAGGAGGACCATTAAAAACTCCCTTTTTATCTCCAAATTCAGGCATAAAATGACATTTACCATCTTTCCACTCTCTCGTGGCTGGGTTAATGATGCCGAAAAGCTCGTCGTTGGTGACGGCCTTGGGGTTGAGGTCTGTCCAGACAGGACGGCGCTTCATCCTCTGGTAGGTCCTGTGCAGGGACCTCAGCACCTGAGACTTGCCCGTGCCGGCAGAACCCACCACGAACACGGAGTGCCGGACACTCAGCAGCTCCTCCAGCTGCACCACCTGGGGAAACACCCCCAGAGCTCAGTCAAAGATCCCAAACTGAAGTTCAAACGTGCAAAAGCTGGTCTAGGGGAAAGAGTCCCTGCCCACGGCAGGGGGTTGGAATGAGATGTCCTTTAAGGTCCCTTCCAACCCAAACCGTTCTATGAAATTAGCTCTCATTGGGCCTCTTCTGTGGAAATTTGTGACCCAGAGACACAAAGGGATTTAACCCCGAGTTTGGCCTGACCACTCTGACCATGATGGGTGAAATCCTGAGCAGGCAGGCAAACCTCCAGCACTGTGTGACAGCCACCAGCCAAGGAGGCTCTGCTGTCCGAGGGCTGCACGTGCACGAGCCTACAGGAGTGGGTCTCTTTGTAAATCCAGGGAAGAGGCAGTGCTGGCTTTAGGAGCAGCTGCAACTGCATCAGACCCTGTCTGCAAGTGGAATATTGTGGCTGCTCCATCGTTGGAAGTGCCCAAGGCCAGGTGGACAGGGCTTGGGAGCAACCTGGTCTAATGGAAGGTGTCCCTGCCCATGGCAGGGGTTGGAATGAGCTGAGCTTCCAGGTCCCTTCCAACCCAAACCATCCCAGGATTCTGTGATTGTGCAGAGCCCTCTTTGAAGAAGCAAAGATGGTTGAGAAAACCCAAGTGAGCTGATGTTGGTGTAGGTAGAGCAGAATATCCCTCGGTCTTACTTTGAGCACAAAGTTGTCCTCAGGCTGCAGCCGGAGCTCCAGCACAGCCTCCTTCACCACCGCCTCGAAACCCAGGTCACGCTTCCGAGGCACATCCAGAGCAGGGAACAGGTCCCCAATCAGCCCCAGGAACACTGGCACGTCATCTGTCACGATCTTGGGGATGTTAAAGTCCCGGAGGGAGCGCATCAGCACCTGCTCCTCGGGCCGCTCTGGGTCCGCGCGCTTGAGGGAGCCGGCCACCACCAGCACCGACTTGATGGCCCGCAGGCCCCAGTCATAGTGATCCTACGTGGGGGGAAGGAAGAAGTAAAAACAGGGATGGGTTTGTGCCTAGACAGTACCAGCACAGGGAACCAGCAGCCCCTGTCAGCTGCCAGACCAGTCAGCAAAGGAAATGCAGCCAAATCCATTGTCTATGTTGTGGCCAGGGACCTCCACCAGCCTCAGTCAGATGGTCTCCGTTTCAGAAGGTGAGCTTCCCACCAGGGACAGCACTAAAGAATCAATATTTCAGCTGTTCGTGCCATCACATGGGCTCAGAGCTGGCACTAAGTCAGCAGGAGGACTTCCCCTCTGGACACCTAAGCAATTTTTTTCCCTAAAGCCTATAGCAGTTTGCTTGGCCTTTGTGCAGGTCAAGCAAGGCCAGCCAGAGTCCTGGATCTGCAGGAGCTACTGAGGTGAAATGCTTGTTAGTCCATTCTGAGGCCTCAGAACACCCAAATTTCTCCATCCTGCCCATCCCCACGTTACCAGGCACATTTGGTCCTGGGCACAGTCCACCAGGAAGGGGCAGGGAAAGGAAAAGGGGCACTGCTGAAAAGGAATCCTAAAGAGGCATGAGAGAAACTCAAGCCAACAAGCAAGTCCTTCTATTTCTGCTCCAGAGCCTGCAGAGCACAGCCCAACAGCTTGACTGCTTCGTGTGGGAGGCCACAGCTCCCACAGGGCCTCCAGCTGCACAGCACAAAGCTGCTGTGACAAGGCAGAAACCCACCCGAGCTCATGCTGGCACAGCCAAGATCAGGCTTTCCATCTGGAGCCCTGACTCAACTCACCACTGGCCCCAGCTTTGATCTATGCAGGTGATGACAAGTCAAAATGTGATTAACCAGAGTTTTGCACTGGAAGTGACCCCACGTGGCCAACATTTGACATGAAAGAGAAGTATTTAGCTGGACTAAGAGGAACAGTCATCATGAACCCCTCACAGGCAGGAGAATCAATAGGAACTGAGAGACTGGAAAGCAAAGGGTCACTGAACGCTGCCCCAACCATGGTGGCATCTGAAAATCCTCACTAATGCAGCTGGTTAAGTGCTTTTGTTCCTGCAGATCCTCCAGGAGAGCAGTTTGAAAACACCATTGCTCTGATGATCACAAACCCTCCCTTCTCCCAGCAGCTGCCACAAAGGCAGTCAGTAACTAAAAGCTGTGAAGCTTCAGCCGTGGAGGTGCGTGGCAGAGTGTCCCATTCCTGGTTTGGGGGATCCAGAGCACAGCAGAGGGCTCACCTGCTTGGACAGGAGCTCCTTGCAGAGCTGGTACAGCGTGATGAACTTCCTGGCTAAGGCCCGGGCCTCGAGGAAGCCCTCGGCCACCAACATAATCTCACAGATGAGCTCAAAGTCCGGCACAACCATCGCACAGGGCCTAGGGAGACAGGCAGGAAAGGATTGCAGAGCAAGTGTTGGCTGCAGAGCTCAAGGGCAGTAGATTTGTAGCTTTATTTTTCAGGTCCTCTCCAGTGAGACGCTGGAGACCCTCCCAGTCTGCCCACACCGCCTTTCCCACGGCACGGGACAGAGCTCCCTTGCCCTCCCTGTGCATTCCCTGATCCAGGCTTGGTGCACAAGGCTGAAATCATCTGTGAATCTCCAATGCAAGCGAATTTCCCAAGAAAATGAAGCCAAACCTGGATGTTCCAAAAGATAATCTCTGCCAGTCTTATTACACTGGTCACAAAGCCTGACCTCGACTCACCTGAAGAGAGCTTTTAAATTCTCAGGCAGCTCGGTTCGTCCTGCATAACCAGGGTTCATGGTGATGAAAATCCCGACTGAGGGGACTAAGTTAATGTCCTCTCCAAGAAAATTGAAGGATTTCTTCTTCTCCCGTATGGCATCCTGCACACTCTTCACCTAGGAACCACGGCAGTGCTCAGTGCTGGTAGGGAAAACCCCAGACAGCAGTGCTGCCCTCCCTGCACTTGGCCTGTGGTGACTGGGGCTTATCACTGCTCTGGTTTGGGTTTTTACTGACCATATAAAGCTTTATACACTGTTTGGGGTAAGTCTGTGTGTTTCTCATCACAATCCAACTCTGACAAAGCAGGAAAGAGCTGAAGAGACTGGGCAGTCAAACTGAAAGGAGTTGCAAGAATTTCCTTCATAAGATACTGATGGACGTGGGTGAGGGGAGAAGGAAATGCCTCCAAAGCTGCCTGGATCTCACAGCAAAAACCCCATAGGCTAAAACAGCTCTTCAACTTCCCAGCCTCGCAGGAGGCCAGAGCTGGAGAGGAGATGCGGGGCTGTGGAGGCACCCAGAGCACAACCAACACCCACAGCAGCCCCAAGAGTCTGCCCCGATTCCCCCCACGCCCCTTCACCCCTCCTCACACGCTGCCCTTCATGACAGCCCAGAGCTCCTGTGCTTGCTCTGTTCCTTGAGGACCTGCATTCCCCATAAAACTTGGCCTCAGCTCAATTGCAAACTGATTCCTTGAAATTGCTTTTAGAGATTTTGGGGGCATCAGATGCTTGATTTAAACCCAAACCCACAAGGCAGAAGCTGGAAGACCTCCCCTGATACCTTCACTCACTGATATTGGCTGGTCTTTTCTATTTGCTTGGTTGCAGCTTTGCTCTTCTCATCCCCCACTTTCCAAGGGGAGTGAGTCCATCACAGCCAGGCCAAATCCCTGCCCACCTTCCATTCCCATGGAGTGAGTCCATGACAGCCAGACCCTCCTTCCCCACCCTCCCAAGGCAGCAGCTCCTTGCAGCCAGTTCACCTCCTTGGCAGCACCACTTCAGCAAGGCAGGAATCTCTCTCTGCTTGCTGCCCCAAACTCACCCGTTTGCCACCCTAAAGCCAAGCAATTAATGGCGTTTCTCTGTGTGAGGACCCACATGGAGAGCAGCTGCATGACTGAGGCAGCCAATTAACCATCGCCATGGTTACCCTCTAATAGCAGCGGGAGAGGCGATGATGGAGTGACAGCCCTGCCGCTCACCGCGCTCCAGCCAGGAGCCAGGGAATCATTAGCAGTTGAGTCATAGATGGGCTTCCTTTGTTCAGCTTCCCTTTTTACTTTAACATCCTCAAAGACGTTTTTCAATGACAGCTTTAAACTAGAGCCTGATGGAAGAGAGACGGAGAGGGAACAACACACAAACTCCTGTGCCTGCCTGGGACTTCTCCGGGGCACCACATGAGGGGCCATGATGAGAGAACGAGAGATGAGAGTGAGGAGTTCGTGGAGGGGTTCAGAACAATTCCTTTGACCAAAACATTTACAGAAATGTAGAAACTTCTGGGCTCTAGACCTTAATTTCTGCAATGCCAAGCCCCAAAGCGGGTCTAGGAAGAATTCAGCACCTCAGTCGAACACTGGGATCCCAAAACTTGCACTCGCAGCTGACATTTCGGACCAAATGAACTTTGATGTTTGGGAAACTCAGTTTTTGGTACTGAAGTCCCCCAAGACTCAAATCCTTCAGTTCTGCCCCTGTGGGAGCTGGCTGAGTCTGCACAGTGCAGCTGAGCACCCAGCTGCCACTCCAGCTCCTCTGGCAGTCGATTTTACTGGCATTTTCAGGGCATTCCAATGAGATTTAGGATCTGGACAACACCTAGACCCAGGACGGACAGAGGGAGGAAGGCAGGAAGGAAGTCAGGCTTGTATTTATCCACAAGCTTTTCACCACTTACCTGTACAGCAACGACAGAAAGGACCTCG
Source organism: Ifrita kowaldi (assembly GCA_013398055.1). NCBI lineage: Eukaryota > Metazoa > Chordata > Aves > Passeriformes > Cinclosomatidae > Ifrita > Ifrita kowaldi. Next base: position 29,544 of record VZRS01002289.1, on the reverse strand, counting down.
ACTGAGATCCTGTTAAATTCATCAAAACAGCCCCAGGCTCCAGTCTGGGAAAGGCCTTTGTAAATATTCCCACAAGACTGAGAAGAAAAAAAAATAAAATAAAATTACAAGAGTGAAATCACAAACGGAATCAACTCCAGCAAAAAATGGATTTGATTTCCCTGCCTGTTTATTTATAGCAATTTACAGTCTATTGTGGGTATTTAGAAAAGTGCAAGGGAGCAGCAGGCACAACTCAATTATAATATTTATAGCTCTGCACAGTTTGCCACTTGATTTGCTAATTGCACTCTCTCGACATCTCTGCACTCTGGTTCCATTTAAAGGTCACCTGGGCTGAGTTACCGACGGCCCCACTTCCACGAGAGGCCTCAGCTGGATAAAATACGATCCAAGGCCACCAAACCCAGTGCCCCGTGGAGAGCACAGGGCTCAGCCCCACGACCCAGCGCTGGCTTCACCCCAGGAGAGGATCCTGAGAAACCAGGAGAGGATCCTGAGAAACCAGGAGAGGTCCCTGCCCGTGCCCGTGGGTGTGCCGAGAGGGAGCGGATCAGCACAGCCTCGGGCTCCACTGAGCAGGCCAGGATCTGTGAAGTATCTCATGTGGAATCTAACTCCAGGAGGGAAGGGAAAGGTGGAACAGGGCAGGTGCAGTGATCACGCAGGGGCACGGACTCCACACACAAGAGGGAGATGCAAAGTCGTTTATTGCGCAGCCAGAATTTCCCCTAAATCCCAGCACACCCAGGATATAACATCATATAAACAGGAAAGATGCTCACCACAGTGTCCCCCAATCACCTGGGGTAGTGCCCAGATTTTGCCTGTTATGGTAACAGGTAAACAATACCCTAAAGGTCACAAACTCCAACCATCACCTCTCACAGGTCCAACCCTGCCCACAAACTCACAATCCTCTCTCTGCCCATCCCTGGTGACCTGGATGCAGTCCCAGGGTCACCCACAGGCCCAGGAAAGAGGCTCTCTCTCTCTCTGGCCCTCAGGGCCTGTCTCTCTATCACCACACAGTGTACCCCGACAGGCAGAGAGCGCAGTTCAGGTCTCTTCCTCCTGACAGAACTGAAACACAGAGTTCTTCTCAAGCATTTAAACAGAGATTCTTTTTCTTTTAAAACATTTAATTGAGCTTTTTCCTTTAAGCATTTGAACATTAGGACTTTAGTTAAGGACTAGTTAGAATAGGTAGGAAGCAGAAGCAGCTGGATTTAATTAAGAAAATTAACGATTAAGCTAGGAAACTGAAGCTGGAATAGACCTTTAAGATCTTAGAGTAGTTTGTACTTGTTTTATTGTTTATCTGATGTTTGTTCAGCTGTAGACCTAATGGGAAAATGCTACTCCTAAAAGAAAAGTTAGACAGTTATTGATTATTCTATCCGAAACCTATTCAAAAGTAATGAAGAAAGGAGTTGGGAACCCTCCAAGGTCATGTGTATTGTTAAAAACCAGAGAGGTAGAAAGGTCAAAATGAGGATGAGGATGTTACTTCATCCAAAGAGGGACCCCTCCCATAATAAGAGGACCACCGACCCATTTCATGGAACAAACCACTCATGCTTAATGACTTTTTGCTAATTTCCATATGAAGCGGGGAATGGGAGGTGACCATGTTATAATTATGTGTTTGTATTTTGAATATTTAGAATCACTGTAGATAAATAGACCTTGTACTGCTTTGTGATTTGAAGCTGTGCTTTAAGGAATGATCCTCGCAGCTTCCCAGCGCTGAATAAACAAACACTTTCTAACCCTGACAAGTTAGAGGGTCTTTGTCCGTTCCAGTTGGGTATCAATACTAGATCTACGCCCATTTCTTGGTAATTCAGAACCTTGTGCAAGCCTTACGGAAGGACAGGGAGGAGGAGAAAAAGCCGTTCAGCAGGAAGGGAGGCAGCAGGGGTGTGAGGAGAGGGGATGGATCAGAGCAAGCTGGAGAACTCCCGTCCTGCGGGTTCCCTGAGCAGCCCCTGTTGGGGGAGCAGTACCTGGTAGTCCATCTGCTCGGAGCAGTTGAACACGTACACCATGATGCCCAGGGCACGGCCCAGGTCCTTGGTGGTCTCCGTCTTGCCGGTGCCAGCAGGGCCCGCGGGGGCCCCGCTCATGGTCAGGTGCAGAGACTGGGTCAGGGTGATGTAACACCTGCACAGGACGAGGGAAAAGGGGAAAGAGACCGAACTGGGTGCCGCAGGTCACTGAGGGGCTGCAGGGACACTCTGCAGAGCCCTGTGCCCTCTTTTGGGACAGCTCTGTGGCAGCGTGGCCAAGCTGAAAGTCCTCTTGGGCATTAACAACCACCTCTGCCCTGCTGGGACTTCTCCAGTGCGTCACAGAACCATAAAGGTTGGAAAAGACCTTTAAGATCATCAGGACCTTGTTCAGCACTAAACTGTGTCCTCTAGTGCCACATCCATGTGTTTTTTGGACACTTCCCTGGGTTTGACAATGCTTCCAGTGAAGAAATTTTTCCCAATGCCCAATCTGAACTTCCCCTGGTGCAACTTGATGCTGTTTCCTCTCATCCTGTCCCTTGTTCCCGGGGAGCAGACCTGACCCCACCCTGGCTGCCCCCTCCTGTCAGGGAGTTGCAGAGAGTGAGGAGGTCTCCCCTGAGCCTCCTTTCCTCCAGGAAAGTCCCCCCAGCTCCCTCACTGTAAAACCCCACACCAAGTGGGAGTTGCAGCTCTGCCACCAGGTCGCTGGGACATGGGGGCAAACAAGAGGCATGTGGGCATCCCAGGCAAACCCCTCCTTGCCTGGCAGCTCTGTCTCCGCTGTGAGGGAGCTCCCCAGGGCCTCACCTGTCGGTCAGGGGGGTGATCACGAGCCGAGGGGTGTTGCCCAGGTACTCGTAGGAGTACAGGAACTGGGCGTCGCAGATGTTGGCCAGGCAGTGCCGCTCCTCGTCCGACCAGCGGTGCCGCAGCTGCGACAGCCACAGGAACGCCTGGGCACTGCCCACCTGCAATGTGCCCCCAGCACGGTCACGGCAGGGCCAGGCACACACGGCTCAGGGCCCAGGGGGACGGCGAGGGAGCTGTCACGGGCTAAGGACTGGTCACTGCAGGGGCAGGGGCTGAGCAGCAGCGCTGCCCCAGCTCCCAGAGGGTGAAACCAAACGGGCCAGAAATCTGTGCCCGGCCTGGCTGCCCCCCAGGAACACGGGTGAGGGTAAAGCCACCACCCAGCACAGCCAGGGCACCTTCCCACCCGCCTGCAGAGTGGGATATGAGACAGCGTCAAGGACAGAGTGATTGGAGAGGTGGAGCCCCTCTGCTCTGGAGCCGGGCTGGGAGGGCTGGGGATGTTCAGTCTAGAGAAGAGAAGGCTTCAGGGAGACCTTAGAGCCCCTTCCAGGCCTAAAGGGGCTCCAGGAGAGCTGGAGAGGGACTTGGGACAAGGGCATGGGGTGCCAGGATAAGGGGGAATGGCTTCCCACTGCCAGAGGGCAGGGTTAGATGGGATATTGGGAAGGAATTGTTGGCTCTGAGGGTGGTGAGGTCCTGGCACAGGGTGCCCAGAGAAGCTGTGGCTGCCCCTGGATCCCTGGCAGTGTCCAAGGCCAGGTTGGATGGGGCTTGGAGCAATGTGGGATAGTGGAAGGTGTCCCTGCCCATGGCAGGGGGTTAGAATGAGAAGAGCTTTAAGGTCCCTTCCAACCCAAACCATTCTCAGAGTATCTGATGACAGGGCAGTGGTGTGGGACTGGTGGACAAATCCCAAGGGATTCCTTGTGGCCCCACTCCAGAGCAAGACAGCTACAGAAAGAAAAGCCCAAATGCTTTTCCTCATGGCCACGTGTGCCCTGCTGAGCCAGGCATGATCCCGGTGCCTGTGCCTGCTCTGTGAGCTCCCCTTCAGCACCAGCACAGCCCACGCTGGGCTGGGAGCACCAACCTTCTGTGCTATCATCTTTGCCACCACGTCCCGCGCGTGCACGTCGATGGTGCAGACGGTCATGATCTTCTGCCTGTCGCCCTTGGAGAGCTGCCCCAGCAGCATCGTCACCAGCGTGTTCAGCTGCGCCACCTGCTTCTTGTGGTACTCCCTCATGGCCTTCTCGTAGCCTTCCTTCATCCTGGAGAAGGCCATGCCCACCTCGGCTGTCCACCAGATCTGGGTGCAGCAGAGAGCCACCTGGGGAAACAGAGGCTCTGCAGCAGGGGAGCACCAGGGCTGGCAGACATTGGAGTGTCTGATCCATGGGGAGATCAGGGAGGAAGCACCCCTGACGTGAAAGGGAGTATTCTGTCATACAGTATCACAGCAGGCAGGAGAGCAGGATCCATGTGACATCCACTGAAATCCCATCCCAGACACATCCAGCAGCTGCTCAGCAGTAAATGAGCCCCTCTCCCATGTCTGACCACACAGGATGCCGGGCTGGAGACCACGAGGCTGCCAGAGGGGCATCCAAGGGGCTCTTTCCTCTCATCAGGCCTCACCAACTTCTTCTCTCACCTCTCTGGGGGCAGGGCCTTCCTGTGAGCCCTGGTGTGCAGCAGCCACTGCCCAGGTCCCTGAGCTGCATCCTGCCCGGAGCTCCGGTCAGAGCACGGAGCTCAGCCTGGGAATCCATCCAGAGATGGCCAGGAGAAAGGAGACCTCACCCTCCCTCCCTCCCTCCCTCCGGGACAGCACAGGCAGAAACATTCCCACCCACAGCCAGAGACCCTGCAGGGAGCAGGGCGGGACAGCAGGGGAAGCCCAGGTGCCCCCGGGAACAGGGACAGTACCTGGGCAGGGTGGTCAAAGAGCCACTGGTCCCTCGGCTTGTCCTCGTACGCCGCCACAGCCGTGGCCATCTCGGCCCTCACCGTGGCCCTCATGGTGTCCAGCAGGCGGTTGAGCCACACCTCGACCTGTGGCAGGGATGAAAGCCCAGGAACACTCCTGCTCCGCCTCGGCAGCGAGGGATGGCAGGGAGCGGGACAAGCAGCTCGGCTCTCCAGTCAAACAAGCCTCAGGCCTCCTCCAAACTGGGGCACTCAGCCATTTCTGGGCCTGCAGGATCAGCATCTCTGTCCAGACACCAAGGCAGGTTTTTGAGGTTTTTGTGGAACTCCAGCTATAGGAGGAACCAAGCTGAACTCCGCTGAGGAGCAATTTAGTTCAGAGTGTTCCAGCTCCAGGCCATGACAGAGCCACCTGTGGGACCTGAGCACAATCTGCCAGCAGCAAGAGAACGCTGGGAACACAATTCCTGCTGAATTTAGTGTTTCACAGGCTAAGTCCTCACTGAGAGGAGAGTTTAAATGCCAAGTGCCATCACCGGGGAGCTCAGAGCTGATATTACCTACTTTAGCTTCCTGTAATAGTCCATGGAGAAAAGTGCAGCTACAGGGACAGAAGAGCTGAGCAGTAATTTGATTCTTAAATTTTGTACATCCTATGAAATAAGGAAGATTTGGAAAACAGGGGAAAAACCATTTTCTTTCCAAAGGTACCCCTGCAGAAGTACTATGGGATAATTTGATCTATTTTCAATCTGCATCCCCTCCCAACTGGGAGGGTAAGAGTAACCTTCAAAACTTTCTTAATTAAAATTTTCAATAATTAAAATTTTCAATAATTAAAATTTGAAAAACCTAGTAAGGAAAAGGCCACAGCTCTTCTTCACACCATGGGCTGTGAGGGCCCATCCAGAGCAGGACTAGAGCTGTGGTGTAAGCAAGGATGAAGTTCCACACCACCTCTTCCAGCTTTTCTCATAAAGGCAGTGCAGTGAAGCTCTACAAGACCTTGGCCAGGGATGCCCACCCAAGGTTCCACTGGGCAGTTTGGACAGACAAGGTCTCCCCTCTCACCTGCCCACTGCAGTCACAGGGCTCACTGAACTGGACATATTCCTCCTCTCTGCTGTACATTCCCAGCCCAACCTTGGTTGTCTTCTGCTCAGGGTCCACCTGGAATTTCAGCTTGGCCAAGTTGTCAAAGAGTTTGGGAAGGTGACGCTGCACCTGCAAAAGGGATTGTATAAATGGAGGGAGACGGGACAGGCAGAGCAGAGAGCAGCAAAGGTGTGACAGGCACAATCCTGCTCACAAAGCGTGACTTGGACACCCTGGCAGCACCACATCTTCTCACTCATGGCCAGGATGCTGCCAGCACAAGCCTCTTGCTGTCCCTCTCAGTATTTCTTCTTGTACCTCATTTAGAACAGGGACAGGCCCTAATAAATCCTGAGATCTCCCAGACAGGGAAAGGTTCTTCCCCCAGAGGGTGCTGGGCACTGCCCAGGCTCCCCAGGGAATGGGCACGGCCCCGAGGCTGCCAGAGCTCCAGGAGCGTTTGGGCAGCGCTGCCAGGGATGCCCAGGCTGGAATTGTTGGGGTGTCTGGGCAGGGCCAGGGGCTGCACTGGGTGATCCTGGGGGGGCCCTTCCAGCTCAGGATATCCTGTGATCCTGTGGTTCATCTGTCCAGTTCTCACTCCCTGTCCCACAGAGGATTCCAACCCCTCCTCCCGAGCTGTCCCACAGGTGGCCACAGCCCATCAGTTTCTCACCTGGCCAAATGCCAGGAGGTGCCAAGTGGATCAAGAAGCAATGGACACCCAGCTTCCCCAACAGGACAAGCAAATCTCCTTTCAAATCTTGCATAAACCAGGATTCCATCCTGTTTTACACCTGTAAGTGGCCAGGCTCAGCAATCCCCACTGGCCACTCACGGCCCCTGGCCACTCAGCAGGGCCTTGGCTGTGCTCCAGCACTCGATACAATTCTGCCAGCAGAGCCCCGAGTGCACCTGAATCTGCACCAGGTCGATATCCAGTTCAAGTGGATAATATCATTGTCTATTTAATCCTCCTTTAGGAATTATCAGGCTTTGAAACTACAGTGGAAAGGCTGAGAGCGTATCCATGCATGATCCTGTCTGACATTTACTTTGATTTTACTGCAAATAGTTTTGAATAACTGAAAGCACCAGGAATTTCTCCTTACTCCACGGAGCATTTCAACACAGCAGCTTTGCTCTGCTTCCTGTGTTTTCTCTCTCTCTCTCTCTCCATTTTAAGGATCAATCAGCTGTGTATTTACGACACTCTGTGGGCTGAGAACACCCAGCAGCAGCAAACAGATCCAAGCAGAGTTAAAGGTTAGTGGCAACAAGAGCGTTTCCAAACCTGCCCCACTCATGGGCTGACACAAACGCTGAAAATGAGGACAAGCTCAAGGAGGGGGAGATTGCTCACTACTAAAAGGTGGAATAAGGAGTTGATTCCTTACAGAGCAGTCTCCACTTGCTGTGAACATGTTGGTTTGGTTTATAAATCAACCTTAGGATTAGTGATGCCTCCCAAACCAGGGTGGTCAGGCAAAGTGGCTGAGGTTTCCTGGCAGCTGCTCCACCACTGCCGTGCTCCATATGGAAAAGCACCTGCAGGACTGAATCCTCTGAACTCTGCCCACGGGGGATAGAGGGCTCTGATCCCTGGGAATGGAGGAAAGGGCACTGTGATGCCATTTCTTACAGCAGGAAGGTCACTGCCAGCTCCTCCCCGGGAGGATCCAGCAATCCTGCTGAGTAAACAGGAGGAATGGTGGATTTGGGGTGTTCAGACCCCATCCCAGCCCCATGCAGGGTCAGGCACCCACTTGGCCCTGAGCCACAGCCACTGGCTGACCACCAGCTGCTCACCCCGTGCAGGCTGTGCTCCTCCCTGCCCTGCCATCAGGACATCCCAAAGGCTTTGTGGGGGGAAGGAAGAAACGCTTGCTGGAAATTGCCTCTTCTGCCTAAAAAACCAGCCCTCTACAAGCCACCAGTGCCAACACTTCCACACTGGAACGACCACTCTGGGGCTCTTCGTTTGGTGGCATCCCAGGCTGGGATCCAAGGTCAGCAGCAAGTTTTGGATGAGATCCTTGAGAAAGTCAGTGTCCTGCAACCTCACTGTATCCGAGCAGGAGCAAACCCACTGTTTTTATGGCACACAACCCATGGAGGTGCTCTCTGAACCTGCCAGAAGCATCACCGGGGTTAGATCAGACAACACCCAGGGCAGTGCTGCCTGTCAGCGATGAGAGATGGAGATCAGCTGTGAAAGAAAGAGTTATTAATCCACGTGGGGTGGGAGAAAATCACTCCAGAAAGGACACTGAGGAGAGACCCAGGACAACACCTTCCACTGACACTACTGACAGCTGGAAAAGCAAGGGTGATACAGCACAAGCCTTACCAGATGGGGGTTAGTGCCGTTGGAAAGAATATCCAGTAAATCTGCAGAAGAAATGAAGAAAAATCTGGGAAAGGCCAACCTTTTCATGTCCAAATATTCAGCCAAAGCCTTCTCACACAGAGACAACCTGGGGAGACAAAGCAGAGCCCAGGACAGCTGGGTAAATACCCTGCCAAGCTTCACGCTGCCCTTTGGCTTGCCAGGCAGGTTCTCCCCACCATGGATGGGGAAATGCCAGGCACGAGCTGAGCCCGCTGGCTGCCCCTTCCCACAGCCCTGAATAGATCCACAAAGCACAAGGGAACTCACAGCTCACTCTCTACTCCGGGGGTCAAACGCCCAAGAGTCGGGGCAGCCTCATGAAAAAGCAGAAGCACAAGTGGAAGAAGAGGTTGGGAAGGTTTGCAGTCTGACCCACTGCTTTAGACAGGCTCGTAGCTGCCACAGGTGGTGGCATCCACTGGGATGAACATTTCCAGAACTGCTTTTATTCTAATGAGCCACATTTTAAAGTCTGATTCCAACCAGCTCAGCTTTTTGTGTTTGCAGAGCATGAAAGGAAACTTGTTTGCTCCGATCTAAAATGAATCTTGCAGTGTTCACATGCTAAACTGCTGCTGAGCTTACAAAGTTCCTAAATAACATTCTCTGTGAGGAACATCGGCCCTGTTCGATTGAAAATAAAATCAAATCTTTATTTGAAATGGAGAGCTGCTACTGGCACAACAGCTTAACATGGACTTTGAAGTGTTTTTCAGGCAGATTCATATGTTAAGTGAGAAGTGTCTCCATCTCAGTGCACTCAGGTCTGTCTCAGGGAGCCATGTTCAAATTAATATTCAGGATGAGAGTGTGCCAGATTCCACTCAGGGGCCTCAAGGTGATGGGTCACAAGTAGAAAAACTTGAGAAAGATCAGAAAAGCTGTGATTTGTGACTGCAGAGGATGCACAGCGTCAGAAACAGCCTTGGAGCACAGGTTCAACCAACTTCTTACTGTTGATTCTGGTCTCTGACAAAACCCTGGGACCAACGCTCTACCTACCTACTCTGGATGTCCTCCAGCTCTTGGGACAGGCCTGGTTTATTGGTGGCCTCAACAACGTTTGGGGTTTTCTGAACTTCATAGGCCAGTTCTTTAAAATCCACATCAATCCCTTCAAAGCGCTTGGAGTCCTACAAAGGGACACAAAGGGACACAAGGGTCACAGCAACGCTCTAATTCTGTGCTGAGAGGTCCCATCCTTTGAGGGCTGTCATTGGGGTGAGGGGAAAGTTCCTCCCTCACCGGTGAAAGGCACGTTCCTCCTCAGCACAGCCGTGAGTCTGGAATAACAGAGCTGGACCTGAGGAGCTCCCCAGTGCCAGCTCTGCTCCATTTCCCCGAGCAGGAGTGGGAGAAGAGCTGCCCTCCCCCAGCACCAGCACGGAAGGCCGGGGAGGGGAAGCTGCCAAAACTGCCTGGGCCAGCTCTGTTTGATGATTTGCAGTGTCTGGGTAACGATCTCAGTCCTTTCCCCTCCGAGGGAAGAGGGAACATGCCTGCAGCACTGAAGGAAGCCAGCAGCTCCTGCTCAGTCCCCAGGAGCTCTGTGTTTGCCATGCAGTGGTGGAAGGGAGATCAGCCCCTCAGCACGGCTCAAGCACAGCCTGGGGTACAGAAACACCCTGGGGCAGCACTGGGGGAGCAACCACAGCCCTGAGGGAGCCTCCAGAGAAGCGAGGCAGCAGGAGAGCAGCCCTGCTTCGGGGAACTTGGCACTGTAAATAACCCCATTTAAAAATGGAGCCTCCTCTACAGCACTTTCCAAACTGGAAATCTGGGATTTGGGGCTCATACCTGGGGAAGCTGTGCCCGGATATCTTCTGAGCCTATGAAAATGCTCTCCAGGTGAGACCATGTGCGCTGCACCTCGAACCAGAGGGAGATGACGGAGTCGGCGGTGGAGAGCTTCCTCTGCCAGGCAGACACCTCCTCCAGGAAGAAAGCAATGTACTTGGACGACATTAAATTCTGCAGCTGCACCTGGTTGTCTTCTAAAGTTTCAATGAGCTCCTCATCTGACCGCAGCAAGGGGATGTTGGTGCGGGGGTGAGGCTCGTACTGAAACTCCCTGGAGCTCCAAGTCATCCTCAGCTCCTTCAGCACCTTCTCCATGCTCATTTCTCGCACCGCTTTGTCCACAATGCCATGGACCTCCCCCTCAAACTGATGCAGGTTGAGCTTGAGGAGGTCAGCCAGGGTGGTGTCCGAGTCCATCACAAACCTCACGCCCGTCACCTGCATCAGCTGGTTCCAGTGCCTTTCCCTGATGGCAGGATTTTGCAGTTCTGCCACAGCCTTCAGGGCTGCCAGCATGTTCCTCACCTTGCTGTCCAGCCCGCTGAAAGCATCCCACGCCCTCATTTCCTTGTCCAGATTCCGAATCTCTCTTGCAAACTTTCTGCACTCCAGATCCATGTCCTCCACGTTAATATCCACCCATCTGGTGGTCTGCCAGTCATCGAGGCTGGTGTTCACCAGGGAGATCATGTCCCAGAGCTCTTTGAGAAGACACAACTCCTTCCTGCACTGCTTCAGTTGTTTATACTCTGGCACGGTGACTTCAAACAGACCGGCTGATTCATAAATCGAGGTCATGGCTGCCTCCATCTGTTTAATCTCCATGTGCTTTGCATCCAGCAGCTGATAAGGCTTTTCGGCGTCAAACCTAGAAATAAATGTTTATTCTTCGTAAGTGATATTGCAACAACGTCTAAAGAACCCATAAAGCAACCAGAACCTCTGAGAGCCACGGGAGAGTTGAAAGGTCTCTACTACACCCTGAGGGCTGAGCCACGTGGCACTGCTGACACCACCCGAACCCAACCTCGTCCCGGGGACGCAGCGCCGCAGCCACAGCAGGCTGTGAGCAGGGAGAAGGTCTGTGCATCCCCAGGACATGCAGGGATGAGCCCTTACAGCTTTTTTCTCCCCAGGTTTGTGCGATGCTGGAACACCTGTACCTGAAGGGAGCTTCCCTCCCGAAGCGCTCCCTGAGCCGCAGCTGCTGGGCATCGAAGGCGGCGCAGCTCTGGCGCAGGGCCGTCACCTCGCTGGCCTGCAGAGGGGCCACCTGCTGCTTCACGGCCTCAGCCAGCTTCTTCACCTGGCTCCACTTCTCCGGCAGCTCCTGCGGGCACAACGGCACTGCTGGGAGGCAGGGTTGGCTCTGCGGGGCGAGATCTGCTCACGGATAACCACAGAACGGGAAAAGCGACAGATCCCACGGCTAAAACTGCAGGGGAGTTTGGTTGGGATGCCCCAAGTCGTGCCTGGGGAAGTTTAGACTGGATATGAGGAAAAAAGTTCATAGGAAGCATTGTAAAGCATTGGAAGGGGCTGCCCAGGGCAGTGGTGGAGTCTCCATCCCTGGAAGTGTTCAAAAATCCCATGGTTGTGGCACCTGGGGACAGCTTTAGTGGTGAACACGGTGGTGGGGCTGGGTGGATGGTGAGATTTTATGACCTTAAAGGTCTTTTCCAACCTTGACAATTCCATGACTGCCAAAGGCTCTCCTGTCCCCAGGTTCCCTCTTCTCCATGTGCTGTGCAAGCCCACAGGAAAGACTTTGGGTTTCTTCCCATCCCAGTTCACATTCTTGAGGAGATTAACGGGGACCCACCATGGAAAGAAGGGAAATAGCTGGAGGCAGCTCTGAGGGAGCAGAGACAGCCAGGGCAGGGCCAGCCCCTCCTGAGGGGTCTCTTCCTGGCATTTTTTGTTACAGCCTCAATAGAAATCGCTATCCACAACCACGGCAGGTCACAGAGCTGCTTCCTTCTTCTCCTACCAAGCAGCAGCTCCAGCCCATCCATCTCCACAGGCACGGAGAGAGAGGTGCCTGGAGGGGCTTCTGCTTTCCCCGCTCCATGCAGGAGGGAATGAATCATGCACACACAAGTCTTGCTGTCCCTCGCCAGAAAGAACAACTCCTCTGCTATCTCCTGCCTCTGGATGGCTGCTCGACATCCTCATTTCTTCTATGGGGGAAATAAATCAGTTGTTTGAAGGTATTTGCACACACCAGCAGCTCCCAGGCAGGGGGATTTAGAGGAGCTGGGCTCCCCACAGGACTGGGCTTTATGGTGGATGAAGACATTGCTGGCAGGGCTTGTCTCTGTCCCCCCGGGCACCTCACCGTCTCTTACAACCTTCATCTCATGGTCCTCTTTGCAGAAATGAAAGGAATTCCCAAAAGAAAACTGGCTCATCACAGCCAGATGTGGAAAGGTGCCAAAATACCTTCATAACCTGCTCCCAGGGATGTCCTCTGGGTGAAGCAGATCTGGTGGTCTGACTCAGAGGAGGACTGAAGTCCTGTGAGAAGGCAACTCCCCTGCCAGCATTATCCTTCCCATCTCCATAGCTGCCAAGAACCAGCTTATTTCAAAATAATTATAATTCAACCCAATTAACAGATGGATTTGAAAATGCATTAATTTTTTTTTCAAGAGTAATCGCTGGGAGCTGGAGCAGGCAATTCTATGTTTTTCACACATAACAAAAGGCTTAATCTCTGCTTTAAAAGAAAAATCTCAATATGACTCCAAAATTCAGAGCTATTAAGGCACATCCTGCAACAGCAAAACGCTGCCCACTGAGGCCCTCTAATGCCAGGGAGCAGAGCCTTGGATATCCCTGGGATGCTCCTCCACTCCTGCTCCCGGGCAAACTGCTGTGTCCACCACAAGCCCTCACCCACCTCCAGCTGCTGGTGGACCTCCTCGGGCAGCTGCTGCTCGTAGGCCCTCAGCAGCTCGATGGTCTCCTTCAGGGGCTCAAACATGGCATCAGTGGCACTGCGACGTTCCTTCACAGCCAGCAGGTGACCCATGACCTCCACCAAGCCACCATAGTCACCCTTCTCCACCTTCCTGCTCAGGCCTCTCTCGGCAGTTTGGATGAACTCGTCCAGGTCAGCCAAGCTGCGGAGCACCAAGCAGGGAAGCACAGGGTGAGGGCAGCTCCTCTGGAGTTAATATCCAGCCTCAGAGCTGTGATTCCTGCTCAGAGGTATCCCTGGATGTGGTACAGCTTCCTCCAAGGAACAGAAAGACGGGTTGGGACTTCTCAAGTTGGAGACAGGGCACCTGAACAGAGACAGTGAGCTCAGGAGGGCTCTGGAGGGGGGTCTTTGAGAGGACAGGTTTTACTGGGAGGGTGGGCAGGCCCTGGCACAGGGTGCCCAGAGCAGCTGTGGCTGCCCCTGGATCCCTGGCAGTGCCCAAGGCCAGGCTGGACAGGAGCAGCCTGGGACAGTGGGAGGTGTCCCTGCCATGGCAGGGGGTGGCATTGGGTGATCTCTAAGGTCCCTTCCAACCCAAACCATTCCATGACTCTGTGACAGTTTTCACCCCATCATTTCCACCACAAGAATCCGAGCTCCCCAGGAGAACGTGACACACTGCAAAGCCCCAACACGCAGGGATTGTCCTCCATGCACTGCCTCACCTCACAGGGCAGCTCCCTGCTGCAGGTGGGACAAATTCACAGCAGTTCAGAAAAGCAACTGGACACTTGTGGCAGGAAAAAAAAATCCCTCCAGGACTTTAAAATTAAGATCCCTCTCTCTCAAAGCCCTTGAGCCATAAACCATCACAGACAAGGAGAGTGTTTGGGGCACGTTTCCTCACCTGCTTATCCTGTTCTTAACCTCAGCAGCTGCTGGGCACTTCCAGCAGAGCAACAATGGGCTCCAGTCCTTCCCAGCACACCCATTCTCCACTTCCCAAATCACTTATTTTTAAGTGCCTGCTTAGATTCTCTGGATGCTGCTGGGCCTAAAAGTATCCTTAAATACTTCACCTAATAAAGACTAAACTGCTGAGTCAGGGACTCTCCATAACAGCTCCTAAATGCTCGTTCTCTGCCACACAAAAGCTCTTTGCAAAGAAATTATTTGACAGAATTACGGTGCTGAAAAGCACACAAGAGATCCTATCACCACGCTGCGCAGCAGCCTCCTCTTCAGATGGCTGTGAACACTTCCCTGGGAGCATCCAAGACCTAAGACACCCTTCAGTTGTGACCAATAAATCACCTGAGGCACTGACATGCACAGAGCTCTTCAGAGCAAGAAGCACGTGTTAATGCAATTGTTGGAGCCCAAAATCCTCCTTTTTGTAGCCTGAAGCCACCTCTCCATGACTGCTCATGCCAGGCTACCCGAATCGTGGGCTTTTAGAAACCTCACTAATGCAGATTTACTGATGGCCACCACCAAATCCAATAAAGCAAGCCCAGAGATTCCCTGGCAGAGATGGGATTACGTGGCTCGGGATGAGCAGGCAAACACACGCCCTGTCTGACACCACACATCAGGTCCTGGGGGCATCGGCTCAGGGATGTCACTGGTACCAGGTGATGTCCCTGTTCCCAGCTCACACACCTGCACAGACCAGGGCACGGAACACACAGGGATGTGATGGAGCTGCCATGCAGCACGGGCCCTTCTCTTGCTCCTGTAGTGGCTTTGGAGGTTGTCACGGCCCCGAGGCTGCCAGAGCTCCAGGAGCGTTTGGACAAAGCTCCCAGGGGTGCACAGGGTGGGATTGTTGGGGTGTCTGTGCACGGTCTGGGGCTGGACTGGGTGGTCCTTGTGGATCCCTTCCAACCCAGGGTATTCCATGATTCCACCACTGGCTTGGCCATCAGTGTGAAACGACACAGCCCAGCCAAGACCAGAGAAATCCCAGCGCAGCTCCCAGGAGCAGAGGCAGGAGCAGCTCTCACCTGTGTGTGACGTGGTCCAGGAGGTGCTGCTTGAACACCAAGCTCCACCTTTTGATCTCATTGAGCAAGGCGGCTTTGAAAGGCCGGGCATCGAGCCTCAGCCAGCCCTGGAAGGTGCTGAGGGGCTGCAGGCGCGTCACCTCCTCGTAGAGCTGCTCGTAGGAGCCGATCTGCTCCCTGAACTGCTGCAGCGTGGGCGGCGCCTCGGGGACCCCGTCCTCGCCGTGGGCCTCGACGTCGGCGGCCGTGAGGACGCGGCCGTAGAGCAGGAACTGGCGGCACAGCTCCCTCCTGTCCTCCCCGTAGAGGTGCGAGTAGCGCTCCAGCCCCGCCCGGTGCTCGCAGCACGCGCCCACCGCGGCCCCAGCGCGGCTCAGCAGCTCCTGGCGCATCCCAGACAGGTCAGACATGTCCTCCAGGTCAGCCTGGACAGGGGACACGGAGGGGACAGAGCGGACAGGCGAGAGGGGAGAGAGGAGAAAAGGTGAGATGAGAGAGGAGAAAGGAGAGAGAAGAGAGGGAGAGAGGAGAAAGGAGAGTGGAGAGAGGGGAGAGAAGAGAAAGAAAAAGAGAAAGAGAAGAAAGGGAAGAGGAAGAGGAGAGAGAGGAGAAAGGAGAGATGAGAGACGAGAGCACAGTGATGTGGGAGCACGTGGCACCTCCTCACTGCCCCCCAGCATGGGGAAGCCCCACGGCACAGACCTGGTAGTGGCAGAAGCCGCTGTGCGCGGCCACCCGGGGCACCAGTGAGGAGATGCGGTAGATGCCATTGAGGAGACTTTCCACCATGTCACAGAAGCCATCATTGGTGCCGGGGTCCAAGGGAGGGTGAAACACCAAATCCGGGATCACCAAATCCAGCTGCACCTCAAACAGGGGAGCGAGCCCTGCCTTGGGGTCTGGCAGGGAACAACAGAGATGTCAGGATCTTTCTCAAGGGATCCTGAGCCACCACTTACATCCTACTACGAGATACCACATGGCCTACAGGGACAGCAGGAGGGTGTGGTGGCAGACACACGCTCACTGGTGTCTGCTCAACCCATGGAGATGTTGGCAAACCAGCTGTGCTGTGGTACCCACCAAAGTGAGTGGGGAACAGATGAGGTACAAGTGAGTTAAGGAGCAGAAAACACCCTGAGGAGGAAAGGCTTGAAGAGACCAAGCTCTTCAGCCAATGCAGAGGGAGTCTGAGAGCTGAACAATGGCAGCATGGAAGTGTTCACAGAGAAAAAAAAGCAACAGGAACCAAGAGGCTCTTTAATTTAGTGGTGAAAGGTGTAAAAAAACCCAAACAGCAACCAGAAACTGAAGCCAGATGCAAATGTGATAACATATGCAAGTTTTTAACAAGACAGTGAAGAACTGCATGCAATTCTCCGGCTCACTGTGCCCCCACATGCAGAAGGGAAGCGTTCCTGGAGATGTGCTTTAGCTGGACACAAGCTGCTCCGAGCGAACCTCCCTGGTGGCCTTAGGCAGGAGGGCTGGGCTGGTGACTCCTGAACCCACCTCACCTCTGCTCAGCAACTGAGGATTTTATTTTGTGCCTTTCGGGAGCAGAACTGGCCCTTGAGACTCCTCACAAAGGAAAGAGGGTGCCACCCTGATGCTTTGGGCATGGGAGGGTGGGAGGTGACGGCTGTCCAAGCACAGATGGGGGAGGATGCCTCAACTGCCTCCATCCATAAACCCTTGCAAACAGTGCACAGCCACCTCCGTGCCTCCCCCTGAGCAAGCCAGTGCCCAGTGATGGAGTCACCCTCCCTTCCTGGAGGCTCCCGTGCCAGAGGAAAGCCAGGAAGAGGAGAACAACTCTTGAGTACGAGGGAGCACAACCAGAGGCGCGCCCTTGGAGAGGCTGGGCAGCCACTGCAGCCAGAGCAGAGCAGGGGAGCCAGGCGTCACCTGTGCTCTCCAGGAGGTTCTTGAGTGAGCACTCGACGGCAGTGAAGAATCCATCCAGGACTATCTCATCCACATAATCCAAATACGCCTTCCAGGCATCAGAGGCTGGGTCTGCAAGCAGGAGGCTCTGGTTTTCCTGGAAGACAAAGGAGATGCCTTCACACACAGCGGGGCTGAGTCTGTCCCAAAGAGAGCTGCCCACCCCTGAGGGCTGAGGCTGGGCAGCGCAGGAGTATCAGCCTCATGGAGGGGTGGGAAAGATGGACCTTCCTACTGGTGGCATGGCCGTGATTTGCTCCTGTCAAGGGCTCCGTGGTCTCCAGGAACAATTCAAGGTGAAAATGGAGCGCAGAAGAGCCTCGGAAGGTCTTCCACGTGTTTTCCTCCCTCTTCTCTGAGGCCACAGGGCTTGAGGCTGCTTTGCAGCCCTAGGGCAGGGAGAACTGGGGGTCTCCAAGGCCCATCCTGATGAACCCATCTGGTTCTCTTCAGAGCCCAAGGCCAGACAGTGGCCCTCAGGAGAGGGCTGGGCCCAAAACCCATCTCCCTCCAGGCCAGGGGTTGTCCCTGACATGCACAACACCCAGCTCCAGGCAGGTGAGGAGCAGAGCTTTGGACCTTCTGCTGGCCTGCAGAGGACTCTGAGCTCTGCCAAAGCTGCTGGGAAGCACCAAGCTTTGGGCAGCAGCTTTCCTCCTGTCACTCAGCTTCTCCCTGGACGGTCAGCACCACCTCCTGCTCCACAGAGGGACATCAAGCCTGGATCCAAAGGGTCAGCCCCAGCCTCTGTTCTCAGGTAAACACCTCAGAGGGGATTTTTCCTTGGAGCAGGATCCCAAACCCGATGCACCACTCCCCTCTAGTGGCTCTCCAGCAGTCAGAGTCGGAGCCAGACCCTTCCCTGGGCTGCAGCTGCTGCCGGTCCTGCCCCGGGCTGGGAGCCCAGCGGTGCCAGCCCCACAGTCCCGTTCCAGCTCACCCCTCACAGCCAACATCTATTAGCACCGGGTCAGCTTTTCAAACGGGATCAGGGAGTTCATTTAAGGCGAAGCAGCTCTGGACATTTTCAGCACCCCGGGGACACACGGAGCCTCTGAGGAGCCACCCACCCTCGAAGGTGCCGCCTCACCTTCACCAGTGAGTGGATCCTCTGCCCAGAGTCCCTGACGAGGCTGTAGCGCCGTTCCAGGCGCTCCTGGCACTCCTCCAGGCTCAGCACTGACTCCCTTTTGGAATCCCTCCTCTCGAATACGGGCGACCTCCACGAGTGCACGACGCTCTGGATCTCCTCAACATTGTCCTTGGCTCTCTGCACCCTCTGCTCCAGGTCACGGACATCCCCCATCACCCCGGAGATGTGATCCCAGACACCTGGGGAAGATGAGATGATTCATTACCTGTTCTCAGAGCTGCTGGGCCGAGCTCCAGTGCTCCCCCCTTCAGACTTTTCCCTCGTGGTCTCATGTATTTCCCACTCAAGGTGAGAGATTCACCACCTCGAGCAGCAGAGCCACCTCAACCTCCCTCCTACCCCAACAAGCCACACCAGGGACCACCAGAGCCTCTCCTCCCCAGAGCCTGGGCTAAACCTGAGGGGAGCAGGATCCTGTCCCCAGCCCCAGCGGATCAAGGGGACGTGGAAAGGAGCTGGCACTGCTGGGGGCTGCTCCTCATCCCCCCAGCGCTGGCTCTGACAGAGGGTGCCCCATCCTACTGGGAACTGCCACTGGGACCAGGAGGAATGCGAGGGGACCCAAGTCACCCACAGCCAGCTCACCCTCCATCCTCCAGGTCAGTGTTTCTTCTGCCTCTTTCAGCTTCAAGTCGATGTCCCGCAGCTGCCCCTGCACCAGGGGATATTCCACCTCCAGCACCGTCCTCAGGACCTTGTTGTAGCTGCTCCCCATCAGCTCCAGGCTGGCCACCAGCTGCCGGAAGGATTCCTTGCAGGAATAGATCTCAGCTGCCGCCGGGGGGATGGCTCCTGCCCCGCTGCCCCACAGGTAGCTCACCTCCCTCAGCACCGACACCAGCTGGGGAAGCAAGGCACAGAGCTGAGCACAGCACCGTCCTCCCAGCTCCTGGCATTTCCTGCAGCCCACTCTGAGCACCACAGGGCTTTCCTGCGGGTTTATTCCCAAAGCAGCACGCTGGAAAGGGTGTGACAGCTCCTGCTCCGTGCCACCTGCTTCCCACTGATCTCTGACTCTGGGTTTCTTCCCAGCTCTGTTAAATACCAGCCAGCAAACCCTAGGCAGCCTCTAAAAGCCACCATCAGCTCTGGTCCTCTCAGCCATCCCCATCCATGTGGATGCCCCCTCTGAGATGGAAGCTGGCCCACATCACAGCTCTCAGCAATACTGTGCCTGCGAGTGGAGCTTGGCCATCATGGAACTGAAAGATGGCTCCAGTTTTCCTGGTTTGCTGGGCTACTTGGCATAAAAAATAATAATAAAAAAATGGTACCATGGCCCCAAACCCAGTGACTCAACTCCTTCTGGTGCCACCTTCCATCAAAGATTTCTGGAGTCACAAAACCAACATTCCCTGTGTTTTTTACGCCCTTTCAGAAGCTCAGATTTCAGGTACACCACGGTATATCATGAATGTGCATCTGTAGATGATGTCCCACCGCTCCCCACACCAGTATCAACCCTGGTTGGGACATGCTCACACCGGTTTCACATCTGGCTCCTGAGGGACTTCCTGCCACCGGCTTCAACCAGAATTTGCTCTGCTCCAGCTGCAATCCTGGTACTTGGGCAGAGCAGGTCTGTGGTACCTCCTTGTCACCCACCATGGGAGGGGTTCCACAGACCACGGAGAGCAGACCCAGTGCCACCCCCAGCAGATGTCCCTCACAGCCTGGGGACATGCCCCAGGGGACAGGAGAGCCGAGGGGCAGCGGGTCTTACCTGGGGATCAAAATTGACCGAGATCAGTCTGGTTTGTGGGTCCCGCCGGATGAGCGGCTGAGCGAGGTTGTACTGGGATTTTTCTGAGACTGTCTGGGACCAGTCTAAATAGAGCTTTTCCTGATAGCTGCCGGAAAAGAGAAACATCCACCACGCAGTTAGCAGGCCAGCAGAGTGCAGATGGAACTGAGTGGAAGCCAAGCCCACTCTGAGGACTGAAGAACGTGAAGGAATGTTCAAAACCCATCCACACCATCTCCACTGGGCTGCCAAATGAGCTGGAAGGTGGCTTAGGGGAGGGGAATATTTCCTCAGCCCTGCCTGAGCCCCCCATACCTGTCGAGCAGCCGGATCATTTCTTCACATTTCTGCACCACCCTTCTTCCATGGGCAGAGTCCAGGCTCCTGGCAGCACAACACACAGGGGTCACCTTTAGTCCTGGGGGCTGACGTCTGCATTTTCCCCTTCCCAAAGCCCCCCACAGTCTGCAGGCACGCTCAGCTTGCATTTCACCCTGCCACATCACCCCAAATCCTCTCCCTGCACAAGGGCTGCCCAGCTCCTGTGCTCTCTCTTGGGTGTTTCCACCATCACCTGAAAAATGGGGACCTGGGAGGGGAGAAGGGCCCAGGGCTGCTGGAAAAATCAGTTCCCAAACGTCACTTTGAAACATTTTACCCTTGGCAGTTTTCTGCCACAGCTGTGCTCCACTGGATGCAGTCACAGCTGTGTGAATGAGTGTTCGTATCATGTATAGGAAAAAACATATATAAAATGCACACAATAACATATATTATATAGATAATATGTATCACACATAATGGATATCGATGTGCACACTTATCTCCATTTTCCCTTTTCAATCCTTTCTCCCTCTCAAGCTGCACATGGGAAAGAGCCTCACACCACCCTGCTGAAGGACCTGTCATTGACGGCTCTAAGCAGAGGGGTAAAATCAATGCTAAACACATCTCCAAGACAGCACAAAGGATTTGGGTGATGAGAACTCCAGCCCTGGTTTGTTTTCTTGATCTTGGGAGATTGTTCCCTTGTTTAGTGCTGAGGAAGTTGTCTTCTGCCAATACCCAAGAGCTGGGCTGCTCCCAGGGAGGTCCTGGAGACCTTGCTGAGAGGAATCGAAGTGAGAAAGGTTCCAATACCCATTTTAATTGCAACCTCGGGCTGTGTAAGAAGCTGAAGAGCCCATCTACTATCCCAGTGTGCCTCTCAACCACTTCGAAACCAATCCAATTAATGAGCTCCTTTAAAAAACAAAGACGGCAGGGAAGTGAATGGCTCCAGAGCACCCACTTCTCACCTCTTCACTAAGGACCGTTTCAGCTACAGCCATTGGAGAGCATTCAACACAGAGAGAACACCCAAAGATTGGCTAGAGACGAGACACTCACAGCAGTGGGATGTGCCTCAAGTGTTCCAAGGGCCCCTGGATCCGCGCCCGCAGCTCCCGCGCCCAGCCCAGCGCTCCAGCCACGGGAGGGACGTTCTTGTGCAGGGGTGGGAACCCTGGCAGAGCACAGGGGAACAGCATTTCATGAGCACTGCCACCCCAGAGACACCCACAGCAACTCAGCCCCACAAAACCGCCCTGGTTTCCAGGCTCCCTCCCCGAAATCCAACCTCTGTCACACGACGTAGGTCTGGGACCTACAAGTGGCCGTGTGCCTCTGGATTTGGAATAAGGGATCAGAGGAGGAGCCAGGCATGTCCTGGATGCAGAGCTGATGAATTTTGAGATTGGGGTGGATTCCCTGCTTCCCACAAGCGCTGAGGAAGGGATTTCTGGCTGGGAGCTGGTTGTGACCATCCCGTGTAGGAACCACAGAACAACACTCCCCAAAGGCACAGCAAATTCTGGGCTCATCCTCCACGAATCTCCCCACTCCCTCTGTTAACCTGCACTGGTCCCAGCAGTGCTGCCCCTCCTGGACCTGCCTGGCTCCAGAACAGTCTTCCTGAGGCAAGGGAACGGGCTGCTGTCCTGGAAGACACACTAATCCTCCTAATCTGACAGCAGCCTTCCTATTCCCTTCTGTGCCAGCACTCCCAGGAAATAATAAACCTGGAAAAGGCTGACCAAACCCTCAGTTCCCACCTCCCTCTCACATGCTCTGCATTCACAGCATTGCAAAAAAGCTCAGCACGTGCCTTCAATCCCAGCCACATCTCACACACAAACCTTTAAATGAGGATATTGGCATTGCTTTAATGCCAAGAACAGAGCATTCCCAGGCATTTCCCTCTCCACTAGGAAATACAGAAGCTGAAAACCTTTGCAGTTTGGGAAGTTCTGGTTTCCTTAGCAAAACCAAATTATTTCCCCCTTAAATTAACTTAAATCCGATTTCCTGTAAAACCACTTTTGCTCTGCACAGGGCACCCACCGAGCTGCAGCCCTGCCTGGGTGTGCCTGGTGTAGATGAGCCTGGCCTGCTCCAGGGCAGTGCTGAACATGCTGAGGAGGACAGGGAGCTTGGCAGCAGCAGCTGCAGCGATCACGGGGCGCTCCAGCAGGTTCTGGAACATGGCCAGCAGCTGTGCAGGGGGAGAAAAAGGGGGAGAATTGGGAATAAAGTTCACAGCCCTGCACAAAGTCCCACTGGGGTTTTCCCCACTGATGCAGGTGCTTTGTCTTCCTCCACAACTCTAAGGCCTGCACTGATGGGCTCTGTGTGGCCTCTCTGTGGGACTCACCGAGAGAGAAGGGAGGGGACAGACCAACCTTGAAGATGTGCTGCAGGTCCGGGGCGTCGCTGAAGGCCTGGCTGAACACAGTGCCCAGCCGACGGTCAGTGTCCTCCACCCTCTGCTGGAAAGCCAAGGCATCCTGCTCAAACTCCTGTGGGAAGGGGACAGCAAGTCCTGAGCTGTGAGAAGGCACTGGGGACATATTTCCTCTTCTTGCTCACCAGGAATTAAGCCACTCCTCTGGCCACCCTCCGGTCAAGCCCCACGGAGTCGAGGACACTTCTGTGCTGTCCCATGGCTGAGCTCACGGCCCTCCAGGCTGGACCCACAGTCCAACAACTACTGACTTTGCCTGGAGGGAAGATGGGCTATTTCTGCACTCTCTGACCCTGAGCCTGGCCTGAAGACCACACCACCACCCCAAAAACCCACAGATGCACTCGCTGAACCAGCAGGGTAGGCTAGTCTTAAGCTGCACCAGGGGAAGTTTAGGTTGGACATCAGGAAAAAATTCTTCACTGAAAGAGGGATTGGGCGCTGGAATCGTCTGCCCAAGGAGGTGGAGGAGTCACCGTCCATGGATGTGTTTAACAAAAGCCTGGACATGGCACTCAGTGCCGTGGTTTAGTTGATGAGGAGGAGTTGGGTCACAGTTTGGATTTGATGATCTCAAAGGTCTTTTCCAACCTGGCTCATTCTGTGACTCAGATATGGAACTCCCAAGTGCCTGCAGGGAAGGCCAGCGGCTCCCTGCTCCCTACAGTGACAGATCAGACCACAACAAAGGGAGGAAGCAGCTGGGAAGGAGGGGCCAGGGCTCTGCTGCAGAGGGACATTCTCTCTGGAAGCCAGGCTGTGCTGCTGGCACTCCCACGGGCTGCTCCCACCTACCGCATTGGCCAGGTCCAGGCAGTCGTAGGTTCGCTCTGAGAACACCTGGAACCCCTCCTGGAACTCCTCGTACATGTCCAGCACCTGCTGGCCCAGGGCCTTCCCCTTCATCCCGCCAAACTCAACCTTCTCCAGCTGTGTCAGGTCCAGAGCCGTGGTCAGGAGGCCCTGCAGAGCCAGAGGAGGCACACACAGCCTCAGGCACGGGCAGGTGACAACGGCTGGGACACCACAGAGCTGTGCTTGCTGCCGGGCCAGAGGAGGCTGCTCGGGCTGAGTGAGCTGGGTCGAGATGATCTCTTCCAACCCAAACCACTCAGTGATGCTACGGCTGTGAGTAGCTTTAAAATAGCTGTCAGCCAATCTGGTTTTCAACACATGGGTAAACCAGTAAAACCTTCTGTTGCAGTGCAGAGAGAGAGAGAAGGAGAAAAGCAACCCAGACCTGGCTTTGAACAGGCAAATGCAGCCTGTGCAGTGCCCATCTGCCCCCACTGCTGGGAATGGGCCATCCACAAACAGAGATTCACTTCAGAAGGATGAGAACAGTGGATGCAGCGAGCTGTTAACCGCAGGAGAGCTCACAGTGTGTGCAGAACAGGTACTCACAGAGCCACGCTGGGGGCTGAGGGGGGATGGCACTCAGGACACTCCCTGCCCCAGCTGACCATCTCACAGTGAGGAACCACAGCAAACAGGGGCCCCCCACAGCCCCCCAGCTGGGCAGGCCACTGGGATGTAAAGGGGTGACCTGGTGAGGAGTGTGGAACGTGCCCCTGCTCCTCCCCAGCCCCCCTGTCCAAGTCAGGAGGTGCCCAGCTCTAGGGTGTCTCTGAGGGCCACAGGAGGCCTAGGAGCTTGTCCTGGTTTATTCACAGCTGTGCAAACCACAGCCCCATAACCCCCATCCTGACAAGAGCAGGAGTCCCAGAGGACCCTTGGGAGCACTGACACACCCACCAGCCTGAGCAGAAGGACACAGCAGCAAATCTGAGACGTGCACTGAGCAGGACCTGGCCAAACAAGGTCCTGGCCTCGGTGCCAGGGGTCCCACACAGCACAGAGAGCGGCCCCATCCCCTGGCGTCAGGGGAGCCACGGGGAGGGAAGATGCCAGCGACGGAGTTCATGGCTACAGAGCTCTCCTGATGGCTGCAATACCTCCAGAGCCTCACCTTCACCATCTCCAGCCTCTTCAGGAAGCTGTCCAGCCTTGCAAACACCAGCCTGGGGTGGAAGTCCCACTGCCTCACTTCCTGGCCTGGCTCGTAATACACGTGCAGGTTTTCCCGTCTCTCCTTGCACGCCCCTTTGAAGGCGTTCAGGATGTCAAACACTGTTTGCACCTTGCCCAGGCTCTCTTCCAGCTCTCCTTTCAGGAGGTCTTCTGGACACAGGTACACCACGGCCTGGAAGAGCCACATCACACCGGGGATGTCACTTCTGCTGTCACAGCAAACGGTGACCTGTCGCACTGACCAGGTCTGACCCTTCCTCTTGGGTTCAGAATCCCTTTGCCAGGGAGGCACAGGGCAAAGCAGGAGAGAAGAGGCTTCCATGAAATCCTTCCTGTGGCAAACACAGGTGCACAGCCACGCACCTGCTGAATGAGAAGGTTGCAGATTTCCTGGAGCAGCACCACGATGCGCACAGGCACGCTGTAGTGCTTGGAGGTAACCCAGATCCAGCACACCACGTGCAGCAGAGGGACCAGGAGTGGCTTCACCTTGCTGAACTCAGCAGTCTCTATGTCCTCCAGGGGCTGCTGGAGGGGTGTCAGGTGCAGGTCGATGTCCTGAGCCTCGCTCAGAGCTGTGGGAAGAGAGGGGAGAAGGGAGGAGATGGAGGAGATCCATGGAGCTGGGGTGTGGGGGTCAGGAGCTGGGTGCTGGCACAGAGGGGAACTGACAGTCCTGGTGAGCACAAAGCACCCACCCACGTGTGCTGAACATCCATCACCTTGATCCCTGCTCAGCCACAGCACAACCAGCACAGCAGACAGACTGACTCAATGGCCACGGACAGGGAGCAGGGACAGGGAGTGTGACAGGGCTCTGGGCAGAGGCTGAGGCCACAATGGCCAAGCAGTGCCTGGCAGCACCAAAAATGCAGCTCTGCACGGGCTGCAGCATCACCAGGCTGGGCCTGAACTCAGCTGAGCCCAGGTTTGGCTCAGGCACCACAGTCCCACCTGTCCTGACTGCACCAGCACAGAAACCAGTGCCTGACTGGGTGAAACCTTCAGCTTAGCTTTGTACAGCTGTGGGGTTGGACCCTGAAGAACTACCCCAGAGTTAAATGAATTAATTTTAATTAATAAAACCAGGACATCATTGTGGAACTAAACCTGTGGACCAACAAGAAGAGAATCATCATCATCATCATCCAATCACAGAACCATGGGATGGTTTGGGTTGGAAGGGACAATAAAGCTCATCTTGTTACACCTCCACTACCCCAGGCTGCTCCAAGCCCCAGTGTCCAGCCTGGCCTTGGGCACTGCCAGGGATCCAGGGGCAGCCACAGCTGCTCTGGGCACCCTGTGCCAGGGCCTGCCCACCCTCCCAGGGAACAATTCCTTCCTAATATCTGATTTAACCCCTGACAGCATGAAGCCATTCTGCCAACCCTTGTAAAAAATCCACCTCCAGCTCTCTTGGAGCCCCTTTAGCTACTGGAAGGCCAGAATAAGATCACTCCAGAGCCTTCTCTTCTCTGGAATGAACAGCCCCAATTCTCTTTGCAGAAGTGCCAGAAACTAAAGTGCAAATAACCCCAAAGCCCGAGACCAAGGAAGGAGAAACTCCCACTATCAGCACCTCCCTCCCACAAGGCCAACAGCCACCCTGCCACCCCAGCAGGGAGGGCACAGGACACTGGGACCCCAGGCTGTGAACAAAGGCCAGAAGTCAGCACCACGGTGAAGCTGTCCCAGTTTCTCACCTGCCTCAACATCCGTGAGCATGCTTTGGAAGGCTGGCACGTAGATGCTCTGCACTCTCTCCAGCACCTCCAGCATGTTCCTGACCTTCCTCGATGTCAGCTGGCTGTAAATGCCCTCCAGGTCATCACACCTGCAGCAGCCAAGATGTTACCAGCCCATTGGGGCAGCACCAGCTGTGCCCCAAATCCCTGTTTGCCCTGGGCCTGATTCAGGATTCTCTGCAGTTGCACCAGGACTGAGTCCCAGTGGTGGCAGGAAATGGGACCAACCCCACAGGACACAGCTGGTGCCAGGTTCAGGTGAGAGCAGCTCTGCTGCGAGCAGGGCACTGCCAGAAGGAGCCAGGTGGAGTTCCTGCAGGCACTGGTGACAGCTCTGCAGAGGGCAGGGCTCTGTCTCCAGTCAGCCTGAGCCAACGCAGCACAAAGGGCAGGTGAAATTCCACTCCCTGGCTCATCTAACCCCCCTCTGGCACCACCAGCAACCAGCTGCTGGCATGGAGAGAGCTCTGGGGCTGGTCCTAGTGATGGAAACAGCACTTCCAACAAAATTCCCTCACGGTGTAGCCCTGAACTGTGGTGGGGCCAAGTTAAACCCAGCCCACAGCCCAGCCACCTCCAGGCACTCCGAGATCATCATTATTTTATGTGTGGGAGCAGTTTCTTGGGGTTCAGGTCTCTGCATGACCCCGAGCAGCTGCTCTTGGCTCACAGCAGCAGCACCCCCTCCACCCAGACCAGCACCACCAGCCCCTCACCATCACCTGTTCTTCCAGAACTCCAGTTCCACCTTTGGGTTTGGGTTGCTGCCTTGCAGCAGAGGCTCTGAGGACTCCTTCTTCAGCACTCTCTGGATCTGGTGGCTCCAGTCAATGATGGCTGACTCGGTGGCATGGATGAGGGATTTGTTGATCAGCTCCAGGCTGCAGAACACAGGGCACGAGGGTCGCTTTGCTTTCCCCTTGTCCACGTGCATTGCTCAGTTGGATCTGCCTCAATGGGCAGCTGGATTTTACAGTCACAGCCCACATTCATGCTTCAAAACCACAAAACAATCAAACCCATGAGAGAGACTAAGGGCAGTTAGTGACAAGATAAGGAGGAATGGTTTTAAACTGAAGGAGAGTAGGTTTAAATTAGATATTTGGTAGAAACTCTTCCCTGTGAGGGTGGGGAGGCCCTGGCACAGCAAAGCCCAGAGAAGCTGTGGCTGCCCCTGGATCCCTGGAAGTGTCCAAGGCCAGGCTGGACAGGGCTGACTGCAGAGTTTAGAGTTTTCCCTCAGTGATCCAAGCAGCTTATTGCTTCTCTGTGTGCCCACATCCCCTTCCACTTCCTGAGCTTTTCTTGCTTGTATCACTGCACAGTCCCCAAAGACAGAGCCCATGAACCAGAGAGAGCAAAATACCCTTTCCTGGCAGTCTGATGAGCTGCAGAGGACAGGGAGCAAGAGGAGTCCCCACTTCTGGCAGGGAGGATCCCCAAAAGAAGCAGCACATGCATCAGCAGAAGAAAACCCAGTGGAGAGCAAGGCCTGGTACTCACAATTTCTCATTTTTAGGATCAATGTCCTCGATTCCCTCCGAGCCAGCTGGAAGAGGCAGCAAAGTCTTGCCCTTCACTTGGCCAACAACCTTGAAGACAGTACTTTTCAGGCTGTGGACATGATGGATGATGTCTTGTGACACCACTCGTGGCCAGCCCTGGTGGTTCTTCCGGTTGGTCAGGATGGGCACAATCACCTACAGCAGGAGTCATGGAAGAGCAAGGGAGAAGAGCTGAAGGAGGGTAGATTTAGACTTGATTTAGGAAGAAATTGTTCCCTGTGAGGGTGGGGAGGCCCTGGCACAGGGTGCCCAGAGAAGCTGTGGCTGGAAGTGTCCAAAGCCAGGCTGGATGGGGCTTGGAGCAGCCTGGGACAGTGGAAGGTGTCCCTGCCCATGGCAGGAGGTGGGACTGGATAAGTTTTAAGTCCTTTCCAACCCAAACCATGCTGTGATTTGATGATTCTATGACAAAAATTGCTGCAGGAGATGGACTGGCCACCAGGCCCCAAGGTCCTGGCTCGGGCAAGGACATTCATTCAGCACTGCCCCAAGCAGTTCCCTGCAGGTGATGATGAACAGGCCAGCAGGGCTGGGCTGAGCCCAGAGGCTGTCCCTGCACAGCCACCCTCCACGTGCAGAGGGAAGATCCTCTGGCATTTACAGCACAGCCACGTTTTAGGTTATTTCCCAAAGCTGCAGCCCACTAAATACAGTTCCTGTCTTTATCAGTGGAAGTTCCAGGGTCTGCACTGACCCCGCAGCTCGGGACTCTGGGCTGGGCCGGGCTTGCCTGGACCTGAGCTGCTTCTGGCTCTTTTGTGCTGGGATAGCAACAGTGTCTGTCACCTACCTCCGGGATGGGAGCCAGGTTGCCCCTGGTGATGAGCAGCCTTCATGTGGCCAGACTTGGGGGAGGATAAAGGTACAAAACCAGCTACAAACAGACACAGAATTGAAAAGGAACAAAGCAGTCCAGCACCAGGGTGCCACTCCAGGGTGCTGAAGATTCTTTGCACCATGACCAAAGAGGTCCCAGGGAGCCATGGGAAGAGGGCACAGCCCCAGGGCACACAGAGTTCACCTTCAACAGCTTCAACTTCAATAGGAGCAGGCTTGGTCTCCATTACTCGAATCGCATGGACTGCTAATGAGAGTCATGTCATAACCAGTCAAATCAGCTGTTCATTTCCTTTGGGGTTGTTAAAACGACAACTGGGCCTCTGGTGCACTTAAAGTTCATTTTATTCCATCCCTTGCCATGGGCAGGGACAATTTCCACTATCCCAGGCTGCTCCAAGCCCCATCCACCCTGGCCTTGAACACTTCCAGGGATGGGGCAGCCACCGCTTCTCGTTCTCAGGAACGCATCCTGTGACTGCGTAACGCGGGTCACCCCCTACAGACACCACCGGGAGACGCCCAGAGCCCGCACGGCTCAGGATTTAGGAGGTTTCACTGAGCTCTACAGACCCCGGCGCCGCCTTTTCCCCCTTACCTCCTCCACCAGCGCGGCGAAGTGCGCCAGGGGCTCTGCGGGCAGGTCCCCGCACAGCAGCTCGGCGGGGCCGGGGCCGGCTCCGGGCGGGCGGAGGAAGAAAAGCGCTTTGGTGGCGCCGGGGGGCGGCGGGGGCGGCCCGGGGCGCAGCCCCAGCTCC
>VZRS01002272.1:44820-67527 GCA_013398055.1 Ifrita kowaldi | reverse complement strand
GGGGGTGGGATGTTACCTCCAAACTGATTAGTAAAGGAGTTCAGCTTAGTTTTGGATACAATAGACCTCAGTTAAGTGGAACTAAACCAAATGTGGCACCTCACAGCCCCAAAAACTTCATAAATTGTGAAATAAGCAGCGAGACTGCGACAGCACAGTCTTAATGTTCCTGTCTTCCACTCCTCTTTTCGTCACCACTGTCCTCCCTGGTTAATTCTGCAGATGAACTATTTATTTTCTTTAAAAAGTTCATTTTCTGTAGCACCTTGAACCAGCTCACCCTTGAATCATCAATACCACTACCAGGGAAGGGTAATGACCCCTCCTCCTAGAAGGACCTTTTTCTTCGACCAGATCAGACAGAACACATAGGCCATAGTTTGTACACGTGGCAGCAGTCCCATTTTTACCTCTCAACCCTCATCAGTCCCACGCTGTCCTTTGCAAGTCCTTCTCCCATTCCTTCAGTCACTTTTCTTCTTCACCCTTCCTGTTTCCTTTTGCCATACACCACTACAGATTATGCTTTGTACAGATGGGAAACAGCACTCCAAATAGCTAAGAGTTTAACATACAAAAGTTTGGCTTTAATAGAATCAAATAGTGGAATATTAAAGAACAAATTGATCGTGACTGTGTAGGTGAGGGCTGTAGAAGCATTCATTTTATGAAAGATCCCATTTTCCCCCCTCTTCATCTTTTAGGTGAATTTACTGGAAGATCCACAAGTTGCTACTTCTAGTAGAGGTCAAGACCCATCATCCTCACACCACAATATAAGTTTGACCCAGACATTTCACAACAGTTTGAGTCCTCCTGATGCCATGTTACTAAGAACAGACTACCCCACTCAATTAAATTCAAAACCAAGACACTTACAAAGGCAAGAGTTTTATCCTCAATCAAGCTCTGATACCACAAATCCAGAATCACTATTTCATGGGTCAAATTTGCCAGGGCTGTTTTCAGCTGCTGACCTTAGAAATCTAACAGCCCATGACGATAATTTTGATGAAATTAAACTCATGTCTTTGGCTTTGGAGGAAGGCTTCAGTCCTATAGAAGTTTCTCAGATCTTTGAAGAGCCTGGCTCAGATTCGGGACTATCTTTGAATTCAAATCACAGCACCACCTCTTACTCAGTCTGCTGTGAAAACGCTGTTGGGTACAGCAGTAGTGTTAAATCTGCTCCTTCACATGGCTTAGGAGCTGTTGGTGGCCACTGCCAAGGAAACACCAAACACAGCCACGTGGGATATCCAGGTGATGCAGAGTGTTCTACAGAAGCCACGCTTCAGCACTTTCTTCATAATCACACTTACAATCAGCTGCCAAGTCAAGCAGCATCTACTCCAGAGCGTCATCAACAGATGTGGATGAAGAAATCAAACGAAGTGAAGGATAGGTGCCATAATTCTACTGCTACAAACCGGAGCAGAGATGAATGTCGTGCAGAAGCTCTGAGAATACCGTTTTCAGTTGATGAAATTGTGAGCATGTCCGTCGACTCTTTCAACACCATGCTAGCAAAGAACCAGCTGACAGAAACTCAGGTATCACTTCTACGTGACATCAGACGAAGAGGAAAAAACAAGGTAGCTGCCCAAAAATGTCGTAAACGCAAACTGAATGCAATTCTTAACTTGGAAGAAGATGTGTGTAATCTCCAAACACAAAAGGAGAGCCTTAAAAAAGAGCACTCCCAGTGTAGCAAATCAATCAACCAGATTAAGCAAAAATTAAACAACTTGTACCATGACATTTTCAGTAGATTGAGGGATGACCAGGGCAGACCTGTTAACCCACGCCAATATGCCATTCATTGCAGTAGCAGTGGTAGTGTTTTCATAATACCCAAGCACTTGGCCAAATCTGAACAGAAACAAGGTAACAGAAAAGAGCAGAAACAAAAAAAAGATGACTGAAGATCACCTAAATCACCTTTATTTTGCCTGAAAGCATGGCAAGAATACTTGTGTGAAGACTGAAGGTCAGTGATTACAGCAGTTCGAACAGAAACAACTACACCTGAGGACAAACACTCTTATGTCCAAGGGTCTGCCAAACCCAACCGCGATCTGTTAGAAAGTCTACGAGCTGAGGCTTCTGGATGAGGAAATCTGTTTAGTTTTGGTTACAATTAAAGGAGCTAGACCATCAGTGTAGTGTAGCTTTATAGAGCTGTGTTAAAACTAGAATGTAGTTACTGGTAACGGGGGCCGAGGGGAGAACATCAGTGAGGGGTAAGTCAACTTCAGATCAATGTTACACATGCAAGAAAAATGTTCTAGTCTTGCGTACTTGACTCTTCATACAGAAAATGAACTTATTTTATTCTCTAGCACTGAAAGAAAAATTGTAGTTCTAGTGCATCTTCAACTTAAATTCACTGTGGATTTACATAGTCTCAAGAGATAACTGCATGCTTTGCATTCATTCAGAATGGCTCTGATTTTCCTAGTTTTCCTTTGAGGAGAGCAGCCCAGGAGGGTACTGCATTTTTCCTCACTACTTTCACCATCATAACTCCAAGCAAAGATAATCTACCACTTGATTTTACAACTCATACAGTCACTCTGCAAACAGATGCTGAAAAATAGTGTCTGATTCAATATTGTCTTACCTGCATCCTCTGCAACTGAACCATTCTCAACTTTCTTCCACAAAAATGACCAATGGTGAATGAGTTCCTGTTCGGTTTCCTAGTGACTGTTACACATTTACTTGTGTACTTTCCCTTTTCTGCCCATTTTGATACCTTCCTCAAGAAGTACTTGAGTTTTTCTCTTTGGCTTTTTTAACTGGTATTTTTTAAGTGTCTTTAATGTTCCAGATTTAATTTTTTGAAATATATATATTTACCTAATCTTTGAATTAAATTGAACCAAATTGCTATTTATATATACTTGTAATTATGAGGTTACACTCTGATAGTGCTCCAAATGAAGAGTTTTTGGGTCTGAGGTTTATCTGTGCTATTAAAAAAAAAAATGTATTCACTCATGAATTTAAACATCCTATCCTTTACTGTTTTACAGCCTGAAAAAGGTCTGCAAAAGAGCTGGCTTAAAAGGCCTATAATGAACGATAAGGAAGGAATGTTGAGGTATATTATTATGAAAATCACTACTTATAATAATCTCTAGATAACAACAAATACTTCTTATTTGTTTTATGACTAAAACACATAAACCTGGTAATAAAAAAGTTCTCATTGGTCATGGCATGATGACAATGGAGCAAATTTATATTCAGGTATGTTAAAAAAAATTCACTTGTACCAAACACATAAGAACTACACATACAAGCAATACAAGCTTAACTGCCAAATTATACCTACTGAAGAAACAACTGCCACTAGCATGGAAACCACATTGGCTGCTTGCACTTAGCTGTAACAAAACTGATGCTATCAAATGGCATTTTCTAAAAGGGGAGCACTAGATAGTGTCAAGTGCACTGAATTATCAATAATGAAATCAGCCTGTTTGAACAATTGCTCAGCATTTTCTGTTAAAAGATTTATTTAAATAAATGTGTGCATGTGTTCTTTATGGGTTTCACCACAGCCTCAAATTGGTAAGTGTAAATTCATAGCAGAAAGTCTCATTACTGAGGCCATACAATTTCTTGCTGTTGGTTATGCATCAGTGAGAGACACATCCATCCTAATTGGTACTCACATGGGATTTGTCTACTAGCTAGATCACAAACTTAAACCCAAACATGTAAAAGGTATCAGATACATATGATGAATGTGAACTTTATTTCTAGTTGCAGGGGAAAAAGGAAGTACATACTCCAGTCAACATGATCATAATCAATTAAATGATGTAATAAACATTTTTAAGTCCATGCACTTACCCTTTGCAGGACCAGGTCCTTAAACCTACTTCACTGCCCATGTGCATAAATTCTGATAGGTACTAGATTAGGCTCATAACTGAGAAATCCAGAAAGCCAAGTATTTCTGCTTTAGGGCCTCACATGGGTAGGAAGAAAAAAGTAAAGCCTCAACTTTTTGGTGCCCACTCCTTCAGTAGCAGTGGCAAGTGAGCTCTGTGGATTTTTGTAAAGTCAGCTGCTAATGGAGTATTGCAAGTACCCAGCTGGGAAACAGCTACACGGTTAAATTTTGGCACATGCCAAAAATAAAGCATACTATAACCCTTTCAGAACACAACCCTAATGGAAAGCAGCTTACTCCAACTGATCCATTTAAGACACCAGCCCCAACCCCATTATGTGTAAATTCGAAGATTGTAAAGGATTATGAAATGCCCTCAGCTAATTCAACTGTCATTATTGTTCAGTAACTTTATTTCTTTAACAAGTTGATGTACTAACATCAACTCCTCAGAACTCAATAAGCAGCTCTACCCCTACAAACACCTCTTAGCTGACATACTAATTTTGAGTGGACTGCAGCAGTACTGATGATACAATGAACATTAGGTCTGGCTGTACATTTTTTCAAACCATCAGCTACCTGCCAACAGGACAGAACTGTAGGTAGACCAATGTCCTGTTTTTAGTTGGAGTAGACTCTCATTATATTTCACCTAAAAGCTCTTGAAGTGTCTTCCCTTTCTGCAACTAGGCTGTATTTAAAGAAAAATACCAAACACAAACCAACCAACCAACCAAAAGGCAAACAAAAAATCCACAAACATTGCCTCGTCTTGGCTATGCCTTAGAGTTGCATATCATTAAATGATGTGTGCAATTCGGCTAGACAGCCTGAAGCTTTTAATACACTTCATGTACTGGCCTTAGTCCGTATTTGCAACCTCTGTACAAAATGGAGACACTGTAGAGTTGAGCTTTTCAAGTAAACAGGACTGATCAAAAAAAGTTGTTACTGAAGTGGTTGTAAAATGTGGCTAACACCTGACTGAAGTCTGTCTTGGTGTCATTATTGACAGATCAAGATTTTCATAAAATCAAAATCCCAAGCATACAAACCAGGAACTTTATTGTGTGAAAAGACATGATGTGGCATCAAACCTACTCTGGAGCCAGATATGACAAAGCCATTATGGCTGTGTCCTATCTTATTACTACAATATTGAAACACATGTCTCTGAAGTTAGAATGAGAACACTTCTTAAAAATATAGCTAGGAAACCACAAAGCTGATGATTGTAAATACAGCTGTTGACAACAGCAAAAAAAAATAGAAATATCAAAGGGGGAGTGTTCATTACAATACTGTTCCCATGGTAAAGCTGTTAAGTCATCTGTAACACTTCAGTGGTAAACTGCATTTTTATGTTAAATAAGAGGTTATCTGCAAGAGGTGAGGAAAGGTCAGATTAAGTATAGAGGAAAAACCCTGGGTGGTGGGGACATCACCATGCACACATACTACATTCCCATTACTGATGGCAGCAACATGCACTATGGACCATTACCTGCTGGATGCTCTTAGATCCACACCTGGTCTGGAGAAACATCCACCAGCAACAAATGCAACAAAGGCCTTTATTAAACTGCAACACCCATAGGATGTTTCTTGAAATACAAGGCTGAACACTCTCGTAGAGACATCCTGTGAACAAGCCCTCCCAGAACAAACACAGCACTCTGCTGGAACACTACAGACACTTCGAATGAGCACTACAGCACTGCACTGAAGTGCAGCTTTCAATAATGTTTTAGGTTTTATTCAATAGATTTGGCTTTTTTACAACACCAGATTTTACAAGCTAAGGCTGTTCCTGCTCAAGAGCTTACAATCTAGTTTTAGATGGGGGAACCAGAAGAACAAACTTCAGTGACAAAATAAAGGACAAAGCAACTTCGTGAGTATCAACTTGTCACTCTTTGTCCCTAAGCACACACACATTTGTTCATTCTCTGGGAGTCAGTACAGTTCTAACAAGAACCTTGAGGACAGATGAGGCAGAGACCTAGAAATGAGGCAACAGGACACACAGCACCAGGGTGTAGTGAAAAACTGTTTATTCAGTAAACCAAATAGAGGGCAGATGTAACCATGTGAAGTCTTATTACTGTAGTGTATCTCATAGAAGTACTGCAATTTGGCACCTGCTGCACAGCTACCAGAGCTCCATGAAGTCCATGAGTCACCCATTTTCATACAAGAATGCCAAAATGAAGCAAATGGGGGGGGGAAGCGGAAGAGTGCTGGTAAAATCAATTTTCTAGGACTTTCCCCCAGTCACCCTTTCTCATACAGTGAAGCAGCATGGGAGGTCACACAAGCTGGTTTTTAACTACAAGGTCCCCCAACACTGTTGACCCAATATGTTCATAGCACTCTGTCAGGCAAGTCACACAGCTATTTTTACACTGTTAATTTTACTGCTCATAAACAAACCAGTTCTTGCTCCATTAACTGGAGTAACTCCTGACAACTTCTGTGCAACACAAACCAACAGTAGCTGCAAAGCAAGAACACGACTGTTAAAAGGGACAGTACTTCCGGCAAAATGGATCATTATTACCCAGGCAAACCCTTCCATGTAACACTCCTATGCATTCCTAGATACACTGAACGGTGTGGCTTAGAAAACACAGCTGAAGAAAAACAGCCATCTCCCTTAGGTGGAAAAGTAACAGCACTACTATGGGGTTTCAGTTGCATCACACACTCTGCTTCAAAAACCAACTGAAACACTAAACCTACAGGGAATGTACAGCCCCAGTATGTTCCCAGCAAATTATCCTCTACCAATGGGGTCAAGCTGCCAAAACAAACTCAGCTGAAAACTGTTTGAAAATTCAGATCCATTTCTGGGGCTTGAGTTTTCTTCCCCAGAAGTGATACAATTTCATCCCCAAGGTATCATGTACATTCACCATCAAACTAAAAGAAGACAGTCTTCTTTCCCACACGTAACAAAGTTCAAGTCCTGTCCATTTTACAGTATTAAAAGCAATTGTTTGCATTTTCCTAAACGCTTTTCAGCACCTGCAGCACAACAGAAGTGAGTAAAATTCAACTTTCTTTGCAAATAACGTAAAGTCTGAGTGGCCAGAACCCTACTACTGACCTCTTTTCACCATCACTTTATGAATACAAGTCATGCACTCTATTTTTGGGTGTTCTCTGGCTTGCATACCAGTTATCAGCAAGTTATGTTGTTTTTCCTTTTTCCCTCAGTTTGCTGCACGAAGTGTTTGCTGGGGGAAAGCTGAACCTAGTACGGACAACCTGATCCTCAGCTCTTAGTACTTAGAAATAGTGTTACCCTTACTTGGAAAACAAATTCTGTTAGTGACAAAACACAACTTGATATAAAAGTAAGAATACATTGTCTACAAATTGATGACCAGTAATTGACCACACAATACTGTTTTTACTCGAAGTTGCTAACTTCCAGTATCGGGCTGACTGAAGTCTGTGACTTCTCTCACCACATTCATTGGTGAACTTTGTGACTGTCACTTGCCGTAACTCTTAAGACCGCACCAAGAGAAAAGAACATAAGGAAACTTAAATACACCAGGTTTTCAAGACTTTAAAATATCCAGTAACTTCATTCTTGCACAGTGCTGTCCCCCTATACACTCCCTTCCCCCACTGCCAACTGATCAAAATGAGAACATCCTTATTATGGAAAATAAACTTAATTCAAGTAAATTTTAAACCTTGTTGCAAAACTACTGAAGTAGCATCTCAAACAGAAAAACAATTACTGCCCTTTGAAGTAGTTTTGTTTTTTTAAATGGTATATGAATGTGGACTTGGCAACTGAAAGAAAAAACTTCCATCAAGTACATCTAAATTATAGGAAAGGCGGCAAATTCCTTATGATCTGGTCATTCTGTTGGAAAGAAGAAAGTAAAGCAGGTTTGTGCATCTTCATTTTCTGCTTCCGTTGCAGCCCACCGGTTACCTATGCAAATACTTCGAAGTTTAACTTAAGAAACAGAAAAAAATTGTACGTGAATCCTTAAACAGTACTATAAAGGTTAAAGATATGATGATTCTGCCGAAGTATATAAATTTCAAGTTTTGAATAAACCATGTATGAAGATAAGTGGTTAAAACAGTATAACCTCAAGATACCTTCCCTTAAATACACTTCCAACTGAAGCTTTCCCAAGCTCACACTTGGTGTTTTAGTGTTTTTGTTTGGTTTGGGATTGTTTTGGTAATTTTTTCCACCCCCAGATGCAGCTATCGGTAATACAGTTTTGTACAGCAGGAACTCTACATTTCAGTCTGTCTTTCTTCAGGCTTAAAGCTCTTTAGAGATGAAAAGGATAAAGCTCTTGTCCTATTGCAATCTGAGAAACTGACTTACGTCGTTAGTTTCATTAACAAGAAAGTATGAGATAAAACACAGCCAAAAAAAGCTACTTTTAAGCACTTGTGTCCAACAGCAAAGACATCAGCACTTTAAATTTGCAGCACTGTTTCTCCCAACAGAGAACAGATGCCTATGGTCAGAGAAACAAGTTCCATGAACACACTTGTCAAACTGATTTTGTTTTAAATTCACCTCAAAATGGAATGTTTCAAATCATGAAAGGATCTAAACATAAACATTATTTAATGTTAGATACACACTAAGTTTTTATTAAGCATTACACTAGAACTACTTTGGTATAAAAATACTTTATTTTAAAGCTATGAAAGTTATAAATATATGTAGTTAAACTTTCTACTCACAGAATGTTTGCTATTTTAACATTAGTGATTTGTTTCTCCTAACGAATCTGAATTTTATTCGAAAGGTTTACAAGACATTATTACTATAATTTAAAAAACCCATCATTACAGGGAGCTGTACTAATTGTGATGTTTTATCAGTATTCATTTAACCTCTAGATTTTTAATGAAGGCAGCAAAAACAACTATTTTCTGATGATACAGAATTTCTTATTTCTTGAAGCGTTTCTGTGGTTGACCACTTCTTCATTAGTTACCTGCAGCATGGCACCTTCCTGCCAAAGAAAAAAAAAGTGTATCTGAAGATGTTTATCACATATGTCTAAACCAAATTACCAATAGGGGAACTTCAGCCATTTTTAAAAAAAAAAGTATAAGCAGTTCACTGGTGTGTCTAACACAAAAGGAACAGGACTTTTGTTAGCTGAGTCCACGTTCTTCAATGGGTAGCCTTTTAAAGGCAATGAACTTTGAAATTAAGGCAATTTTGGTTGCCTTTTTTTTTTTTTTGTAGGTTTTGTTGATTTTTATTTAAAAACCAAATCTAGTAGAGTATGCCACCCTCACTCTGAGTAACTCATTCATTACTTGATAAATTTCCATTAATTTGAGGTGCAAACATTGAATGCAGTGAGAGTAAGGCTGACTAAATTTGGCACTAAGGTTTGTTAGCTGCAAGAACTATAAAAAATGGTGGAAACCTCAACATTCTAGCCAAATTCCAATTTACATAAATACATTGTACACTTATGAAATACCACCTGCAGTTTCATTTGAAGTTTTCACTTCCCCTCCTAAAGAACTGCTTATGCAGTTGTTAAAAGAATGGACGACACATTCCTTCACAGAGGCAGATGTATTCTGTGGTGCAATTTTTCCTTACACGTAAACAGTCTACAGTTACTTGGGAACCTTCAGGATGAAATGTGTTATATAAAATAGATTACAGCAGACAAGACACATAACAACATAGTTCATTTTCAACAGCACAGAACTACCTTCATTGCATTACCTTGCAACCACCATAATGCATAGACTCCCAAGAAAAAAGAAAATGTTGCAGGATGCAAAAATAAAGTTGTATGATTTAATTAACTTGTGACCTACCATTTTAACTACCAACACCAGGGATGGAACCCTTGCAAAGCTTTACTAATGGACACTTGCAGGTCTCATTTGTTCAACTGTAGCAGTGTACAGTGGCAGCAGTCTATGCTTGTCCAGGGTTCATATCATAGCTAGATTCCAGTAGGAAAAAAATATGTTAAGTAGCTGAAATTAACAATTTATTTTGTAAAAAAATTTAATAATACAAGAAAACAGGATTCACAAGTTTCTTTTCAATTTGTAATTGTTAACTCAATTCATTGCTATGTTAAACTACATAACGATAATCACTATACTGAAAGAATACTGTCATACATTATTAGTTGCTCGGTTTTGAAACATTAAGAAAGGAAAAGTAAATAAGATCTTACCTAAAGAAGTTTAACTGAAGCTTAGAACTATTTTGCTCTACACCCTCAGCTTCGTTGCCATCCTTATAAACAATCTACCGTAGTTAAAGCTTTGCAGAGATACAGCACAGCTTTTTAAGACTGGCTGAACTTTTAGTGACGTTTTCAAGAGTTCTCTTGTACTAGACCTGCGTCCCTGGAAGAGTACCTTGCTGGGGGTATTTCCTTTCCTTGCCATTGAAGAAGCAGCATCTAAAAAATCTAAAAAGGTGTTTCTCCTTGCAGAGATACCCCTTAAGGTACCTAGATATTTTAAACCTGGTAATTTACAGACAACATAATTTTTCTCACCAGCATTAAATTTTACACGTACAACAATAGCTTTGTATTATTTGTGGGACCTTATACTACCCACTCCTTGCCTTATTTTACAGTATTAAAAAAAAAATCTAAAATTACACAATATTTCCTTTAGAATTATTTTATTAAAATCATAAATGTACAACAGCTTCTTAACTCTACACACGCACTTAAATTTTTAAAAGGAAAACGTTATGTCTTATTACACCATGATCCTGGCTAAAAGCTTTTCAAAACTTTGAGAAAAATCTTAAAAAAGGTTTCACATGTCACCTGAAACTTACAAATTTAACATTATCAAAGGAATGCTTCTACACTTACAAAGACCACTAGAAAGAAACAACAATTAAAAAGCTAAGAAACTGTCTCAAAGGCATTTTTACAATCCTTCCTCCACAGTAAGGTAATGTTATTAAATAATCCAAATCCATTCACAAAATGGCTCTCTGCATCTGCTCTGGTGTCTTCTGCCATATCACTGCATATTTATGCATGACTGAGATAAGTGTTTCCTTAACATTGTTATTTCGATAACCTGAAGCTGTTCTGTTACCTCTGGGCTCTCATCCTCTCCTATTTATACAGTGAAGCCTGTTTCAACAGAAGTAAAGAGTAAAAAAATAGGTTATGAAATTATTCATCTAACCATTTTTTAAAGGAAAGATAATATCCTAAAAAGCTTTTAACTCCTGCAGCTACTCTCAAGAATCACTGCAATTTTAACACTTAAAAACATACTTACCCATGGCATGCTTGAAGAAACTCAGTAACGGCTCCTCCCTCCATATCCACCACTTCCTCCACTGCCCCCTGGACCATAGTTTCCTGCAATCACAGAACAAGACACAGAATGGCCCCATCAGTACACTTTTTTAATCTAGGAATGTTTTTGACTGGAACAATCCATCAAAGCTTGACTGAATGAAGAGTAACATCTGCTTTACTTCCAGTGACAGCATATACAACAAAGGCTTCTAACATTTCACTGTCTTCCTCTAAATAACCTCCAAGGAGTGCCACAGGAAGCAACTACATGCTGAAATCTTAGAAGATTCAACAGCGCCACACGTAATTTGATGCACTGTGCTGTCTTAAGCCTGTGAGGGCTGACTTTGTTTGCGTGATAAACCTTACAAGAAAGGGCTTCATGTTTCAGTTTCCATTTCACAAGCTTTATATTCCACATTAAGTAACATTCAGACAACAAAAAGCAGGAAGTGTCAGAAAAAAATGACACAGAAGAAGGATAAAAAGAAATCTCAGCAAGTATGCTGGAGATTAAGTAACTAAACTATCCACAAATAGTGTGAGCTGCCAGCAAAAAACATGAAATAAAATCTTTAAACTTGAAATTGCAAAACACTGTGGAAAACGTTAGTATATTTTATCTGCTTAAAAATAATTAAAATAAAGTTCCTTGAGACAAGCTTTACAATCTCAAGATGAGACACTGAAGCCAACTTGCAGAAAGAACACAGGCACTGCAGTCCACCTGTTGCAGAAGTTATCCAATTTCTACCATATCCATCTTGGAATCATACAGAATGACCTGGGTTGGAAGGGACCTTTAAACGTCATCTAGTTCCAACCCCTCTGCCATGGGCCGGGATATCTTTCACTAGACCAGGATACTCCAAGCCCCATCTAACCCTGTCTTGAACACTGCCAGGAATGGGGCATTCACACCACCCTCTGAGCAACCTGTTCCAGTGCCTCATCACCCTCACAGGAAAGTTTTTCCTAGTATCTGATCTCAGTCTAACATTTTTTTAGTTTAAAACAGTTACCCCATGCCTTATCTTCTCTTGTATTTCCCCTAGAAGCCCACCCACTCTAGCTACAAGGAAAGTCAGGACATATACAGTACCTCCACCATATGGTCCACCCATGTTCCNATTAAAAAAAAAATCTAAAATTACACAATATTTCCTTTAGAATTATTTTATTAAAATCATAAATGTACAACAGCTTCTTAACTCTACACACGCACTTAAATTTTTAAAAGGAAAACGTTATGTCTTATTACACCATGATCCTGGCTAAAAGCTTTTCAAAACTTTGAGAAAAATCTTAAAAAAGGTTTCACATGTCACCTGAAACTTACAAATTTAACATTATCAAAGGAATGCTTCTACACTTACAAAGACCACTAGAAAGAAACAACAATTAAAAAGCTAAGAAACTGTCTCAAAGGCATTTTTACAATCCTTCCTCCACAGTAAGGTAATGTTATTAAATAATCCAAATCCATTCACAAAATGGCTCTCTGCATCTGCTCTGGTGTCTTCTGCCATATCACTGCATATTTATGCATGACTGAGATAAGTGTTTCCTTAACATTGTTATTTCGATAACCTGAAGCTGTTCTGTTACCTCTGGGCTCTCATCCTCTCCTATTTATACAGTGAAGCCTGTTTCAACAGAAGTAAAGAGTAAAAAAATAGGTTATGAAATTATTCATCTAACCATTTTTTAAAGGAAAGATAATATCCTAAAAAGCTTTTAACTCCTGCAGCTACTCTCAAGAATCACTGCAATTTTAACACTTAAAAACATACTTACCCATGGCATGCTTGAAGAAACTCAGTAACGGCTCCTCCCTCCATATCCACCACTTCCTCCACTGCCCCCTGGACCATAGTTTCCTGCAATCACAGAACAAGACACAGAATGGCCCCATCAGTACACTTTTTTAATCTAGGAATGTTTTTGACTGGAACAATCCATCAAAGCTTGACTGAATGAAGAGTAACATCTGCTTTACTTCCAGTGACAGCATATACAACAAAGGCTTCTAACATTTCACTGTCTTCCTCTAAATAACCTCCAAGGAGTGCCACAGGAAGCAACTACATGCTGAAATCTTAGAAGATTCAACAGCGCCACACGTAATTTGATGCACTGTGCTGTCTTAAGCCTGTGAGGGCTGACTTTGTTTGCGTGATAAACCTTACAAGAAAGGGCTTCATGTTTCAGTTTCCATTTCACAAGCTTTATATTCCACATTAAGTAACATTCAGACAACAAAAAGCAGGAAGTGTCAGAAAAAAATGACACAGAAGAAGGATAAAAAGAAATCTCAGCAAGTATGCTGGAGATTAAGTAACTAAACTATCCACAAATAGTGTGAGCTGCCAGCAAAAAACATGAAATAAAATCTTTAAACTTGAAATTGCAAAACACTGTGGAAAACGTTAGTATATTTTATCTGCTTAAAAATAATTAAAATAAAGTTCCTTGAGACAAGCTTTACAATCTCAAGATGAGACACTGAAGCCAACTTGCAGAAAGAACACAGGCACTGCAGTCCACCTGTTGCAGAAGTTATCCAATTTCTACCATATCCATCTTGGAATCATACAGAATGACCTGGGTTGGAAGGGACCTTTAAACGTCATCTAGTTCCAACCCCTCTGCCATGGGCCGGGATATCTTTCACTAGACCAGGATACTCCAAGCCCCATCTAACCCTGTCTTGAACACTGCCAGGAATGGGGCATTCACACCACCCTCTGAGCAACCTGTTCCAGTGCCTCATCACCCTCACAGGAAAGTTTTTCCTAGTATCTGATCTCAGTCTAACATTTTTTTAGTTTAAAACAGTTACCCCATGCCTTATCTTCTCTTGTATTTCCCCTAGAAGCCCACCCACTCTAGCTACAAGGAAAGTCAGGACATATACAGTACCTCCACCATATGGTCCACCCATGTTCCTGCTGCCACCAAAATTTCCACTCTTCATCGGACCATAATTTGAAGGTTGTTGGTTGTAGTTCCCAAAATCATTATAGTTTCCACTTCCATAATTGCCTGTATTATCAACACAAAAGTGGAAATACCCAGGTGAGCTAAAATGGATACAACACTCAAAAGTTACCTCATCATAAAAATTTTAAATAAAGTGCAAAATCACATACATATTCCAGCAGTGCATGCACCGAACAGTGTTTTCATTCTGTTTCCTACTACTTGAAAAACAACAGCTTCCTTAGGCAACATTTACAAACACCCCTCCCCCCAGCCTCAAATGACTTGCAGTTACTGAAATGCTTGAACATTTTAAGCCTAAATATTACCTCCTCCATAGTTGTCATAACCACCTCCATAGCCCCCACCCTGGTTGCCATATCCAGGTCCTCCTCCACCATAACCTCCTCTTCCTCCTCCATAACCAGGGCTGCCACCAAAGTTGCCACCTGTGACAACATAATCCTTTTAAATGAACTTTTCAATATAGAGGGCACTCAAATGATACACAAAGTATATTTTTCTGTTTAGAACAACAAAGAGGAAGAAAAAGGTAGTTTTGTAAAGAAATTTCTATGAATAGTATTTTTTAAAGCACATACCAACTCCCACCCTAATTAACTGTGACCAAACCCCACCACTCAGATGCCTAAAGACCTCAACTGAAAGGCTTAATTAAAATCTTCATTTTTCAAGAAATTTAAGACCCACTCCTATCCCAAAGAAAAGAATGATTGTCCAAGAAATAACCATACAGTTTGCCATATGGAAGTTTGACATAAGCCAAGAACCATGTATGCTTCTTAAAACCAAGAAAATGGTTCAGGTAATTAATATAAATACAAAAGTGTTTCCTAATGAGAGAAAAATGTATCACTACCACAACAGCAAACTAACCTCCAGGTCCTCCACCATATCCGTTATATCCATCACCAAATCCACGGCCACTTCCATATCCATCTATTGGGAGAAAAAAAAGCCAAAGGATTTCAATTTACCTGTAGCAAACTCGTCAAATTCTCAAACCCTTATGACCCCAAGAACCAAATCTCAGAAATTATCAGTTAAGAACATG
Source organism: Ifrita kowaldi (assembly GCA_013398055.1). NCBI lineage: Eukaryota > Metazoa > Chordata > Aves > Passeriformes > Cinclosomatidae > Ifrita > Ifrita kowaldi. Next base: position 52,244 of record VZRS01002272.1, on the reverse strand, counting down.
TACAATTAACTTCAGAAAACCAGATGTGAAACATCCAATCACTGCTCTACATTCTTTATTTTCTTGTATTTGTACAGTACCCAGTTTTAAAAGGTCAGGTAAGTGCTGCACAGAATCAGAGAAATCTCTCTCTGATGTTCTTAGCAAATGATTAAGTTACTTTTGGCTTTCAATAAAAGCTAAAAAAAACCAAACAAAACAAACAAAAAAAACACAAACCCACAACCAAAACAAAACAAACCAAAACACAAATTCATTTGCAAGTTACTTTTCCCAAAAATCCTTTCAACTGCTACAGCTGCATTTAAATTAAACAGCATTAGAGCATACAAAGTCAGCCAGAAAGACAGTATTAATAAAGAAAAAATGTAAATGCTACAAACATGCCTGTCTTACCGGCTCCCCCTCTGAAATTGCTGCCAGGTCCTGGACCAAAGTTGCCGCCACCTCCACGAGCATCACCAAAACCAAAGTTCCCTGTAACAGTTTAACATTTATAAGTAGTGAGATTGTGGAAAGTGAACACAAAAATCAACCACAAACCATTACTTGTAATTACCTCCTCTCCCACTCCTCGAATTTTGAACCTCCTGCATTTCCTGTCTAGAGAGAGCTTTCCTTACTTCTGCATTATGGCCATTGATGGTGTGGTACTTCTGCACTGTAACCATACAAAATAAGAGGCTATCAGCATTTAAGTGGCAACAAGTCAGAGTATCAGACTTCCAACTCATACACACTCTGAATATAGAAGAACACAAAATACTAAATGATTTTTAAACAAAGACAACAATACTTATTTGAAATACATGTTCCCACACAATTCAGCAACCTATGAAGTAGCAAATATACAGGCACACAACTAATCCCAGTATCTGTAAGTTTAGGTTTACACAACCACCAAGACTGCAAGAATTAATACTATCAAAGGAAAGAGTGAAATTACTTACATACAATTTTATCCACAGGATCATGGTCATCAAATGTAACAAATCCAAACCCTCTCTTTTTACCAGACTGTCTGTCAGTAATGATTTCAATAGTGTCAATTTTTCCATATTCCTCAAAGTAGTCACGAAGGTGGTGCTCTTCAGTGTCCTCTTTAATACCACCAACAAATAGTTTTTTCACAGTAACATGAGCACCAGGTTTTCCCGATTCCTGTTAAAAGAACTCATTAAATTAGCACAAAGAAAAACAATTTCGCAAAGCAGTATTTTGCCAGGATTTCAGGAATAGAATTCAGATAAACTAGGATTTCTCAAGCAACAAGGCACGACCTTGCAAGCTTGTTTAGGGGGCCTTCTGGGAGGGAAGTAACACAGGGTTACTTCGAAGTTTTTCCTCCCCTCTTTATGTCAAAGCCTTGAAAGCACTGAAAAATATATAAATCACCTGTTTGAAAGAACTGCAAGTATTGAGTAACTTAAGTTAGAGCATGATTCCTGTAATTGTTTAAACAAAGATGCACCAGCTTCTTCTGCCCAATTGCCCAACAGCATCGATACACATTCCACTTCTATCAAGGTTCTTCAACCTCAGCAAATTCAACAACAATGCATTTTAACCCCTTTAAGCAGTATGCACACATGCTGCTGTAATTACCTTTTTCAAAATGCTAACCAACCCTGCATTCTGCAGAGAATGGAAAGAAAACTGGGATAGCTGACAGGGGTACCTGTGATTACAGTTTCCATTTCCCCGTACCTTTGGGACAGCTCATTTAATTCCAGTTTATCAGTCCAAATAGATTAAACACTTTAGTCCAACCTTAATCTGCTAAACCCTCCCAGAGCTCCCATGTGGTGAACAGAACTTGCCTTATAATCCACACTCGCTCCTCAAGTACCTCTGTGCCACAGTAACTTGGCGTATGGTTTCACCTTGTTCCTGTATATACACCCCTAATTTGTATCCTGAAGTTGAAATCAAGTATGCCTGGGGCTAAAACCAGCACAAGTCGACAGATGATTCTGGACATCACCACTGGAAAAAAAGTTTCCCCACTACATTCTCTATTTTTATATACCTCTTAGAAACACCCTAAGAAGATCGTGGAAGAGTCAGAAAGACTGACAGGAGTTTATTAGTTTGAGCCTTAGTAACTCTAACCATTCCAGAGAAGACTTACTTTGGAATTTGCATAGTTACAGTATTCAACATGTTTTCTACAACACTATTTTCAGACCCTAGATGTGTCCCTTGCAGACATAATTCCACACCAGAACAACCTAATAATTCACTGTAATAATAGACATTTATGTAAGAGACCAGAAGTGTGGGAAATAGTGCCCCAACTATGGGCTTTTAATTAGGTAATATAAACCCAGGCAATTGCAAACAAGAACGAAGCCTGTCTGACCAAAACAGGTATTTTTCAAAGCACGAGAAGCATTGCTTTCAAAGCCATACTTACCTCTCTAGCCACAGCTCTCTTAGGCTCAACCACCCTTCCATCAATTGTGTGAGGTCTTGCAGCCATAGCTGCATCAACTTCAGCCATGGAAGAGAATGTTACAAAACCAAACCCCCTTGATCTTTTGCTTGCAGGATCCCTCATTACCTAAAACCAATAAACACATTTAAACCATTTTTACCTGCCTCATGTTGAGCTTTCTGCTAACAGTATTTGGAGTAAGTGTGTAAGCTTAATTCACATTTTCCTTGATTTGATTTCAAAACACAATTATAGTAAAGTAGCAGACTCTGCTGATTTAACATATGGATGGCACTGCTTGGGATCAAAGAAATTTAAACCACTGTTGTCCTCCAAGACTCAGTTAATTCAGAAATGCTGCTAGGTCACTGAGGTGTATTTATATTTATGTTTGCTTTTGCAAAAAAAAAAATTATACACATAGTTTCTTTTAAGCTTCACGAAGACCACACACTTTAAATCTGTGTCATGTAATACATATATTTACTACTCCCAAGACAAACTCAGCAGAGAACTTCTAGCAGAGCCACCATCCCTGTTGGTATTTAAAAGACACACACAGACATTCAAGGCCATGGTTTAGTAATGAACTTGTCAGTGCTGGGTTAACAGTCGATGACCTAAATGGTTTCTGCTCACCTTAATGACTCTATGAAAACATCACACAGAAAGACATCCTTTCCCACCTTTACTGAGGCTGCTTACCATGATACCAGCTTTTTGCCAAATGTTACCAACCACAAAGATATAACAGTGCTCTGTGTAAGCCTAATGCACTACAGCCAATAATACCGAAGCTGAACTGTTGAAATCAGTGGTTATAGATAATCTGGGAGAATTTTACAGAAGACACTTTGAGTGCTCCCTAACTCTTATCAAATTTGTAAGAGAAAAACATACGCATTGCTACAATGGACTGAACTGTGTATAAACCAACTGTAGAATTAAAATTTAATATTCCATCTTCTCTAAGCTACCCACCAAACAAACTCCCCATTTAAAATTCCTATATATTCCATGCCATTGCTATGTATTAGTATGCTGAACTTACCACACAGTCTGTAAGCTTTCCCCATTGCTCATAGTAACTCCTCAAGCTTTCTTCTGTGGTTTCAAAGCTTAAGCCACCAATAAACAGTTTGCGGAACTGCTCCTTTTCCCTCTGCCACAGAAAAAAAGATCACATTAATACACTTTAAAACACCTCTTCTGCATTAGTAAATCAGATACTAACCAAGAGTTTCCTAAGTGTCAAAAACTTTCAGTAAGCCTTATTTTCAAAATGATACCTGGCTCTTCTAAACATTCTACCCCTATTAAAGAAATTAAGCCTTTTATACAATTCTACAGTTTCACTTTTACAATACAATTTTTATTTTAGTCCTTATTCCTGTCTCTCCCTCTAGAGATCAAGAAAAAGAGACCACACTTGAAGACTTTCAGAATATTCCTCTCAAAGACCCATATGAGATGCTTTTTAAAGAAAATGAGAACTTTGGGGTTTGTTTTTACTACAGAAAATATGAATTAATACATACTGTCTGGGTCTACCCCAGGTAACATTCATTTTAAAAAACCATTCTGGCCTAAATTGCTTTACGTAAGTATTACCACACTATTCACCTAAGGCATTAAAAGTAAAAATAAATTAAATACATCTAAAGGTCTTCTAAAACAGATTAGAAATTCTTATTTTCTCCATAATTACTAAAACAAATTAAAGTCAAGCATCTGTAAAATGAATCTGGGATCCCACACTACTGGAATTAGCAACAAACCCATACATTCTCAACAGGAGCAGTACTAAAATAACTCCCTTTAAACTACAAATGTGAATAACACGTATTCATATCCACTAATATAAATCATGCTTCCAGTAAGACCTAATTTCCTTGCAGAGAAATTATCACTGGACTTGTTCAGCAGAGATCTCTTTGGCAATGTCAAGTGCATCATAAAAAACCCAAAACAAACCAAACAAAAAGTAAGACCAGTAACTAGGTATTGCATTTACTATTTTGTTTTTAGTGGTAAACTAAAGCAGGACAACCTTCCAACTTCTACCAGTTCAAAACACCTCTATAGTAACTTCTTATACAAAGCAGGCATTTTAATTGCCATTTTCTATATACAATAGTATCACTAGTCCATACATATTGAAATTTCATGCCAAACAATTCAAAAAATGCTCTAAACAATAGTCCCCTTCCACAAATTTATTATTTCAGAATGTTGTCTTGAAGCGAACTGTTCTGCTAGGGACAAGAGAACTCAAACCAAATCACTTCAGCTTTATACTGGTAACTAACTTTAAAAGTCACGATAATCTGCTTGGGTGTTTGGTTGTGTGTTTTCTTTAGTGTGGTGGTTGCTTTTTATACAACTCAAACATTGCACCAGTAGGTGCAACTGACAAACACAGCATGATTAACTGTGCAGCAGGCATTAAGGTAAACTTAAAAAGAAAACTAGAAAAACAATGAGGCTAAGAAAACGAGCAAAATACTTCAGTGCATATGTGCTTTTAGAATTATTAAGCCAATCTGTGTGTAGACCAACATGTTTTCTGAGGCTGTCAAAGGCAGGCCTGGATCTAGATTCATGTAACAGGAAGACAGTTAGGGTAGGCAGTAACAAACCAGGTTTTTTTTCAAAATACACCTCCATACTACCAGCTTGACATACTGCAGTCTGACAAGGAAGTCAACTTTCTCCCCTACCCCCTCCAAATACGTACTCTGTTTGAAACTGATCAGTTCAAATTTCTCTTGAAAATACTTGGAATCTGCTGTTGGATCTAGTTTTTTTTTCTTCTAGGAACACAAAGAAAGCTAGTACTGTCTCTTCCTTGCACAGACAGGCAAAACGAGACAAGCTTTTAAAAGCAGCAGACACGTGTTTTAAGTAATTTCCTTTCACCTCATTGCATAAAAGGAACAAATGAAAGAACGCTGCATACCTAAAAAACTAAACTAAAAAATCATATGTTCATCGTATGTCATACTATTATTTATTAATTTTGAGTATGCTGGCAAAGAAAAAATTTTAAGCAACAGTACTGCAAAAAAAAACCCAAAAAAAAAGAACCCTCCCTTCAGTTCTGCTGCTTGAGAATGAGGGACCACTTCCTTACAGTTCCATAGGCCCACAAAAGACACTTTTCCCTATATTATCAATTGCCGTGCATTTAATAAAGGACATTATAATAAAAATATGAGAATCAAGACAATTTAGCAGGCAGATAGGATTTTTCCAGTAAGTGTTACGTTTACCCCGGAAAACAGTTATAAACCTGTAAATGAAATGCAAGGGAAGAACAGAATCTATCAGCTGTAACAATGACAAAAATATACCACGCATTACTAACAGACATTGAACAGAATAGTAGTGCATTTTACAGACGTATTTAGGGTCATGCCCAGAACAACATCTAGGCACCATACACGTCAAAACACAGCAGCAACAAAACTCATTACCAATTCTTTAATGAAAACCACTGTGCAAAAGCAGCATAAACATGCTGCTCCCCTAATATGCACGCAATCTCCAAATCCGGAGAAGCTGTTTGTCTTAAATGCGCCAGTTTCAAGAAGCTCTGGTTAGCCTAACACTATCCTCCCACCTGAGTCCAGAGAGTTCTGCCCATCTGAAATGTGTGCTGGAGGTGTAAAATGTACAACACTAATTATCATCATACCAGTACCTCTTAGAATCCTGAAGAAAATACTTTTCTTTTGTGAAGACAGACACCTCATACCCACGAAGGGCCACAACATAAAAGCTGGAAGTAACACCTCTTTCAAGATTTGCACAGTACACCCAGGAACCGCGCGCCAGAGGAAATCTTTACAACCTCTGTAGGATCTTCATCCGTATGGATTTTAAGCTTTCCTTCACAGGCTTAAAGCAACTTAAAAGGCCTGGAAAACGCACAGCCTTTACTGGAAAATTCATTACCGGAGCAAGGAAAGGTGTTTCATAGAGCACTAGCGTGCGCACGCACAATCCACGCTGACTGCGGAATTAAGAATCCGGGTAGCAAAAATGTTTAACGGAGACAAGCGAGGGGGATCCCTGAACTCCAGAGCTCTGCAATCCCCCAGCGGCTGCTCGCCCGCCGCCTGTGGCGGCCGGGACGCAGCGGCAGCGCCGGCTCCGCCATGTGGCGGCAGCGGGAACACCGCGGCCCCGAGCCGGGCGGGGAAAATGGCGCCCGGGAGCAGCCGCCGCCTCCAGGGAGAGCGCTGCAAACCGCTTCTAGCGTGCACCTACACACGCGGTACCAAGACCTCTCCGGCACTCCTCGCCCCCGCGGATACCAGACGACTACACTGGCCCCCGCCTTACCCGCTCTCCCGGAGCGATCCCCACTGCCCCTCGCAGCCGCGAGTCTCGGCCAGGCCGCCATTTTACCCCTCCCCCTCCCCACCGCCATTACCCGCAGCGCCGCCTCGGCCGCTCCACGCCTCGCGGGGCCAAGACTGCCCCCGACCCGCGGAGCTCCGAGTCCCCCTCCTCCGACGACACCTCAGCAACAGCGCAGCTAACAGCCATGGCCACGGGCTTAAGAACGCGCTGTCCGCCATGCACGGTTACCGCAGCTTCCGCCGCCTCGCCCGGCTGCGCGCCAGCCCCAGCCGCCGCTTCCAGAACCTTCCTCTGCGCAAAGACATCCAGCATCCGCCCCATGTTGCGACCCGCAGCGGCGCCCGGATTTGCGCGGACGACTCAAGCTTTGCTGTTAATTCCTAGCCCCGAAAAAATTCACTCCGTCTGCACAAGCAAACGCGTCTCCCTCCTTAAAAGCAAATTCTAAATCCTCCCATTCCACGTACCATGTTCTTCATGGTTTACGTATTCCTGCTCGAGAGTACCGTACAACCGGTCGGTAATGGCTGCCTGAGCTGTTACGTAATTTGAAATTCAGCTCCGCGTAGTGTTAGCGCCCTCCTTCTCCAATCGGGGCTCGCTTCCGAGGTTTATTTAA
>VZRS01002272.1:0-43566 GCA_013398055.1 Ifrita kowaldi | reverse complement strand
TTCTTCCCCACCCCCGCTTCCTTGGCGGTGGGGGGTGGCGGGCGGAGCGGGGCTGCCGGGGGATCGGGGCCTCGGCACCCGCGCGGGGAGGGTGGGAGGAAGGCCCCCGGACCCGCGGGCGCTGTCGCCCCGGGAAAGGAGGGCAGCGCCGGGGGCGGGGGCAGCGGCACCCGCGCGGCAGACAAAGCCGGCCCGCCGGCGGTCCCTGCGTGTGCCCGGCCCGGGGGAAACGTGGAGGGGTGGGGGAAAGACGGCGTGGAAGAGGCCCTGTCACCGGTGGCGGGAGCGGCCCGGGGGCTCCGGCCCCCCTTCCCNNNCCGTTACCTCGCCCGGGGCGGCCCCGCCAGCCTCATGTGTGTCCGCCGCAGGCCCGAGGCGCAGCCGCCCCCAGCAGGCCTCCGCAGGGCTGCCTCTCTTTTCTGGTGGGGGGTATGTTATTGGTTTTGTTGTTGTTGGGTTTTTTTACCCCTTCCTGCTACCTTTCAAGCGGAGGGACACAAGGCAAGACCCTCCGCACTGGCGCCCTGGCCCTGGCCCTTCTCCCACGTCGCCTACCCCACCGCCCATGGGACTGCCAAAATCCACCTCCCGTGTCAGGGGAGGGTTGGGCGGGATTGCTGAGTCCGGGAGCCTTTCTGGCCTTAAAGGACTTTTTTGCCTTACCCAGGCATATGGGGAATTCTAACAGTTCTATAGGTCGCTGCGGGGCGGGGACAGTACATGCCTATGGAGCTGGTCGGTATGAGAAATGACATGGAAAAGGGGATGGATTGTGTTCAACGTAATTTACGTAGGTTAAATATGTAGTATGTACATTTTAGCTGAGTTAATATTGCTCTAGGACCTTAACCCTTGCAAACTTGAGAATCAGAAGGCAACGTTATAGTTGCATTAAGATAAATATTTGCTGTTTGTAAGAATTTGCTACCATGTAAGAATAATGGGTGATTCATTACACCACAAATATGTATCTGTTCCCCATCAGATTTGCAGTTAATATACCTTAGGTATATCTTCAACTGCTAGAATCTGAACTCTTGCTCTATTTGGTTTAAGGAAATAAGCATCCCTGATGGTCCTCCCCCTTTTCCCTAGAAATATGTCAATGCTTTTGAAGGCCTTGGGAAAAATCTTTTTTCAAGCCTATATACCACCTTGTCAGTATCGTTTATCCTGGCTAGCCTAATGGTGCATTACTGGGTTATGCCGGACAAAGTAGTAACCTACTTTTTGTTCTGGCTTTAATCCGTATAAGAAATGTTGTATGCAATGAATACATGGGGGTTGGAACAAGGACCATGCTTGTCTTGGGATGCCTTTCTTTGAGTAATGCAAACTTCCTTTTAATTGTCATGCATTTTTCTAGTAAAAGCTCTGCAAGTCTGCAATAAAAATGGCCTCCAATAAAACTACATTGGTAAGTTCATGCACACCTAAAGTATATAAGGATTTAATCAACATATTTTTCTTCAAACTTATAACTTGGCATCTCCATTTAAAAGATACATCCACATCTCCCCTCCCCAGCATTATTCTGACCAAAATTTCAGATCCAGAAAGTAAGGCTACTGGAAAGGACATTGTCTTTGGTTTTAATAAATCTGTCATTTTTAAAGAGAAACTTGTTGGGTAAAAAATATGAAAGGACTCTGCACTGTTTCATCTGTCCTACAATAGAAAACACTTAAGGATTTTTTTAGACTCCTTTCAGCATACCATGTAATTCATCATACATGTGAAAAATAAAGTCCAAATCATGTACTCATTTAATTTCTCCCAGTGTATTTGGAGAAAACTATTTGCCTGACAAAAGGCAGTCTTTACAGATGAAAAGTAACATTATTGAGAAATGATGTGGCATAGTTAAGATGCCTTTTGAAATGATTTTTAACAAATAACAGTTTCTTTGAATTTCATAGGAGCAGAGATTATCAGATGTCAACCCCTCCTGGACCATTTTAATGATGCATTCATGGATCTCAAGTCCTCTAAAGCTTTGCTTGACATAAAAATATGGACTCCTAAGGGCAGTTGGTTGCTGGTTACAATTCAACTAATAATGATACATAGTTTAATGAAAGACAGAACTGTAGAAGTATAATGTGAGATATATCTGAGGTTGAGATGGGGAAGTAAGCAAAAAATATATGTGCACAATTCAAAACTTCGATAGCAGAACAACTGGTTTACAATACGCTCAAAAGGCCTGTTCTTAAATTTACAGAAATGATTCCTGGTTTACTCAGCTCAAAATATATCAAAGACTTGTATTAACTCCAGGCTTAGAAGTGCAATGGAGTGCTTCTTCTGTGTTGTACTGTTTTAAAATACTTCACCAAGGTGAATGTCTGAACTTTCTGTCCGTAATTGATTGCCCACTTATCCCTAATATGAAGGAGTTAGCCATCTTGGGGAGGGGATGCTTTGGAGAGAGGAAAAAATCTACGAATGCAGTATTTTTAATCTTTGATATTGAGAATTCTGCTGCACAGGTCAGGAAAATCAGTTACGGTTCCCATGGGAACCATAACTAATTCTGCTTCGTTATGTATTTGCATGCAAAACCTAAATGTGTTAAGGGATAGGGTAGCTCTAGAGCTGTAATTCCAATTTTCTTACCTCCTGTATGGTAAAATTCTACACCACGGTGTCACATCAGTGTTTTAACCTTGCCCCTTAAAGAAAGAGTGATTATCCATAGATCTGCATCTGTTATATGTGACTTCTGAATGCAGAAAAAGAAACGAGCTATACATGAGCCTTCAATGATGGAATGCCCAAGTTACAGCTTACAACATGCAGCCCTAGAGAAGAGAGCTTTGGGGGTCAAGTGGACAGTTAGTATGCTTTAACTTCAGTCAGGTGTCACAATTCACTTGTGGGCTGAGATTTGCATGGGCATGTATAATCTCAGAATGTACAGGTTTTTAACATGTTCAGTATTTCTGCAGGCTCTGCAATCAAGTGTTATTTTAATAGGCTTAAGAGTTTGAAGAGCAGTGCTGATGCATGAGACCTAATTAAATATCTAATATTTAAAACAGAAGCAGCATACTCTTGATTTTGCTATTTCTTACTGCACTTCAAGAAATAAATACAGACCCCCATGACATTAATTTTCCTCTGTGGAAGATACTTAAGATACTTAAGTCTTAGAAAGTAAAAAACCAAATTGTTGCTTTGATACAGAAATCCAAAACATTGATCTTTAAGTGACAAGAATTAGTGAAGCCGAAAAGAGTACCAGAAAACAGTCTTCCATTGAATCAAAGAATTTTAGTCCAACGGAGAATACAGATGGAGATGTTCCCCACTTGTAGCCTGCTTGCCTCATCACCAGTAATTATAATGTTATTACTATGGTATAGTGAGTCTGTCTTTCTGTGTTGTTGGTTTTCCCTCTGCTACTTCTATTGTTTGTTTCTTTTCCTCATATCTACCCCTTTCTATTTCACACTTCCATTTTTTGAAAGAAGCTGCCCTCATAGAAGCCTTGGACATCTTCATGTTGTATTTCTCTTCAATATCAGTCTTGCATTCTTTTTCCTGTGGAGGCAAAAAAAGCCCATGTGCTTAAGTTTACACTTTTCAGACATGAATGCTGTGGTCAAAATACACCTGGGATATGCAGGCACTTAAAATCTGATTGGAAATACATGCTCTGTTCTCTCTTCTATGCTCTCAAATCAAAACGATTGTCATGTGAGGTATATACAGAAACTTGCTGCTTAAATGAGAAACTAGAAACCGTTTCTCCTCTTTGTTGTTTGAACCTTTAATTTATGGGTTGCTAACCATAAAGAGTAAAGTAGTTTGGGGAGGGAGGGAAAAATTAATTATGAAAAATAAGGGGTACAAAGACAGGGCTTTGGCAAGAGAATCATCTTCCAGTCTTCAGTTTACTAGAAGAAGACAGTTTTTGTTCTAACATACTTTTTTTTTTTTTACCTTTCACCACATCAAGACAAAATTCTGCTGAGTCCAAAAGTTTGAAAATTTCAAAGTTAGAGAGGACTAGAGAATGGCTATCAAGCAAATAGAGGTGCTTCATTATATTTGCTTGTCTGTTTTCTGTTGTATAGGAAGTGCTTTAGTGAGGAATTAGTTCTGTCCTCTTTGATTTAGGGTGCTGCATAACTGTTTTAGGAACTTAATATTTCGTTTATGGCTGCCACTTAATTTCCTTATGAGGTGCAGTCCAAAATGGCAAGCAAACTGCTTTTGGTCTGCCAGTCCTCCAGAAATGTGATACAACATGATAGGCTTGTTTGAACCTTTTTAAGATTGCAAACAAGGAAATTCTGAAATGTGTCCTTCTGCTACTATTTAATTGTGCCTTATTAAACTGGGAATGCCTTGAGGATGATGTGGATGTAATATTTGTTTTAAGAACTTAATATTACTTGAAATATCAAATGTAAACTTTGAAACACTTTAAAAGTTTTGTAAGTTAGCAAAATTCCATTTCTGTGTTAAGTGCTGTACTTAAGTGTAGCAGTCTTAAATTTATGCACCTTTGTGACATCTCTTTGTAAGTTACATGGGTGCATGGCTAAGAATGAGAAGGGACTGCAGTAATGGAATGCTCCTAGCATGTGTCCTGTTCAATAGTTGGGGGTTATTGTTGAGTATTTTGCTTATTGTAGCAATACAACATAAACTTTGCTGCCATCAGTTTCTCCTTGGTTTTTTTGGAAAAGGTAGAAACCACCTTTTTTTCAGTACCATCCCTTTTCTATTTTATGCATTTTCACAGTTCCCTTATTACTTTTCTTTATTTCTGCCTTGCCCTCTGCCTTTTCACAGGCATAGAGTTAACTTTTAGAAGCTTCCTGGTGTTTTGAGCATGTAGCACTGAGAATTAAATTTTTAAGGGGAGTATAGTCACTGAGTATGTGGACAAAATTTGTTTTAAAATTTTTTTAAACGTTTTTAAAAACGGGTGTTGGGTATCTCATTAAACAACTGAAAAAAACCCCAAAACATTAACATGTCTTGCTCAGGTTACCTGACCACATGCACTAACATAAAAGGAGTCTGAGCTTCTGGCTTTAGTATTAGTAAGCCAGTGAAGTAACTGTGTAAAGAGAGAAAAAAAAAAAAGAATAATGTCATTCTGAATTTCTTTTGTAGCACAAAATGGGAAAGAAACAGAATGGCAAAGGTAAAAAAGTTGAAGAGGCAGAGCCTGAAGAATTTGTTGTGGAGAAAGTCCTGGACAGACGTGTTGTAAATGGAAAGGTGGAATACTACTTGAAGTGGAAAGGATTTACAGAGTAAGGCATTACCCTTTCTTTTTCTTCTTCTGATAGAATGATAAACACTAATCATAGATTTGAAACAACTGTGCAAAGAGGAGATTGGATGATGGGCATCCACTTCAAAGAACCTTGAGGGAAGGACATCCATAAGTGCATAGTCAAGTGGGACAGTCGAGTATGAAAATAAAATAGAAGATAATGTAGCTCATTGTTTGCACTATGTAAAATATTTGAGGACTTTTACCAAGTTTTTAGTGATTGTTCTTTTACCACTCTGATAGAGCTTGTGTCCATATCTATCAAAGTTAGATAGACTGACAGTTGTTATATATGTAGCGGCATGAATGGTACTTCTCAGTAAGAAATCGTGCAGGGGTTTAAACTGCAGGCAGCTCTGAAGCAGATAGTTTGCTTATTATTAATTTTCCTGAACTGTTTTCCAGTTAACTGAATTTGCCTGTGGAATGGTTGCCTTCATTAGGCATACCTGAAAGGAATTTTTGAGTGTCTTTCCCAGGATTTATGTACGTACATGAAAAATTTAAATTAGACTTCAGAAGTTGATTGTTTAAGAAGGAGTGCAGTAGTGCCTCCTTCCAGTGACACTCTGTGGCAGCTTGCTTTACCAGCTGAAAGAAGATGATGATGCACCTAGAGTTTGTGCATAAATGGTTGTGTATGGAGTGGTGTTATTGTCATATACCTCCCAAAGTGAGTGCATTGCAACATTGTGCACTCTGACACCTGAAATGTGTGTAGTGATGTGTGCATAAACACAAAGCACAGAGTTTAGTATTTGAGGGTCTGATTTGAACTGGTAATGATATGGATTGTAATGGAAAATAATGTGTAGATATCCTGCTCATGCAGTACTGCTGTGGCAGTATTTGCACGAGTTGCATAGTGGTTGTGGGGAACATCCATGGACTTCTTAAAATTTTAGTTAACAAAATGCAAACTCACTGAAACATAGGCAGTGCCCAGCGCTGCCCACCTTTTCCCCTCCTGCAGTCAGTCAACTGAAGGAAGAAGATAGTTCTAGGTATAGTTGCATTCAGTGCTCAGAGGCAACTTTAGAGTGTTCCTTGTATCTAAAAGCTTAAAAAAATATATATGTATATGTTAGGCTGTTTGTAATGACTGTTGTGTCCACTCTGTTCTCTGTAAGTCGTAGTGCTCATATCATATTGTTTGTTTTCATGGACAGTCTTTTAGGGGAACCAGGGAAGTGAGTCAGTTTAAATGTACAGGTAAGTTTTGGGAGGGTGCAGATGGCTTGTTTTAACTCTTACACTCCACTGAGAACATAGGTGTTAATAGAGCTGCTTTTTGTGTTATCTTCAGTTTAAGAACAGTGTTTCTCAATACTAGTGCAGTGTCCTTCTTCCAATCATCAAATGCAGCATATGAAGGCTATTAAAGATGGCAAGATAAACATCCTTAGGGTTTAATAAACCTATATTATAAAGAGAGACAAAAATTAACTTGCTTAAATGAAGGGGAGCCATGGGACTAGTTTTACATTTTTCTTCTTTACCTAGTTTTACATAAATGTGTGTATGTTTCAGTGCTGACAACACATGGGAACCTGAAGAGAACTTAGATTGTCCAGAGCTAATTGAAGCTTTTCTGAACTCTCAGAAAGCTGGTAAAGAAAAAACAGATGGTGCCAAAAGAAAATCTTTGTCAGATAGCGAATCTGATGATAGTAAATCAAAGAAAAAGCGTGATTCTGTAAGTATACGTTCACATGTTGTTTTTGTTTCCCTGCATCTCTTCCCTACCTCTCCATCCCCCAAAAACTCATATTGTGACTTTGAGAATGAGACTGAACACTGATTTAAAACTGTAAAAATTGCATAGCATCTGGATCTGTGGTTGAAAAAGGGTATATATTCATTGTGGTTAATGAGACTGTCCAAATGGTAAGTGAAGGATGATTGACTGACATGATGATTAGAAGTTCTTACATTATCCCATAACACTTACTGAATAATTGAAAGTAGGACTGGTTAAGAGTTATTAATTAATGGTATTAGGTGATCAGTTTATATTAGAGAACAAGGTCCATGTATGGAACAAGGATGAAGTCCTGGTTTGGCTTTCATATTTAGTATATGATTCTGAATAGGTGAGTGGCAAGATGGCAAAATGTGAAAACCAGTCAGTTACTTAGACTAGGACCAGACATGATGGTAGAGGAGGAGTAGGAAGGGTGAGTGAAGAAAGCCTACCTTTCCTGAGAGGTCTGGATTTCTCCTTCAGTTTAAATGAGTGAACAACTTGACACATTTAGTGCTGATAAGTACAAAATAATGCACACATAGTAATGTCTTCAACAGTTCACATTTTCTACCGTAAGCTTTCAGCCTGGCAGTTTGAAACTGCTGACAGTGCCAACCATTTTCATGTACTGAAGACAGCAGCTGGACGTGTGGTTACTGTCAAAAAGGTTGGAAGGCATCAGAAGGAATAGTTCATGAATAATACAAAGAATATTTTGCTTTCTGTATAGAGTCAGTTGTTTGGCTTCATCTGGTACAATAGTGGCCACTGTCTCCAAAAGGATATTGTGAACCTAAAAAGGAGCTAATACAGGAAATAGTTGTGATATTTTTTGTCACCAGTGTGATCTCAGTGAACCTAGAAGAGTTGAGGTGTTCCCCAAGGGTGCAGTTTCATTGTTGGCTTAGCCAACCCAAACCTGTTGTTTTGCTGAAAAGGATGTGTTTTTTCCATTTCCAGGCGTGCATTTTTACTTTGCTGCTTTTGTTATTTTTACTGACCATGCTTGGTTGTTTATCTAGTAAAATGATTTTAGACCATTTGTTTCATCTATTGTGTTTTCAGAAATAAATGCTGGAAACATGGATATAAAATCCTTTATTATTACCCTACATCTAAATGACTTGGCCTGAAAATCAGTCATGAAAAATCCATGTCATACTCAGACAATAATATGTAATTACAGATTGTTTTAAGGCTGTTTTTTTTTTCATTCTGATACACACACATACATACACATATGTACAAAAAATTGTGTATCTAGTACCAAAATAGAATTTTGTCTTAAACTAGATAACCATCTTCTAACTTAATAGGTTGATAAACCAAGAGGGTTTGCAAGGGGTCTTGATCCTGAGCGGATAATTGGGGCTACGGATAGCAGTGGAGAGCTTATGTTCCTCATGAAATGGTAAGTCTTACATCCACAGTTCTTGTCCATGAAGGGAGGGCAGGCAGCTGCACTTAGGCTAAAGAGATAACTTCATTTCAGGAGTAAGACAAAGAAGCTGGTGGTCTCCTTATTGACCTTGTTTTCTTAGAAAAACAAGCTTTCTATATTCAGTCAGGATTTAATCCCTCTTCCTTCAAAATCCAAAATATCTTTCATTTCTGTTGGTTCAGTTTTACTTTGAAAGGTAATTTCTGATAAAATAGGGGGAAATTGGCATTTGTATGGAAAAACTGAATCTTGGTAATGCTCTTGCTGAGGGAATGGCAGGCAGAAATCCAGCTTTGCATGTTTCAATGAGCAGAAGCCAGCTGCTGGATAGCCAACCGTTTAACCAAGCAGAATGCCAGCTGTTCTGCATGCAACAAAGTGGAATTGGAAGCAACTAGGCAAGAAAGCAGAGGTGGAGATGAAGAATAAACAGTATGGAGAGGCTTGACCTTATGGGGCTAGTAAGAGAGGAGAGTGATGTGGGGAGTTTGTGTTGTTGGGAGGGTAGATGGGGACCAGCTTCATTAGCTGCAGTGTTGGGAGAAGGATTTCTTGCCTTTTGAACAAATGGGATAAAATCAGTGCTTCCTCCCAGTGTTGAGAAATCAAGAGATTGAATTGACATTTGCTGGGAGTCAGATTTCTTAGGGTGATGGGATAAGAGGAAGGATGGCTTTCCACAGCCTTTGAGAAGGGCAGATTTTCAGAATGGAGTAAAAATGAGTGATCTCCTGAGATATGATTTGTCTTGGGATGTGCCTAGACTGCTGAAGATGAGTGCTGTGGGAGATTGTCTCCCTTCTGCCTTCTCAAATTCTCTATAAATGTTATGGGAAACTTAGAAAAGTTGCAAAACAAAGCTCATGAGTATTTGAGTTTCTATAGTGATAATTGGCAAAATCAAACACACAGGATTTCTTTTTTTTGTTAGTTGCAGTTGATTAGTTTTTCGTAATTGGTCATCGGTAACAAACATAGATATGAGTTTGTACACACAAAGGTGACTTGTAAAGGCAGCATACACTTTAAAATGGAATCTGAAGCATGTCAGACTGGCAAGCTTGATTTCTTACCCCAAGACAGCATCAAGAATAACAATATGAAATACAGGAAGTTACTTGCACAAACAGTAATTGTAATTTGCATGGAAGTACCAGCTCTTAAGATTGGTCCTGTTGATTTTTAAGTCTTACTTTGAAGTTTTGATTAGCCTTTAAAAGACAAAATTAACCAAATTTTACTTGTTTCATTACATACTGCAGTATGTAACCTAACTGGTTCCCTTTGAATAGCATTTTCCTTTCAAACAGTAAAAAACATGGGAAGGGAAGAACAATGGAGCTATGAAACCTCGTCATTACCATTAATATGGAAAGTCTTGGTAGCTTTAGTGAAAGGTATTCTGGAAACAGATTTCTAGCTGATGTTCTTTACAGAACTTGGGACTTAGCAAGAGCTGCTAAATGTTATGAAATACTGATTATTCATTTTCTTAAATCCTGCTCTCTTCTACATCAGGAAAGACTCTGATGAGGCAGATCTGGTGCTGGCCAAAGAAGCTAACGTGAAGTGTCCTCAGATCGTAATCGCTTTTTATGAAGAACGGCTAACTTGGCATTCATGCCCAGAAGATGAAGCACAATAATTGTTTGCATTGCTTTTTTTATATATAAGAATATTAAAACCCGAAATTTGATTTATTAGCAATGTGAGAAGCATACATTCTAACAAGTTCCAAATTTGATATTTTTTTGAAGTAGTATGTTTTGCATCAACAGCAAGTAAATAAAAGCTTTCTGCAACTTGTTTCATTTATCACAAGAGAGCATTTGATACTACTACTTCCTCCATATTAGGTAAAAGCTTTTATAAAACATCGATGAACTTCCATAGTTATTACGGAATCATAATGAATGTCTAAACAAACTCACAGATGTTTTGTAGTCCTCTATACTATTGATGTGCATGTATCTTCTTTACCCAAACCTAGCCCTTTAAACCTGTAGGGTCATTCTTTTTAGTATTTGGGATCACTTGGTCTTAAGAAGACCAGGTGAAAACTAACTTTGTAGTAATTTGAATGTTATCAGACTGTATATTGTTTACTTTATTGTAAATACTGGTGAACAGTGGTCAATAAAATAGTTTTATATTCTTCCTTTATACTGATAGGCTGTGACTCTTTTGAAGCGGGGTATTTCTCAACTTTTGATATGTTAAACTCAATTTGTAATATATTTAACTGTAAGTTGTTTTTTTGGGGGGTAGGTTGATTATTAATATTACCCCACTGCTACTCTTACCACAATACCAGACAAGTACCAGGCTTTGATTATAAGTCGGGGGTTTTTGTGAATACTGCCTGAGACATGGGTTTTTCTCAGTTAGGAAGGGCCTGTAAAATGAGTGTGCTTTGGGTACGCCTGTAAGTCACAGATGGCAACCACACGGCTTGGGTATAACAGTTGGTCACAAGGCCAAGAAGCCTCTGCAGGCATACTAGGAAATATTTGACATGTGTTGACAGTATTAGCCTTTGCTTTAATTTCAGGTCTTAATAAGAGGCTATCGTGTACTTAGGGCTGGTTCAGAAGGAATTATTCTTCAGGCCATCACCTGAAGAATACTTACATAGCTCAGCCTTTAAAGTGGAATATTTAAATGAAGACACTTAAGTCATATACTTGGAACAAAAGACTTGATTTCTATTTCAGATTGAATTTTGAAATTAGTCCTATAATCAGCTGCTTGGAGAATGCCTTCAGAAGGGCAGATGAGAAGGGTGGGGAACTCGGGAAGAGTAAAGTTGCCATTCATCTTTTCACTTGCTTTTATCTACACACCTTTTATTTGTGTTTTGACTACTATAGTATAGTTTGCTTTAAGTTGTGCTTATATGTCAATGGCCAAGATTATTTCAGAATTAAACTTAATTTAGAGCTTTGACTAAAAAATATAATCCTGTAGTATTTTGTCAGTGTCAATATAATCATAGAATGGTTTGGATTGAAAGGGACCTTAAAGATCATCCAGTTCCAACCTGCCTGCTGTAGGGAGGGACATCTTTCACTAGACCAGGTTGCTCGGAGCCCCATCCAACCTGGCCTTGAACACTTCCAGGGATGGGTTGTCAACAGGTTCTCTGGGCAGCCTGTTCCAGTGCCTCACCACCCTCAAAGTAAAAAATTTCTTCCTATAATATCTACTCTAACCCTACTCTCAGTTTGAAGCCATTTCCCCTTGTCCTGTCACTACATGCCTTTGTAATTCCTCTCCAGCTTTGTAAGCCTCCTTTAGGTCCTGGAAGGTGCTCTAAGGTCTCACTGGAGCCTTCTCTTCTCCAGGCTTAACAATCCCAACTCTCTCAGCCTGTCTTCACAAGAGAGGTGCTACAACCCTCTGATCTTCTTCATGGCCCTTCTCTAAGGTGAGACAGTTGGGATTGCCTGGGGATGTATTTTTAGAAGATTAAAAAAAGATGGATGTTCCTGGAAACCCTAATATGCCATGCACAGCCTGAAGAGTGAAGGAAGGAATCCAGTCTGTGCTTGATGTTCTTTCAATACTGTTTCACAAATCATTGCTATAATTATTTGTCCCTTCCATAGTTTCAAAAGCCATTTATATTGTGAAACAAAACCTGTCACCATAGAACACCTACTTATAGTTAAACAGCAGTGGCTAAGCTTGCTATGTGAACTTCTTCCTAAAGGTCTTTTTATTACTGATTTTGGGCAGAATTCAGTCTCTATCTATTGTGGCTCTAGGAAAAATCTGATATCCCTGTTAACGTGGGGCTCCCTTGCACCAGATAATGATAATTTCAGCACTTAACTAACCTCTCTTGCCTGTTCCTTAGACAAATCACCCCAACTTTGTCACATGTGTAAGCCTTCTACAGAGTTCATGGCTTAATTTTTGGGAGGCCTATAATAGAAATATTTATATACCTAGTATATAGGATTCTGAAATCCTTGCTTTTTTTATCCAGTAGCTTGAGAAACACATGGGCTAAAGAGGAATTCCAAAGCAGCTTGTGTTCTCCTGCCAGTTTCTTCAGTATGGAGTGCTTTGTAAAGAGTCTTAAAGCTGTTACTGTACAAGTTGCATTTTACTGCCTGAGACTTTGCAGTTTCTGTAACTCGTTTCAAGTGTGGATATCAAGTCTGTGTGAAGTTGCTGATATGAAGCGATACAGGTTAAACAGTTGTTTTTAATTATTGGTTATTGTAAGTGGTAGACAAAGATTTTTGTTGAGAGGTTGGTTCTCAATTTGTAACCCTTAAAATACAGATTTGTAACTAGATACAGCTCTTTACATTATATTTGGTTCTTCCTTCTGACTTAATAAAAATACGCTGTGTTCACTTTTAAACATCTTTGCAGCTTGTTAGACAGTTCTTTAGATTGCTGGTTTTTTAATATTATCATGGTAAATATGCTGACTGGTATTTGTTTCCTTTTTTTTTTCTCCTCACTTTGTGTCAAACTGCATTTTGCTAGTAATGAAATGCAACACTTTAAAGTTACAAGTTATGTAAAGTTATGCTGAATGTGCTGCATACATAGGCAAAAAGTTAACAAATGTTATTAATTTAAAATCAACTGATTAAATAAATGAGGTATCTTCTGTAGTTAGTGAGTTGTGCGGAGGTTTCTCATCCTTGTCTCCTTTCTTATACCAAACCAAATAGGTTTCAGTCTGTCATTTTGTGATTGCTCTGCATTAATGCTGCTATCCTGGAAAAAAAAAAAACCACAAACCACAAAACAACCAGTTGTGCTTGCTCCAATGCTTCTCAGTCTCCCTGAAGAAAATACTCAGGTTAAACGTAACCAGGGAGCACTAGGTTTTGTAAAATTGAAATCATGGTCAGTTATTACATCATCCTCTTACAGCCTGGTTCCTACTTCTTTGCTAGGAAAGAATAAAACTTCTAATTTGTTAATTAGTATTGCATTAATTGCAAATTAATCAAAGAGTAATTGCTGTTAAATGGAATAAAACAAATACAGTACCTGCAAAAAAACTATTAGCATTGCAAGTGATTTTTATCAGTTCAGCACAAATGGATTCTACATGATTTGTGGTAATTCCTCTAGATTTATTGTGCAGTTCTCATTAAAACGGTTTGACAGTTTCTTAGCAATAGATTATAGTACATTTAGGACTCAACATATGTTGTCATAACTTGAAATGTAACTAGAACTACATTTTCCCTTTAACTGTAAATTATCTTACTTGCTTACCTGAATTAGGCTCTTGCAGTATAAAAGATTGTACTCCTTTCCTAGTCTAAGACCTTTCTCCAACATTCCCAGCATTTTCCTTGCCACTGGTGTCCTTCTCTTTCTGTTTAATGTCTTCTCAAAATGCCACCTTTTATTCAACTGTTGAATTCAGCTGCTTATGTTAAGACATGCCTATTCTGCTGGGAGAGGCTTCTGAACTTGGACTAGTAGCCAAGCCTGATGCCCCCAGATTTCTTTCTGAGGTGCCTCTCCTGAAATGAAAAGTTGCTGCACAGACCTACTGCATCTTAGAAGCTGAAGTGCAAATACCATGGAAATAGGGCGGTGTCGTTCCTGGAACAAAATGTCACAGGATCAAACAGAACCATGGTTTTCCCCCTAGGTTTATAAAGCCATGTCTCCACTAGCTCAAGGAGTTGTGCTTTGTTTTGCAGAGTGAATATCCAGACTAGCTCCTGGGGGGCTTACCTGACTCTGATGTGTACTTTCACAGGCAGTTTCCACCTGACAGCGTTTTACTGTTCTCCTAGCCCTTAGTTGTGACAACACTTGAAGGCATGCAGCAGCAGAGGTTAAAGTGTTTGGTAGCACCTTCTCAGCAGGACCAGAAAAGAGTAGCAGAGGCTTTGTGCTTCATTCCTGCTCCCTCTTGTTGGCACAATCCCAGCCATCAGTTCGGGTAACACCACATCCTTTTGAAGTTAAATGGAAAACTTCCATGTCCCAAAATCCCTTTCAGAGACTCCTATGAAAGCATTCTGGGCTCTGATTTCAAATAAATGATCGATAGTTTAAGCTAAAAGAACTAATAAATTATGCCAAGCAAAATTGAAACACTTGTCCCAGAGAAAGAACCTGCAATTTTTCCAGCCCGGTGCAAGTAGAAATGGTGCTCTTCCTTATAAAGTGCTGTAGCATTTTTTAACTTGGTGAGAGAATTGGATATGATTTCCCAGGGCTCCAGATGGCACCTGCCAGATGGAAGCTCATATTGTCTAAAGATGCTGGCGTTGATGGCATGGTGTTTGAGAAGGCAATAACCTTTTGTGATGGATTTTCTTACTAGATAAAGTAAGTGGTCAAGTATTTGCATGCATTGCAGTGTCTGCAAAATTATTTTAATCTGATGAAAAGGTCACCCTTCTGGGGATGGGATGGCAGAGTTTGGTTCCTTTTTTTTTCTTGATTGAATGTACAAATCCCTCCGATTTGCTTAGACCAGAGGAGGCATCATTGGCTTCTATATACGATTTCTCCCTCCCAGAAATGTTATCCAGGTGCATTGCTCTGCGCAGAATTCCAATTTGAAATGTGCATGTAGTTTTGCTCCAAAATCTTTGTTGAAAAGCAGTGGGCCTTGTTGCCTGAGTTTCTATAAGCAGGGCCAACAGTCAGGAAGTTCTGTCTTTATAAAGAAAAGGTATGTTAAACTTAAAATCAAAGAATCGTTTTGTTTGGAAAAGACCTTCAAGGTCATCGAGTCCAAACATTAACCCAGCACATACACACATCTTTTAAATACTTCTAGGGATGGTGAATCTACTACTTCCCATGGGCAGCCTGTTCCAATGATTGACAAGTCTTTCAGCAAAAAAAGAATTCCTAATATCCAATCTAAACCTCCTCTGGTGCAACTTGAGGCCATTTCCTCTCGTCCTGTCGCTTGTTTGGGAAAAGAGGCTGACCTCAACCTACCTACAACCTCCTTTCAGGCAGCTGTAGAGAGTGACAAGATCCCCTCTGAGCCTCCTCTTCTGCAGGCTAAGCGACCCCAGCGCCCTCAGACACTTCACATAGGACCCTTCCCCAGCTCTGTTGCCCTTCTCTGGACACGCTCCAGCCCCTCAATGTCTTTCTTGAACTGAGGGACCCAAAACTGGCCCAGTACAGAGGCACAATCACTGCCCTGCTCCTGCTAGCCACATTATCCTTGACCCAAGCCAGGCTTCCATTGGCCTTCTTGACCACCTGGGCACACACTGGCCCATGTTCAGCTGCTGTTGACCAGCACCCTCAGGTACTTTTCCACTGGGCCACTTTTCAGCCACTCTGCCCTCAGCCTGTAGTGCTGCCTGGGATTGTTGTGACCCAAATGCAGGACCCAACATTTTGCCTTGTTGAACCTCAGACCATTTACCTCAGCCCATTGATCCAGCTTGTCCAGATCCCCCTGCAGAGCCTTCCTACCCTCCTGCAGATCAACACTCCTGCTCACCTTAGTGTTGTCCATGAACAGACTGAGGGTGCACTCGATCCCCTCATCTGGATCATCAACAAAGATATGGAACAGGACTGGCCCCAATGCTGAGCCCTCTGGAACCTCTTGTGACTGGATGTAGCACCTTTCATCACCATTCTCTGGGACCAGCCATATGACCAGATTTTTACCTAGTGAACAGTGCCCCTGTCCAAGCCATGAGCAGCCAGTTTCTCCAGGAGAATGCTGTGAGAAAGGGTGTCAAAATCTTTGCTGAAGTGCAGGTGACAAAATCCACAGCCTTTCCTTCTTCACTAAGAGGGTCACCAGGTCACAGAAGGAGATCAGCTTGGTCAACCCATGCTGGCTGGGCCTAATCCCCTGGTTATCCTGCACTTGCTGGCACTCAAGACGAGCTGCTCACTAACCTTCCCCAGCACCAAGGTTAGACTGACAGTCCTGTAGTTCCCCGAATCCTTACAGTCCCTCATGCAGATGGGTGTCACATTTGCTGACTTCCAGTCAACTTGGACCTCTCTGGTTAGCAAGGGCTGCTGCTAAACGATGGATAGTGGCTTGGTGAGCATTTTCATCAGCTCCCTCTGTACCCTTGGACGGATCTCATCTGGCCCCACACACCTGTGTTTGTCGAAGTGGTGTAGCAGGTTGATGACCATTTCCCCTTGGATTACTGGAGCTCCATTCTGCTACTTGTCCCTGTCTTCCAGCTCAAGAGGCTAGATACTCCCAGAATAACTGGATTTACCATGAAAGACCGCAGCAAAGAAGGCATTAAGTATCTCAGCCTGAGCTCCAGCCAAAGCTGTCTGTTCAGCTAGGCTGGTTTTCTCCACTGGCTCATCTTTTGCTTATGGGGACAGCCTGCTCCTCTGCCTTTAAGATTTCCCTGTTGAAGAATGACCAGCCTTCCTGGACGCTTTTGCCCCTCAGGGATGCCTCCCAAGGGACAATGTTAATCAGTCTTCTAAACAGGCCAAAGTCTGCCCTCCAGAAGTCCAAGGAGCAGTTCTGCTGACCCTCCTTCTTACTTCTCTGGGAATTAAAAACTCTTATCAGTGACTGCTGTATCACAAGACAGGATGTGGAGACTGAATGCAATGTAGTATCACATGATTGCAAGTGGGGCACCATCACCCATCCAGAGCAGAGACAAATTATGTCTCTTTGGATGGAAGATGAGCAAATTAAATTATTCTCAGCTTGAAGGTATTTTAAATTCTAGAGGTGAGAATATTTGTTCACACATTTAAAGGCACATGTCTGCTCTGGGAAATCAGGATGAAAAGAAGATGGTGGCAACTTTTTTTCTTCTCAATAGTTTCTGGATTAAATTATTTCAGTCTTTTCCCTTTTTAAAGGAAGTCACTATTTCTTACCATGTTCTTCTAGAGCCCACCTTTCCCCTTTTGTGTCCATCTCTGCCCCTGTCTCCCAGATGGGCCTGGGATGTGCAATGCAGAGAGATGCTGTCCTGGATGGACCCCTCACTTCTACATCAGAGTTTGTCATGCATAATGCTGGGCATAACTATTCTGTTTTATTCATAGAATCATAGAATGGCCTGGGTTGGAAACCTTAAACATCACCTAGTTTCAATTCCCCCACTGTACACAGGGACACCTTCCACTAGACCAAGTTGCTTAGAGCTCCATCCAACCTGGCCTTAAATGCTTCCAGGGATGGAGCATCCACAACTTCTTGGAGCATTCTATTCCAGTGCCTCACCATGCTCACAGTAAAGATTTTTATTCTATTCTATTCTGTTCTATTCTATTCCCTGTACTCACAATTAGCTGAATAAAAATGACACCATTAGTTGCATGAAATGCCAGGGGTTTGTCAGCGACAAAAACCACTTTCAAGAAGACAAATCAAAAGGTTTACAAGAGCAAACAGGATTTTGTTTTTCTGAATCTGTTTCAGAGTTGATGCTCATAAGCATTAACACAATGCACATGTGGGGCAGGCTTGTAGCATTTCAGAAATCTCTTGGATTTGTTGCAGGGAGTGTTTATAAATTTGCTGGGGTTAATTAATATTAATGTGTCTAGTCTGGGGGTTTACTTGTTGCATTACTGCTTGAATGCAAC
Organism: Ifrita kowaldi; assembly: GCA_013398055.1. Taxonomy (NCBI): domain Eukaryota; kingdom Metazoa; phylum Chordata; class Aves; order Passeriformes; family Cinclosomatidae; genus Ifrita; species Ifrita kowaldi. Next base: position 25,518 of record VZRS01002272.1, on the reverse strand, counting down.
ACTGCACTGACTGCTGCTTAATTCCATATTGTTGACAGATCAATAAAGCATTTTGATCCCAATTTGGTTTAAAGCTGTGTGGACTGAGCAGGTTTTCCCTGCAAAACTCAGGAAAAGCAAGAGTTTAAAAAACCTCAGCTAAGGATCACGTAAGGGTACTGGATAGAAGGCAGATATTTAGAGATTGGTAACAAATCACTCTGGCCAGGTTGTTCACATCCTTGAAATGCAGAATGGCTGTTGATCTCTCTCCCAATAAGGCTTATTTCTTGAGTGGTCTATCAAGGGAAAAGGGAGAGTCACTGTGTTTGTTGTTGGAGATGTTGCTGTAGGCTGTAGAAGATGGCCCCAGCTGGGCTCCTATCTGAAATGAGAAAATTTTTGTGCTTGTTTGAACAAACCATTCTTTTAGGCACAACACCGTTATTCACATTCAAAAGAGCAGTAGAAAACACTACTGTCTTTGCCCATTCCTGGCAAAAAGTGAGCAAAACCACCTCTTAGAAACCACCAGGAAAAAAACCTCTCACACACACACACAACTACACACATCTGTATCTATATCTGTATCTATATATCTATATCTATATATCTATGTCTATATCTATACCTATATATCTGTGTGTGTGTGTGTGTGTATATATATGTGTGTGTGTGTATCTACACCCATCTGCTGGGTTGGTGCAGATAAACCCTGACGTTACAGCAATACTGATAAGGCCAGGTGAAGGTGTGTGCTGAGGACAGCAGTTCAACCCACCAGCACTGCAGCCAAGGCACAGGGAGACAAGCTGGAGGGAACTGCAGCAGCAATGCTACTGCAGGGGAGGTACCCAAGCAAAGGCAGGAAACAGGAGAAGCCATGAAAGGACAGGTTGCTGATTCATGCTGTACCCTGAGTTGGTACTCAAGGAAAAGGCATGACCTTCTCCATAATTTTTCCAGGTACTGAATCAGTTTTGCACACAGAGTTGCACACCAGTCCTACATCGCCACAGGAAAGGAGCTGTTACAGAAAATTGAGTGAGGTCTAATGATNTGTGTGTGTGTGTATCTACACCCATCTGCTGGGTTGGTGCAGATAAACCCTGACGTTACAGCAATACTGATAAGGCCAGGTGAAGGTGTGTGCTGAGGACAGCAGTTCAACCCACCAGCACTGCAGCCAAGGCACAGGGAGACAAGCTGGAGGGAACTGCAGCAGCAATGCTACTGCAGGGGAGGTACCCAAGCAAAGGCAGGAAACAGGAGAAGCCATGAAAGGACAGGTTGCTGATTCATGCTGTACCCTGAGTTGGTACTCAAGGAAAAGGCATGACCTTCTCCATAATTTTTCCAAGTACTGAATCAGTTTTGCACACAGAGTTGCACACCAGTTCTACATCGCCACAGGAAAGGAGCTGTTACAGAAAATTGGGTGAGGTCTAATGATTCTACCAGACCCTACTGTAATTCAGGACTTTGTGTTCAGTGGATTGATTACCATCATTTGAAATTACTGACTTGGAACCAAAAAAACCTGCAGAAAAGCATTGTCTTAATGTTTCAGAAAAGCTTGTATTGCTGAAATCATAGATACACAAAGGAATCTTCTTTGCATAACAAAGAATAGTAGTTTTTTTAATTAACTTTTAATCATATGAACAGAGCTGCAGTTTGGGTTTTCAGTTAATTTTCATTCATTTGACTAATTGAAAAAAAAACCCCAGACGTACACCTGTGAAACTAGAAAGGAGAAATTTTTCACCAGGGCAAGGAAGGCAATCAGCTTATATGCTGAATCTTTAAACTCGATACTCCAACAGTTGTACTAAGCCACATATCCTGTGAAGGCAGTAAAATCAGAGATTCAAGGGAGAAACAGCATCTCACACTGTTGTCACAGAAATGCTGCAGTTGTTGCAGGAACATCACTTCTGTTACTGAGCAGCATTTCTGATTATTCTCTATGATTCCATCTATTGCAGCTGATTAATCTGCAGTTTTGGATGTTATTGCTAAATATGTCTTGATTTTGATAAGTCACAGCATGGTCGATTTTCTAGTAAATGCATTTCTCTGAATTCAGGATTTTATATTTGGCAACTCCCCCATTTCTCTCACTGCAATGTAAAACCTGACAAAGAAATAGGTCAGTGCAACTCTCTGGATGAAGAAATTTAAGGCAAGAGATGCTACAAACATACATCTGAGATGCATGTAAAGGTGAATAAAGAGTTCTTGCTTCCTTAAGAAATTAGGAATTACAAATTTTGATTTTCACTATAACTCTCAATGATGTCTGCCCTAATAGACTAAGTTGCAAATTTTCAAGTGTTCTGTAAATGATGTTAGAAAGTCAGACCTTCTTTAACTTTAATGACAACTTTAAACTAGATAACTACAGTTAAACACAAATAAAACAGGAAAATACTGAGAAATACATAAAAGCACTTCTCAGCTACAGAGAACAGTAACACTTACTACCACAATATTGATTGGTATTGTCTTTTGCCATCCCATAGGCAGTAACAATTTCTCCTGAGTGTGCACATGCTATGATCAGCAAGCTAAAAATATCTCTCATTTTTGTGGGCAATCTGTTTCAAAAGAAGCCAAGAGAATGTCACCAATCAAGATAAATACAGCCATGGAGGCTACTATACAGGAGCCAATATATTCACACAACTTGGACAACAGAAGGCTGCTAAATGTATTTTATTCTTCCACTGTCTGCAATTCAAAGGCTGCTTGAGCTTCTTTTCCCCAACCTGTTAAATTACCTATCAAAAGGCAGGCAATGAATTGTGACTTTGGTTTTCCCAGAACCACCAAGTGCTGTTTGTACTAAATGTATTGGGAAGGTGGAGAACCGAAAACCTATTTACTCCTTCAATCACCAAGCACCACAAGAAGCCTGGACAGCACATGACATTTCTGTTGAACAAAAGCCAGGTGAAACAGTGTGCAGGCAGCACGCTTCCAGTCACCTGAGAAATGCCTGTGTCCTGACAGTGTTAACAATCATTTTATTAATGATCCAGGTGGAGGTGCTTAAAAACTGCTATTTATCTAAGAACTATTTATGGTAGTTCTTAGATAAATAGCAGAATTCGTGTGCTTCCCATTAAAATTCTGTTGTTTCTCTAAGCGGTCACAGACGTACAGGTGGCATGTCTGTCAGTATTCTGCACATCACTGCTTAGAAAATGTATTCTATCCCCTCAATTTAGAAAAGAACCTAGTCAAATCTATCTTTTTCTGAATGATTTGTTGACTTGCAGCTGGTTTTACTCCTTCAGGGGCAGCTGAGGACATAATTGTTAGGTTTAAGCGTTTAAACATGTGGTTAGATATACGACATAATTTAAATATCTCCGGTGCTGCTGCTTTTGTTTCAAATTCTGTGGCTGTATCATCAAATTGCCACGGGTAGCAGAGGCAGTGATTCAGCAGGTGGCACTCCAGCCTGGGAGTGATGCTGCTGCCTGCACCCAGCCCTGTCAGTGCCCAGCAGGCGGAGTGGCCGTGCCCGCACTGCCTGGGCGGGCACCTACGGGGACATGAAGGGGAGCCACAGGGGCCCTCTGAAAACACCTGGTTGTGCAGGGTGTGAACGGCGCCGTGGTCTTGCAGGGAATCAGCCATCCTTGTGCCATCCTGCTGTTGACTCTTCCACGAGTTTCATGGCTAAAGGGACCCTTAGCTCTCGTGTTTTAACAGCAGATTGCAGCAGTCTGTTCCTCCCCTTTCAGAAAGGCGCTGGGTGGTGATGTTTGGGTTTCCCCACATAACTGCAAAGAATTCATAGCCTGTGTGCTACTCTGCAGTCAAATACCTTATGTCTGCCCCATGCAATGTGTTTTACAACCTATCAGAATACTAAGGACTGGGGTCAAACTAACAATGTACCCTTTTTTCCACGTTCAGTGCTCTAGAGTAAATTTGCTGCTAATGTTCTGGGTGCCATATTCAAAATACCGTGCACCATCTTTCTGACAGACACTAATACTGAACTGTTCTTCAGCCACACTGGCCCTTATCTTGGTGGATGACTTCAAAGAGTTGGAAGAGGGGGCTTTGAGCAACGTGGTCTAATGGAAAGTGTCCCTGCCCATGGCAGGGGGGGTGAATCAGGTGATCCTTAAGGTCCCTTCCAGCCCAAACTATTCTGTGATTCTATGATTCTATGCCACTGTGACATAACACATGGAGAAGGGGGACCATGAAAGCAGCTGTTTCTGTATGGCCATCTCCTCATGAAGGTCCACTCAGGATGTGCTAGTCCCAAGAATGGAACGGCAAGCAGTGGCCGAAGAATTTCAGAGATGAATGGTGACTTCCCTCAAGACAGTTCCAGATATTGACATCTCCTCCAGGAATCTAATTATGCTCATTGCTTTCTAGTGACTGATCTATTTGCTGCCAGTAGATCGGGGTCAGAGCTGCTGTCATGAAGATTAGTGCCTCCATTAAGAGGATGTTGTGTTCATTTAGAGGGAAGTAAGTGAACCAGGGGAATAAAGGTAGTAACGTAAGTCTTCGATATTAACTGCCTAAGTATGATTCAAGGCTTGAATAATGAGATTTTGATTTTCTTTGTCTCATGGCAGATATGCAAGATCCATGCTGAAGTTTGTAAATGCATTTTTAGGATGAATGATGACCAAATATTAAACTTAAATTCAGTAGATATGTAAAATGGATTAGAACATTAAAAGCCCTTACCAAAGGCATTGTAAAGGACTCTTTTAAAAACTACCAGTAGTTTGGATGAAAAAGAACAGCTTCTCAAGCTGATTTTGGAGGAGTCATGGTTGCCTTCCTGCTTGTGATTTCATGGCTGTTTGTCACACTGGTGGTGGTGTGATGTTCTAAATATACAACTTACTATTTGCTTCACTGGCTTACAAATGGCCTTATTGAACATTTGGGCAGGAGGCAGAAGTTGTTTAACTTCATCCAGGACAGGTGTGGAGGAGCAGGAGAGAGCAGATACGGAGGAATGCAGACCAGCTGTACACAGTGACGTGCAGTTTGCCTGCTGTGCAAGAGCAACAGAAGAACCAGAGCAAATGGTGATAAACAGATCTGGGAAACTTCTCAACAGTTGGAAGTGTTGCCTCTGCAAAATGTGAATATTTCAAATTGGTTAAAAGACTATGCATTGATAAATCACTGTCTTTCCAAGAAAGCTGTAGTGCTAGAACAGCCCTTGAAGCTGCACCTACCGGAACACTCCTGTTGTTTTTCCAGTAACATCAGTAAATGCTGGACTAGACTGGCAGAGCTGACCTGCTAATGCAAGGCTCAGAATGCAGAAAAGCACCCAAAGAAAAACAGTGAAAATAAATGAGAGCACTTTGCCCATATAGATGGAATGACTCAGTACATCCTGGGGATGTTTTGTGAAAACAAAAGACTTGGAGCCTTTTTTTTTTTTAACACAATTGCAAGAAACCTGTAACACCAATGCCATCACAGGCTTGATTACTAATCCCTCACTCTTTCCCATGATGAATATAAACTTCTCTCAAAGTAAGAGATGCTGTATTTTGAAAAAAGGGGAAAATTGATTTGATTGTCCTTTGAAAAAGCAAAATTGAAGTTTAAGGCAATACTAAAGCTTGGATTAGCACAGGATGATGTATGTACCTAAAGACATCAGCACTGAAGTAGATTTCAATGACAGCTACAATCTTAAGAGATACTCTCTCTTAGTGAAGTAATGAGGTTCAAACATTTGAACCAAAACTGAGGTTCAAACATCCTTCTCTTCCTTATCACCCTTCATATTCCTTGCCATCTGAAGCTGCTCAATTAGAGTGGCTACAGACTGCCCACCGCTTGTGTCTATTCTGATTAAGCACAAAACCAGATCCGACTTCATCTTTTTGAGTCTGACCAGGCCACATGTCACTATTAAGACAATTTGGCAGGGTCTCACTTGAAATTTGCAGGCCTCTTTCCTATACTTAGGGAGAAATGAGTTCCATAGTTTGCTGAGGCTGGTCTGAGTGGAGGTCAGTATATCAAGGCCTGGACACTGCAGATCTGAATGAATACATGTTCTGCAAAGGCAGGTGAGTGCCACAGGTAAAGGAGAGTTGCTTATGTAGTCCCTTGAAGTCTCAGTTCTCCCTGTTCCCCAGCTATTGCTCAATGCTTCTGTAATCAGAGGATAATGGCTGTAGCAGCAACAGCAAGCCCAACTACCGTGCTCTCCATTCACACAGGCAAAATGCTTCTTTATTATTTCATTTTGGTTTGGCTAAGTAATACACAAACTTTCTGGGAAAAGAAAGAAATAATTGCAAAAATGCTTCTGGTTTCTTGCTTAACTGTGCTAATGAAGTGAGAGAATGCAGCCCAGTACAGCATGGAGATAATCACATGAAATCACGGTAAGTGCGTAGTAGAGTCCCACGTCTCAAACTGAGATGAGACAGGAGGCATTACAAACCTCCCTAGGAATTGCAATGCCAGCAAATCTGAAGGTCAGACCAATGAGTTTTGTAAAAATTTAACAAAGAAATTCTTACCACTCTTCACACATTACATTATTATCCAACATTGGTGATTTACAAGGCAATTAAAAAACAAACCCAAATGTTTTGAAATTTGGAGTCAGAAAGAGGAAATCAAGCCACAGGTGGAAACTAGAGTCAATCAAGTGCCTAAAGCCATGTCTAATTAAGTAACACATTTCAGATAGACCTTGGCATTAGCTTTTTTTGGCCATGTAATACAATTTAAAAACCTCACACGAGGACATTAAGGGCAGACAAATCAATGATCTACACCACAGGACTTGTCTACATAGGAAAGAACTAAGAATAATTGTAGTAATATGTATTTAAACCCTGATGGTGTGCACTAGCCAAGCTCTCACTCAGCACCGGACTCAACACCTGAACTCAATTGTTATTCAAATAGAGTTCAGGCCACCTCAACCTAATGTGCTCGTTAACCTCCTACAAACAGCTGTAGCTGCAGGGCGGGCACAAGCCCGATAAATTTAGCTCTGGGAGGAGCCAAGGTTGGGGTGGTTGTTTCTGGTTGCTGTGTGTTGCTGGAGCTCTGCTCTGAGAAATCATAATCCAAGACTCAGAAGACTGCGAGCTCCGGGACAAATAACCACTGCAGAGTATCTGTTCTGCAACAGCTTTCCATGGGGACAATTTTTTCTTGTACTAAGTATGCATTTGTGTGGTTTAGCTGACCATGAGATGTGAGCTGTGTTAAAAGCAAACAAAAGCATCCATCATGGAAAATAAGAGCATCTTCTTTAGCTGGTACACCACAGCTGCTGGGCTCTCAATTCTGCACTTCAGATTGTTTCCCAGTGACCACCTTACACAGATCAATCCAAAGTGCTCTACTCCTTCAGTGCAAATGCACAAAATGAAGGAAATGGAACAACAGACCACATGGATTCATGATGAGGTAATAGGTAGCCAGAAGTGGCTTGTGGTGCTGAGCTACTGCTGCAACTCACACATGTAGGCTCACAAAGTCCAGGCTGCCAACTGCAAAGAAGCAACAATAGCCCAGCACCATTCACACCCTACAACATGCTTCTTTGGCTGTAGATGGCATTGCAAATGTTTCTCAGACAATCAAGAAGCTGTTTCAAATATACTAGTGCATACACTGTAATTCATATTGTAAGTTCAAATATTACACAGATGTGACTGTTTATACCATGCAGATTTTAGACTGAGTCTGAAAAAACTAGCAGCTCTTCTTCACAGTAATAACTTTAAGACAATGGATACACTCTTCTAAAAGGAACAGAATATGTGGGAAACAGGGAGGGCATAACCTGCCTGATGTGGCTGTGCCAGGCAGCAGGAGGGATCTGATGCATCTGACTTACAATTGAAAGAACTAAGCAAAACACCCTGAAATACAAGAGGGGATTCTGAACAACTGGTAGTTTTGCTTGCCCATCTCCTTTGCTGAACAAACCAGTTGGTTTAGTAGATCTCAACCACCTGTTCTTGCAGAATTTATTCGCAGCAATGAGGTATTGATACAATTAAAAGTGACAGCCATTGACATGTTAAATGCTGTAGGTACAGGTTGCCTGTGGGAATCTTATCACCACATGAGAGTAGTCTCATTCTAATTATGCAGGTGTGCCTAAAATAATAAAGCCTTGTTGAAGAGTTCACTAAATTGGCATTTGGAGGGTTTATGCTTATGCCTGTGCTGAGGAAGAAACTACGTTACACTGAGGTAATGTAGCTTTAGATCAATTTAATACATTAATACTAGGAATTGTACCAGTATATTTATTCTGGCAAAAAAATACCACCCTGAACAGCTCCTACACCAGCACAAACCCTGCATGTAACCAGGCTGCGGGGCCAAGGCAGGGGTAATGGCAGGAGGAGTCCATCACGGGAGTCCAGCATTGTTCCTTGGCCTGGTGAGATCCATCCACAGACACCATCTCAGAGCACTGGGAAAGCAAGGTGATAGGCTTTAGCTTAAACCTCTCCTGTTTCCTGCTACATGAGACTGTGATGTGGCATTAACATGAACCAACAGCAGAGGCACTGAAACTCAGCTGGTGCACAGTAACTTGTTTGGCTGCCACATCTTCAGCAGAGGTGTAAGCCCTGAGACTTTGCTGTCAAAGTACCAGTGGGAGAGGCTTGTTCTGTGTGTGACTAGTACAAGCACGTGCTCTTTGGATGTTAGGAAAAGGGGTCTGTTCCCCAGTATCCTAACCACTGTCAGCAATGCCAGACCCTGTAAACCTGCTTCTCCTAATTGCCTGCTTCTCCTAATTGCGTCTCTGCTGTTCTGGACCTTCTAACTCCATTGGTAGCCACCTAGCTGCAGCTTCTCTTCAAATATTCACCTCTAACTTGACTCCTCCCATCCATGCTCATCTCAGACAAAAACTATCGATCTAAATGCCTTTCAAACTTACTGATTCCTCCCAGCCTCTTCATTGTCACACCTGGTTCCCACTGCTGGTACTCCAACTTCCTTCTGCCTGAGGGGAACAAAAAGTTACCTTATCAGGCCATTGCACAGACACTGCCTAGAAGTCAACTGCAGAAGCCTCACCCACCTCACTGGGTGAGACCCACCTGCCCCTCAGGCTTGGGGTCCCATCAGCAGAAGAAGCAAGTTCCTGAGGCTTCAGGAGTGTGGCAAGAATCTGCCAAAGGAAAGAGATGCTCATTTGGAAATACACATGTGCAACCTGCTTAAAGCAGGGCTCTGGCTAAAGTTTATGAAGAATGGCTAATTTATTTTTTTTTTTTTTTTTTTAATTTAATTTCATTTCATTTTTTCCAGATGTGGAATAAATGGCACATGAGAGTTTATCAAAAGAAAAACCAGAAAGGTTTGTACTAACTGAGAGTATTTGGACTGAAAATATGACAAGCCTCTTCTTATTCTACCTCTTTTTATGAATGGATCAGGACAACGGTGGGCAGTACACAGTAACACACACAGGCACTGCCTTTCATATGACATGCACATTTTCTGTGCTAACCAAATGGCAGCTCATGGCCAAGCCTCTGGAAACCCAAAGAAAAAGCTACCATTTTATAGCCAGTCTGACCCAGACATCTCCCACGTGAGGTACAGAATTGCTGTTGGCTGCCCCTCTGGACCCTGGGGACACAGGTGTTTCCAGAGGACCAATTAAATCCTAGGCAATCTGAATTGTCTGAAGAAAGTGTTTGTATCTGCCTCGACTACAAACATCTAAGTACCCTGTATAAGCAGGGAAAATAGGGCAGCTGGCTGCTTGGCCTTTGTGCCTTGCATCCCAGGAGAAAAGGACACAAAGAGAAAGGGGAGATGGGAAAGACAGGGTAAAAACCCACTTATCTGGAGTCCCCTTCAAGAACAAGATTGTTCTGGTCTCACATTCTGCAAGAAACCAGCACACAACCACTAAGAAACTGCAGATTGAAAACCAGTGTATGAGGTTCTTCCAGTCAACCACTGCTTTACACTATTATTACCTTCTCTGAAACAGTCACAAATATCAAGCCAGATTTGAGGGCTGTATATTTTGTTAGCTTAGAATTTTCCCTGGATGTAGATTTTAATTGGTCAGTCTGGTATATTAATGCAACTAAACAGTGGCTCTACGCTATTTTATTAAACCTGACTTTGAGAAACAAAATGGAGCAGAATAAAAATTGCCTAGAAATAAAAGGAGGAAACAATAAAAACCTTGTAAGAAGCAAATTTAGGGGAGAAAAAGGAAAAGAAAATCTGTATTACTCTGCTTCTATCAAATGTGTAAAGGAGGGGTCCCTTTAAAAACATTCATGTTTCTTTCATCCTTGTTTATTTTTACTGCAGAGTATCATGCAAGTCCAGCAGGTTGACTAGACAACACTATGAAACACTAAGTGTGTGGTAACGAATCATAGCTCTCTCTGATGGCTTTCAGTTTTTAAGAAGGCTCTTGGCTTCAGCTCAAGTTGAAAAGATGGCAAAGGAATTTCATTAATAATAATCCTTTTCTTGTCAGTTGATAATTTTCTTCTTCACACTAAAAACATCAAGGCCTTCCATTTGACCTTGTCTACAGATCAGATATAATATGGAAAACTGGAATTACTTATGGGTAAAAAAAGAAAAAAAGTGAAATAAAATAAACAGTTCTTTTCCACATTACATGCAAATCCAAATAATCCTCTTCCTCCCACAGTCTGACCCAATTTTGCCTGAGCAGACTTTGTGCTTCTAAGCCAGGCACCTTTGAGACTGCAAACTTAGCAGATACTACTGAATGTGAGAGCACAGTTCTTGCAAAACCAAGTTTAAAGCTACTGCACCCACTGCACTAAAATGTAGTGTACTGGAAACTTGACTGTTCTAACCAGAAGTCCTCCCTTAGGCAGGGTCACATAAATGGACAAACTAAAGACAAGAGTTCCATTCCTTCTGCAGTTTTCGACACGAGAACATCTACCCAAGCTGCATGAGGGAATATTCTATTTGCAGGCAGGAGTATTTAAAAATGGTCATCTGCTTATTGCCATACAAACGTGGAAAATGGATACAAATTAGCAGCAAGACACCAGAAAATGTGTTGATTTCATGCTTTATTGCAAATAAACTGCAAAGAAATCACTCCTTGACAAACACGACACTATTTTTAAGGGACAATTGTTGTTTTCCACCACAGAACACAAGCCAGTAAGAGGAAACATTTGCAGAGTCCTTCTTTTTCTCTTCTCTCTTTTCCTAATTCTTACACCTTCCACAAGATGCAAGCACTGAGAATCTTTACCATTTTTCAGAACTGCAGTCATTGACACAACTTCTCTCATTTTTTATTAATGCTTTCCAAGAGTCACGCCTACGAATCCCACTGCAGCCTAATGCTGCATGATTTCCTCCCCTTTTCAGCCATGAAAAGGAAATTATGGGAAAGTCTTAAAAATATTTTTTAAAATTTATGTTCATAATATGCCATGTTTCTTTGTTCTTTAGTTATTCCATTCGAAGTGGTGTACTTTGCAAATTTAAGAATCTTCCTTCTTGTCTGGAATTTTTCATTATATGATCAAGCAGTCAGGATCCAGTCCTGTAGCGTTCTCTGGATGCAGAAATTTATCCAAATCTAATGAAATAATTAAGGGATTACAAACATGGGGTAACAAAACCAGCACTGTAATCACTCTGTGATTTAGGCTAGGTCTATGTTAGCAAGCAGCAGGATTCCAACAGGAAAAGCTCTGCAGTGCAAACCAGCTCACGTGGAGGATGTAACCTTCCCCCTCTGTGAACTCTGGAAGGTTTGTTCCAGGCTGGCTCCATCAGGGGTTGGAGTGCAGCTTTTTGTAATGTTTCAGGTGGAACATTTATTACCGTGTCTTTTGGGACTGCTCCACACAATGAACCAAAGATCAAAAAATACATACCTCATCTGAAACAAAATGTTAGTGGATGAATGCATGCTTAAGTTTACTCTTATGAATAAATAGGTGGTCAGATTTAATCTGAAATAAATCAAACTGATGGAAAGATAGCAGAATAATATCGTATTTCTGTAGAAATTTTAAGAGAGAGCTGTTGTGGAATAAAGTTCCCTTAATTTTTTTGGCTGAAAAATGTAAAAAGTACTTTACATAGATTGAATAACTCACCTTGAATCACAATTAGTTTATCATAGCATTGAGAGGCAAGTTCTTGGCGTAGGGAAAGAAGTCCCCTCAGACCAGCAGGTCAGCCAATGCCAGCAGCAGGCCCCATCACCCATCCCAGCACTACAGCTGCACCCCGAAAAACACTTGGACATCATGTCAGGACACAGTGCCACTGGCACAAAAATCTGGACAAAAATACCATGAGGACTTCACAGAAAATACACAGGAATCTCCTTGATGAAAATTCTTATCTGTCAACAGAACTAAATCGGCAACACCAGTTTTCTAAAACTCCCCCTTGCCCTGATTTCTATCCCTTTCCTCAGGAAATCAATCACCTTTTTCCAGTCCTTTGGTCCTTTTCTCCTCCATCTTTCCTGTCTTTTCCCTAGGATGTTATACTTTTTATTTATTTATCAGCTGTAGTAATATTGAATTTTGCTGTTGAGCTGAAAGCTGTTTCCACTTCAGTAGGTCTGGTGGTAGATGCTCTGAGCAGTAACCAACTGGTCCCTCTGAATCTTTCACCAGTCAGCTTTATACAGCTCGAGGCAAACTGAGAGCCTGCTTTGCTGGCAAAAACAAGGAGGAAAATCAGTTGGAGTATACAGCCCCCATCATCCATGAATAAATGGAGAGCAGAACATAAAATAAGAAACATCATGAAGATGACTTAGATTAGGAAAATTTTGTCCATGCTAGCAAAAACTGGGCACATCAACCAAATTAGGTTATGGAAACAGAAGCCCATCCCTGTGAGGAAATCTATCAAGGAGGTCTTGGGCAGATCTTCCACTTCAGAACCACCAAATGTGAATATTATGATGATTGGCATCTGGTCTTCCTGATGCAAGCTTTCCTATAAAAACAGGAAGGAAGAAAAGTTCTGTAGGAGCACCATTCACATGTTCATTCTGCTGCTCGTCACAGCCTTCTTAGTAAGGCCTGATGTCTTTCATTTTCCATTCTTTCCTGGGATATATCTGCACACCATAGCCTTATGAAAGGTGGTTATTCAGTATGACACTGAAGTGGGTCAGAACAAAAAAAATTCTGGAAAATGAATTAAGGATTGAAATCCTACAAATAAACAGTGTGGAAGTTTGAAAAGACCCCCAAAAGAAAGAAATTGTTCCCTGGCATAATTGTTTTCCCCATTTTTTCCATGAAGAACACTTGCCTTTATAGCCTCTCTTTGCTAAATTTAACTATCTCTAATTATGATTTTTTTTTTGTTGGCAAAATTGTGTGGCTTACAGGTAGCACTATTTCACATTTATGCAGAGAAAACCAAGATTTATAAATCTCACCGATATTAATTTTTTAATGCTAGAATATAAGAAAAAATCGATTTCTGAAAAGGAGTTTATACTGGCAATCCCGCAGAGAGCTATTTAATTATGTTAGTCTCATCCTTTCATTTGGGCCTTTTCCCATGCTGGCCATCCTTTGTGAATCCCTTCTTGGACAGGGTGGTTGTTCAGAGCCGCTGTTCAGCACAACATCTGACAGCAGGAGCAAAAAAAAGGTGATGTTCAGCCTTTAGGTGCTTTCACCATCCTACCACAAAATTTGCCACTACAGGACAAGTGCCACTTGGAGCCCTGTCTACACCCACGTGGGGTCTCCACTGCCAGAGATGGTGAACCCCCATGGCCAGATATTTTGTGGAAAAGACTGATGCAGACACTTCATGTAACATCCCCGTAATTCTCTGTACTCTGTTCCTATGATCCAGTAGCCGTTCATCTTGATCTCTACCTGCCTCCGTAGTGTTTTGCTTAAGGGCTCTCATCAGATAAAAGTTTCAAGACAAATTAATAGTTATTTTCTTTGAGAATTTTTATCCTAGAACTTGGGTCATATTTTGATGTACTATGGGAAAAGCTAGCCCACAGATTACAGGAAAGGCTAAGAAAAGAAAATATTATAGCCTTTTCGGTATTTAGAAATGAAGTAAATATACATGATGGTATTAAAATTATTTCTCTTTTTCAAAATAGGAGAAGTTGCTCAGATCCTCTGGTGATTCTTATCAGTACTGAGATAAGTAAAGATCATTCAAGCTCTTCAGAAGCAGAAACCCTTACCACTTCTTATTGCAACAGAAAGTTAACTCTTTTCCTTCCACTCTCATCAGTGGATATTTTCCAAGGCGCTTTCATTTATTACTCTTTAATTTCAGCACAAAAGAAAAGCCCCAACAGCAAGAGACAAGCACTGTCACAGATAAATTATTTCCTCCTGCTTGCCAAGCTCTTTTTCAGAAGACAGATTTCAAAACCCAGGAATCCAGGTTCCAGAGTTGTGGCATAAAGTTACCACACTTATTATGAAGAAAATCTCCAAGTGATGGCACACAACATTAATCCCGTGTTTCAAATCCCTCTGGGAACTTTAACATGTAGCCAGTAAGGAAACAAAGAACCTAAATTGCCTAAGAAACCAAGTAAAGCTGAAAAGAAACCTTCAGGAGATATTTTATTCACCTTTTAAAAACTGGTTGATGGATTTTATCAATCACAGAATAACAGAATCCTTTAGGTTGGAAAAGACCTCCAAGGTCATCAGATTCGAGCTTTGACCTATCACCACCTTGTCAACTAAACTACAGCATTAACTCCCGTGTCCAGTCATTTCTTGTAAAACTTCAGGATAATTTTAATTTTTTCCCCCTTCTTAACTAAAAGGCTTCTGAAAAAACTCCCCGTAAAACCGGTGCTTTTTCAGTCTGAGCAAGATGCGTGCTTAGGGTGAAGTCTCACCAAGCACACCGGGTGCCTACAAATGAGGTGCTACATGTTGTAAACACCAAAGAGCCCAACTCAGTCAAGGTGACTCGATCACGGGACGCAGATTTGATCAGGATGCAGATTTGATGAGGATGCAGGTCTCATCAGGATGCAGGTCACGGGACACCTCCATCCCCGCTCCGCTCCCTAGGCGCGGCCCTGGGGCTCAGCCTGCTCCCCCTCCCAAGCGGCTGAGACTGACACACGCACAGCCCGGGGAAAGCCATTCTTTGCACCCCTGGNTCCCCGGGCGGCGGGGACGGAGGGGCCCTGCCCGGGCTCGGTGGGGCATCGGCCGCGCTTCAGGAGCCGCTCGGGAGCCCCGGGCCGGCAGCCAGCCCTGTCTCCCGGCTGCCCCGGCGGCGGCGCTCGGCTCCTGCCGGCCCTTTGGAGTGTGTTTTCCCCCCGGTCTTTGAGAGAGGGCTCCGCCGCGGTTTACGGCGCGGTGGCTGCTCTTAGCAATGATAAACGCCGGGCAGGGAGAAAATTCGGTTTTAGCAACTGAAAAGTGGTTTTGGTCCACTCCTTTTTGTTTTGCTATGGCAAATCCATCGCCTTTGGGAACCGTGATCTAAAGATCATAGGGATGTGCAAAAGCTCTGTCCGTATGTATACACGTTGTTATTGTTGTGTATATACATTATAAAACATGCAATATACACATGCTATACAAATATATAATGGGTATCATAGCATGTTTTTCTGTTAAATGCATCATATTCGGTGTACTATTCTGTTAGTCAGGAGACTGCCTTATGTTATTTTTAAATTCTGTGTTATCTAAGTTAAGCAGCGTGGGAAATTTTTAGGTACGTCTGCAGACAGCCTATTAAAACACAGTGTGCAATTAAAACTAACTGATTTATAAACCAAAGGAAGTTCCAGTGACTGAGGGTTGCTGGGTTTGCCTTGGGTCATGTTCTGGAGTTGGTCACAGAGGCACGGGGGCAGCTGCCAATGCTTGTTCTTGAGGTGTGGGTGTTTGCTGCTCATCTCACACTCACTGGGATCACCCCCCTAGAGACACAGTCGCCGTCAGATCAGGACAACTGGCTGGGTGTTCTCACAGCCCTTCAAGGATATGGCCATTCTAAGTAAATATTGCCTAATTCTGCTACCAGTGTCCAAAGGATAAAGGCAGATGGAAATGTGGAGCCAAGCTCTTGAGGATCAGGGTCTGGCCCACTCGGGTGTGTTTGAGGCAGGTGCCCATATCACCCATTACCCAAGGGAAACTGCAGCTGGAGTTTTCATTGTCCACCCTGCTTTTCACATTGACAGAAATGGCTCAAGTGAAGGGAAAGGTTTTCCTGTTTGTGCTAGGGACAACTGAAACTGAAAGGAGTCAAGGCAGGGCTTTCCTGAGTGACACAATTCTGGACTTCCTTTAGAAAAGTGGAAATACCAACGTTTTCTTTGTGTAGAAGATGGAAATAATAATTATGCCTGACTCAGCCTGGGGTATTATTTATGATGCTTGCCTTGAAATCCAGAAATCTCTTGTTTATAGTGTATATTTTGTGTTGAATCTAATGAGTATTTACCTTTTAATGAATTTAAAGATCTTTCATTGGCACACCATGGTTGTATTCACAGAAATACTTTACCTTTATTATAGAAGATGATGATGATGATGATGATAAATTTTATTAGGAAAATAATTACGTTTAATTATTTTTTATAAAAGGAGGAAAATATTTTGAAAACATTACTACTAAGGTTTTGTGCTCCTGTAGCATTGCAAAACAGCTGTGCTTTTCCACATTAATTCCTGAAGAACAGCTGTTCTGGAGGTTAGCCAGCTCTAGTGTAGCTGCTTGAGCTAATTCTGTGATCTCTGCATGCCCACAGCGATGAGATGCTTTTAGCATAGGTGCAGCGTACAGGTCGCACGTGAGTGGTGCTCTGCTGTGGCAAGGCTCCGCGGGTCCTGAGATTTCCCTTCCCAAGCACTCTGCCATACTGAGCAAAAACTACTGAGGATTTGGGTCAAACTGAGCAATTCTCAGGCATGAGAGCAAGTGGAGCATTGTATCAAACCATCAATTGGCAGACATGAAGTGACCCTTGGTGGACTGTAACCATCGAGCCAGGACTGGTGACGTGACTGATGCAAGGCGTTGCAGTGCTACCACTGAACAGATGAGGAACTGAACATAATGAGGGTGAAGGCTCTGTTCACAGAAATTTTAGAGCACTTACTCTGCTGCTGTTGCTGCACATGGATCTCTTACAGAATAGCTTTTTCCACCCAGATGAAGGCCATGGCAGTCATCAGTTTGAGCATACCTGGCACCTTTCCTTGATGCTTGCCTCCTTCCTTCCCCTGGCAGCTTATTGCCCCTGCCCCAGAGCAGCGTTGCCTTTGGCCTGCTGGGCTGAGCCTGCTGGTCAGGCACATGCTTCAGTGTGCTGTTCCCCTCTGCCCACCCTTCTCCTGGGAAATGAGAGATACTGTCAAGGGTACCAATGCAGAAGTTGGGGCCTTTCTGACCGTAAAGGGCTTGAATCAGTCTTGTGGCCTCATTTTAGTCAATTTTTGTTCAGCAGCAAAAAATTGTTTCAGGCAACTGCAACCATCTCTGCTTGTATCATGCATCAATTTTGTAACTTCCTTATGTGAAAGAAGGAAGCGCTCCTCTGGCAGGTTGATTTAAAAAGCAAATACAAACAAAAAACCCAAAAGAACTGTAGTGGTTTGGTTCAAAATATCCATTATTTACTTATTTACCTTCTGTGAGATAAGAATTAGGAGATGGCAAAGCAGGCACAAAACTTAAAAGAATATAAAGAAGTTTATTAACAGACCTAAAAGGAAGAAAAAAAAAAGATTAAACCTCCAGAACACTTCTTCTCCCCCCACCTTTCTCCCTTCTCCCACTGACAACATAAACAAAACAACCCTTGAGATTTTCAGTCAGTTTACCACCTCTATAATAATTTCTTTTCAGTTCACTTAGGGAGAGGAGTCTCTCTTGCTCATGCTATGGAGACATCTCCACAAGAAAACAGCCTCTCGTGTCCTTGAGACACTGCTTTGAAAAGTTCTTTTGAAAAGGAGAAAACCCACACTATGGTAAATCACAAAGCAAAAAAGTTGTGAACATTTACTCAGCAGCATGGACTGCTGGGGGTGTTTCTTGCTTCCTGGGAGTAGGTAGGTAGTATAAGACAGGTGACAACTTTGGTGTATCATATCTCTGGCAATGTGTCACACAGATCTCATTTCCATGCGTGTGCTGTGTACTACGCATAAGGTTTTGGCTTTTGTAAACAGAGAAGTAAAACAGATCTCGATAATTTGGGATATTGTGTTTTTTCTTTCTTCTCATTAAACATTTTGCATATTTTTATAATCTAAAAAAAAAAAAGAAACCCTCAGCAACTTTTTTGTTCTTCTGATAAAAATACAAAGAGAAAAGCACAGCTATGTGTCCTACAGGAATTTCCTGACTTCTTGGCAAGATAAGTCTTGGAATAGAGAAGCAAATCATGCTTCATGCCTACGGGGAGCTATATGCACAAGTTTGCTGTGTAGTGTTTGGCCCTGGGTCTTTGTATCATTGCTTGCTGAATCTCTACACAGATCTTAAGAACAGAAACATCTTTTGTAAGCGTTCTTCTTCCCCAGATTGGAGGGAAAAGAACAAACCCAGAAGAATCCTTGATTAGTCTGTTTACAAAACATTCATGTTTTGTATATAGACACTGAAGGACAGGAAGGCACAAATAAAAAGCTTGTCATGCCACCTCACTGGTGGCTGCAGGAGTGATCTGTCCACCTACACAAAGCAGACTGCCATCACGATTTCCTTGTTGGCAGAAGCTCCAGCTGAATCACACGCTTGGTCAACAGCTCTCTGTGCTCTTAAAATCGAGCATCTGTGGGAGGGAAGGAAGAAGCAGAGAGACTGCAAAGACAGCTTGGAGCTGAAGCCACTCGCAGCAGCCCTGGCACAGACAAACCCTGGTGGTGGGAGGTGTTGCAGAAGGAGCAGGGTCTCCTGAGCAATCCTTCTGCACTGCACACAGCACCAAAGTGCTGCCTGTGCAGCATCCAGCAGCTTGGGCACGGGTCAGCTGTCTGATGTGTGTGACTGGTGCCTTTCAACGTGACTGTCTAGAGGGATCCAAGACACTTGTATGAGGCTGGCACATGACCTACAGTTGATCCATCCACCCTCTTGAGCAGTAGCTGAAGAGTAAGTAGGACACCTTGTGAGCATTCATGAAGACACTGAACATCTAAGTTTAGCTGTCTGAATCCTACTTGTCCAGATTCCTGTAGACCAGGCGGAACAGTGGGAGTTTTAATGGAACATAATCCAGTGATGAAATCACAAATGGTTCTGCAATTGCCACAGTGTTCCTCCAGGGATCCTCTTTCAACTTGGAGAAATGCAAATCAGTATTTTTCTTCTTGATGTCTAATTAGTGAAATGTCTTCACAGAACCCTTAGATGTCCTCAGGGCTCCTGGTTTCAGTTTCCTTTCTGGTTTTGTTGGCCTGTTCTCCACAGGGAAAGGAGCCCACACTGTCTGCCAGGCTTGTGCTGGCCTTGACTTCCTCCCTGGTGCGCTTACTCCTTCCGCATTTAGGTGACAGACATAGATAACATTCATACTACATTGTTGCTTGTTTTCTTCTATTTTGCTGAAAGTCTGCAGTTAGACAGGGTATGTCCCTGGACTGATGCTGTGCAGGTGTTGCTCAAGGTGTTCACAGCACACCAGCAGTGCACGTTGTCCCACTGGCACCTCAGCATGACTTATGTCAAACTGTCTGCCAGTAGGGCAGGTGCATTCATCAGTAGACATGAACCTTGCAAAAACCATTGCAAAAAGCATCACCCTGTGGGCCCGGCCCGAAAGGAAGCCTTTGATTGGATTGAAGAGAGTTTCTCTCTGCTCCAGCATCTTCACGTGACTGGTTGTAGATGGTCACAGAGCTGAGGGGCAGGATGCACACCAATGAGTTCCATTTGTTTGAGAACAAGTAAACCAGCAATGATTTCATAATGGATCTTCTCTCTGGTAACTTTTGTGCACAAAAAGAGGAAGCAATTTACCCTCCATGCCTGCTTTTTTTGTGGTATGAAGGAATTCCTGTTTCCTGATATTGAAAGGATTCGTGGCTTAAGAAAATTTCTTCTTTCTCTCCCTTTCTTTTCTAACAGATGTCTAGAAAGATGCACTCACTTACAGCTAAAACTGCATTTCAAAGCCAGATGTTCTACTCCTGTCGTAAAGCATGTATTTTACTGTAGAATTGACAATGAGTAATTTACCCTGACCTCTGTTTGTGTGCTGCCAACACATCCTTCAAGTTCCTGCTCCTCCTTTCCCTCAGGGAGGCCCTAACTGCTCACCTACCTTGCTTCTTGTGTACAGCAACAGTCACCAGGTTATAAGTTTTGCCTTCTAATAGTCGCATTGTTTTAATTGTGTAATGGTGATGTGTGGTTTTAAATTAGTCATAACTCTAACTTCTGTTTTAATGAGATCTACAGTTGTATTCCCAGAGGGGAAAGCTTTGTTTTCCCAGGAGCAGTGTGCTTTTCCCAGAAGAAATGAATTTCTGCTAATGACATATGAAAGGGTGAGGTGGCAGTGGAGGTGTTGGGGAGTGGTTATGGGGAGAAGGGACATATCTGCAAGTCTCAGGCGCTGAAGAACATCTCGATAATGCCAGAGCCTATGACGTGGCAGGCACTCGTGTATAAATAGTCACACTGGCACGTAGTGTCATTGCAATCGTGCTTGGAGAACAGCTGAGTCTGACAGCCTTGTCTCTCATGCACAGCCCAAAGACACCCTCACACGTCTTCAGACATGTGAAATACTGAGACTGGTGTTTAATGGCTGAGACACGAGTTGTTGTGCTCCCCAAGGATTTATGGCTACGTGGCATTTGTTAGATGAGTCTGGCCACTGGTTGCAGGTATGACTGCTTGGAGCTGGGGAGACAGGAAGGCACATCACTCATTCCAGAGGAGAGAAAGCCCCTTGTCTCCCCCTCTCTGGGTGGATGAAGAGGAATCACAGAATATGCTGAGTTGGAAGATCTGTTTGACCTGCTGGCTGGGAAAAAGATGTCAGCAGTAGGTGTGTAATACAGTATTAAACCTTAGAGTAGAAATCCAAGATGCTCTCTCAGCTGAGGTCTTTTTCTGTGAGCTTTCCACAGGTGAATTGCAGGGGTTTAATGCAAACCCTGGTAGGTTGGTGTTAATAGTCCAGGTCAGCTTGCAAAGAAAGCATCTTGATTTTCTCAGGAAAACTACCCATCAATATTTGCACCAAACCTTGTAACTAATGCAAGATAACTGTAAAGATCATTTGGTGTACTGTGGACTATCTTTAGGAAAACATAAGGCAATCTTTAGGCTTCAGTCAGACTGGGAAAATAATATCCTGTTCTATGGTATATGTGCATAAGCAATGATTTTCTTTCAAAAAAAGGATTCTTCCATTTTCTCCAGGACTTCCAGAGTCGTAGATCCTCTGGACCAAGGCAAGTTTTGCACATTAAATATCTTTTCTTAGAGTAATAGGTTTGCTTGGAAAAATAAGTCTTTGGGATTTACAGCATCTGAACAGCACTGTGGCAAACACTAGTTGAGACTCCAGAATTATTTTGACCACCTGAGGATCACTAGAGCTTCTGTCATTCCAACCTCGGGTGGTAATTGACTTGTCCTAGACATCTGAAATATAAGTTTGTTGGCACTGTGGAGAAATCGTGATTGGCTTCATGTATGTGATTGCCCTTTCACTGGATTTCCAGCAAAGCTTAATTCTAAGGAGTTCTGTCTTTTCTCCGTAAGCTTGGCTAAACTAGGTAACTTTCCAACCTTTAATAGCTTTAGTCTCTCTTTAATGTAAATGAAATTCCAGGTTTCAGCAGTCAGTTAATAACTGGCTTTTACAATTGCAAAAGTTGTGTTGTTTTTAGTCTAGATGACATTCATTCTCCTTCCTGTTTTCCTGCTAGAACAATAACACAGACCCTGTCAAGGACAGTACTATCCTTACAGAGTTCTTCCTGAGTACGTAAAGCACTTGCCTGTACATAATGTGGTGCAGGATTTGAAACTCACCTGTGAAGGGGAATGCATCCTCAGTAATGATTGTTTACATCTCTGGTGGCACTAGTGACCTAATTGTGTCAGTTCTGCAGAAGAGTTACAGGCAGTGAGGAGTAGGCTGGATACCTGCAGTGGGGCTTTCCTCTGTGGGCTTTCCAGCTACAGGGGTGTGTGGTAACTGGTACCTTCAGCTTCAGCTTCGTCTGGGCCGTTGGTTTCATTGAGGCACCATGATTGCAATTTCATTCTGCAGTCCACACATAGCCCTGGGATGTAATTGTCCCTGCAACATTGCTGTGTTTCTACAAACCAGTAGAGTTGCAGAGGTTCTCTTGGGGTTATCAGATCCCACCAGCTATGTGATGGACATTTAGTATGGATTTAACCATAGGACCACAAAGTAGTACTTCAAATATGCCCATACATAATGTGTAGGTTTCAACTGGTTTAGTTAAAGTGATCATATGAATTGACACTTGTTCTGTTTTAAGACTGGTTTGTGCTTTTTTTGGCCTGAAGTAAATACATTTAAGTGAACTTGGAATAAGCATTACTTAACACAAACCAGTTTCATCTTGATTCACTGTTTTCCCATAGGATTGCCATACAGATCTGTGCATTCTGCTCACTTAGGAAGCACCTGCTCTGTGAGTGTGAAATCTTTCTCCTACTGAGGGCAGAAGTTGTTGTTCAGACCACTTAGTGGTCTGCTTGAATTCATTGTTGGAAAAATATCACGTGGGTTTGGGCACTGTGAAACAAGCTGTCCTGCAATACTTGTCCTGCAAGCATTATGTTTTCTACCTTTGCTTCTCTTATCTTGATCTTGAACCAGTGTTTGTTCCAGGCTGACCAGCAACTTCTTTGACTTGGCTGTGATGGCAGGGCAGTCAAGCCCAGATGCTGCTTTTCATCTCTCCCTCCAGTTTTGTGTCTTTGCTGTGCCTCCTGCTGTTCTCTCACAACTTTGGAAAGAAGTTTGCCACATCACAGATGAGCCTCCTGTGCCAAGAGTTGGCCAAAAGCTGATACCAGTCTTACAAAGTTACGGTGCAGCAGTGGGGTAAATCGCATCTTAATGTTCAGTAGGCACAAAATAAATGAAAAGTAGAAACTCCAGGGATGTGGATGAGTCACCGATTTTCAGCTTGTTTTTCTTACTGGTCAGTCTCATGAAAAGTTTCTCCTGCCGGATGTTGTTTGCTTCTCAGAATTGCCTGCTTTAGTAATAAGTGACACTATTTAGAAGCTATTTACTTCCAAAATACTGTTGTCATGCCACTGGCACAGGCTAGCATCTAGAAAGATAATAAAGCCTGTTGAACAAGCAAACTGCCCAGTCGAATTCACTGTTAATACATTTTTAAATGGTTAATTTGATGGTTGATAGACCCAGCTCACAAACTCCAGTGCAATATATGGATGCAGCTACACAGATGTGACAACAGTAAGATTTTGTGTCAGTGATGGGCCATCTGATAAATTCTTCAGAGGAAGAGAGCTCGAAGAGTGAATTGCCATAGTGTGATAGACTGGACGTCTGATCCACCTGCGCTGTTGTAATGATCCTTCATGGGCTTGGTCCACTTGAAAGCCACAAGAGACATAACAGTGTGAAGAGAGTTGATCAAAATGCTTTGTGGGCACACTGTATTGACTGCAGTATTTCCTATCTTACCCACTGTTGTGAGCTGCAGTTATACAGACTACTTAGGATCCATCTATCTCAGGATGTTACTGCTTAATTGTTCATTTTATTTTTTGACTGTATCTGTGCTGGGTCTTTCCCAGCCATCTCCCCAGACACGTCATGAGACTGGGACTTCTAATTTTGTGGTTGTGGCCAAAACTATCACTTTGCTTTACTTTCCTGTCTAGACCCAAGACCAAACGCTAACACTTCTTGGATTGGAGCAGGTAGCACATCACAAAAATAGATGTTTTGATAGCATAAGGAAATCTGCAGCAGGAAAAAAGCCAAGCTGAAACATGTGGTGCTAAGTAACAGCAGTTCAAGCAGCAGACAAAAATTGTATCATAAATTAAAAGAGTTTGAAATGAGCAAAAAATGAGTAATTTCTGGCACGTGAGATTCAAAATGTTCCAGCGGGTGAGTCAGGGAGGGAGGGGTCAGGTGATGGCAGCCTCTGCATCTGAGAGACAGAGACACAAAGGTAGCTATAAGACTGCATGGTATTTGCTGACTTTTGCTGTGCTTACTCAGCAGCAAAGATACAGCTTCCATCAGCTCTTCTTTTCCTGTGATAAGTAAAAGTTAGTTATTACAGAGATACCTTGAGAAACATACTATTTTTAAGGCAACTTAATTTAAAGACTTAATTCCCGAGAGAAACATGCATTTTTCACAGAAAGACATACATTGTCTGAACCTTCCTTCAGAAGCAGCATTTAATATTTTTCTTAGGAATTTAATCTGTGTTCCGAAATGCTGAGACTTCAGTCTCTCTTTACAACCCCCATCTTGCTGGTTTCTAGAAGTTACAGCTGTCTGATGTAACTGGCATCATGTGAAAAATACTTCTGGGTGGCTTATCTGTCTGTGTTGATATTTCTAGTAAGACCTGGGTAAGGTTTATGAGTGCACAACGTGTGCGTCCTCACTCATCACTTCTGCAACTGAACGGAACTGTCACTTGCAAAGTACACAGATGCTATTCAGCAAGTGGTTTAGCCTGGAAATTTCTTGCTGCTTTCTCTTCTCAAAGGTAGTTTCAGTGCTAGTGGTGTGCTTGTTCTGTGTAAGTATCAGTAAGAAGCCTAGTGCCCGTCCGGTATTTTCCATGTTGAGTACAGCTGAAAAGGTGGTTGAATTTGCTGGCTTGCCAAGGTTGCTGTTTCTTCTGAAATTGATTTCTCGTAGCTCAAGGGATCTCAGAAGCTCTCTGCAGCAAGCATGCTTCCTGAAACTTTACCTCGAAGGTCACCAATGCTTCCCTTCGAAGACTGCCTTATCTCTTTGGCGGAAAGTGTCCTAGCAACAAAACCTGTGATTATGTATGCCACAAAATCATTTTGTGTAGTTTAATCTACTTCTTATGCACCATAAGAATTGGAAAGAGTAGCAAAGGCAGGCTCACAAGGCAGACTGGCTTGACAGGCTGCCTGGAAAACACAGGAGCTAGAGCTGCAGGGAAGTTTTGAGTGGTCCCCAGGTTGTCTGCAGAAGCAGTGGCAAGCATTAGGCCTGAGTAATAAATAATTGCCATGACCAACTCTGGCATGCACTGTTCTTTCAGTGACATGACCCACAATTACTGTTCTGTAGTCGTTGCCTAAAAGCCCAAGATGCCAGCATTAGCCCTACCAGTAGTTTCTAATATGAGAAAACCAAAGTAATAGTTGCTCTGAGATCAGCGACCCACTGAAACTGCAGAATATCCATGAAGTCCTTTGGTTGTGCGTATGTCTGCAATTTGAGCCTGACAGACAAAAAACAAAACAGACAAACATAACCACCTCCCCCCACCCAAAAAAAAAGCTCTTGGAACTGAACATCTT
>VZRS01002270.1:159424-183407 GCA_013398055.1 Ifrita kowaldi | reverse complement strand
ACCGCCGCGCTCCGGCCCGCGTGGGAGCCCGGGCGGGGCGGGGACCCTGAGATAGCCTCGGTGCAGCCCGGGATTCGTTCGGGTGTAGGGCCAGGGTGAACCCCAGCCATGTGGAAGTTAATGGGAATTGGCTTTAACGAGGCCGGGATTGCGCCCGGGGTGTGGAAGGGCTTGAACAGGAGCATCGTTTCCAAAAACAGCTCCTGTGCCCCCCTTCCGCCAGCGAAACAAGTTGCAGGGATGCAGTGCTGATTCAGAGGTGCGGGGTGAGTCAGTGCTGGAGCCGTCAATGTGTAACTCACCGTTATCAGCTGCAGCTCCAGGATGCGGGGATAACCCAGCAGAAATGCGATGCACAGACCTCACCCCTGCCCTCCCCCTCTCCCCTTCCCCGTTCAGGAAAAAGAAGCTAACCTCACATTTATAGGGCTTTTCAAATAGGTATCCGCAAGTTTTGAGATATAAAGAATTCTTTTATTATCATTATTTCATTTTATAATTACAATAATACATTGCAGGGTGGTGGTTTTTTTGGGTGTTTTGTTTTGGTTTGGTTTGGTTTGGTTTTTTTGCTTTTGGTGGTACTTTTTTGTTTTAGAAAAACATGTAAGTTACTGTTTCCCTCTGAAATCATGTAGCTCACACTACTGGAAATATTAGTGGGTCATTAAAACTTTTCTTTCATGTGTTTCGATGCCTTAAGCACTGGAGAGGAATCTGAGCCTGTATCCAGTGACTTAGTTCTTAGTGTTTTGTGAGAATGAGGGACTGACAAACACTTTTGTGTTTCAGGTTGGGCGGGATTAAAATAAAATATATATATTCTGGAATAAATAGAGCATTTTCTTGTCTAAGTTAGACAATCATGTGTTATATGAATGTCCTGTTAATCAGAATTGGTAAACAAACAGAGATGCCCTCATTACAGAAACACTACCATAAATCACCATATTCCCCCAGTATAATTTCTGTATCAGAAGTAGCAGGGCCTTTGTTTAACAGACCTCTTAAGCATATTCTTAAACCCATTTTTGCTCACAAAGAGTTTTACCTATGATTGCAGTGATACCATAACTGTGGGTGCCATTGACAGTCATGGGATATTCTTTGCCATATGTGAGATCTGTAAACTTCCATTGTAAACTTCCAGAGCTGTGTTTGCATAGCCATGGCAGCATTTCTAAGACAAGAGTGTTATGCTGCTGTAGAACAATGCCCCCTTATGATATTTATGTCATTGATTCTGTATCAGAGCTTTTTTACACTTAAATTATTCCCAAGTACTATTTCTGCAGAGTTTGTAAATTTCAGAATAAGGCATCATTTCTGGGTTTTGCTTGGTTGGTTGGTTTGGCTTTTTTTTTTTCCCCTAATCTAAAATTGTATCTTTTGCATTTTTTTGCTCAGATCATGACTTTGCCTCTGTGGTTCCCAAAACAAACAGCTGGCTGAAATAGGATTGCCCTTATTTGTTCAGTTGGTACTGAACAGCAGCTCTCAAAAATGTGGATAGAAAAAGGAAATGCCAAACATGCATTTGATTTGCAGTCTTGTAATTTTAAAGAGTCAATTCAAGAGCTTAAAATTTTAGATGTAGATAAAAGTTTGTTCTGTTTGTGCGATCCATGAATTTTTAAGGCCAGGGAGACCATTAGACCCAACGCAGAAAAGATCAGAGACCCAGGAGTATCAGCATCAAGTCCACACCACCTGGTCAGGCCAAAAATATTTTTAAGAAAAACAGGCAGTTTTATCTGGACCTCTGTAAAACTACTCAGGCTATTTACTGGCTTTAGCTGATCTGCTTGTCGGAGTGCATGATTTTTGACTATCTTTGAATAATATTGGAGAATGGTTAAAAATAATTATCTGTCTCTCAAACCTGTGCTAGGTGGAAGCAGGATTATTATGGCTGTGGTTGGAGATAAGCATCCTCAGAGAATCAGTGAGGCTAAACCAGACAATTTCAGAGAGTCTCAGCTGCGCTGACATAACAGAAACAGTTTGTCCATTGTCTGTGAAACATTTGTTTTCTCAGATATATTCTGGACACAAGCATCTTTCCAGCTGCCATAATAACCTCCTGTCCTGTGTTTTCGTGTCTTTTGATTGGATCATTTGGCAGGTTTCTATGGGCAATAGTGGGGGAAATGCATCTTTTCCCCAGTGGGTTTATATGGTACTTTCTCAGAAACTTGCTTCTGACTTCCGGACAAATCGTGAGGAATGGTGGGCAGCACTTGTTCCCTGGCTCAAGGGAGACTGGTTGAGCAGAGATTTCAGGTGAGAGCATTTTTCTGGCACAGCTTGGGGGGTGTGGTGGCTTTGAAAGACAACTCTTGAAAAGGTAATCCACTCGAAATCAGTCTCTGCCTTGGGCAGAAATTGCTTCACTGACCCTGTGCCAGGAAATGATCTCTAAGTTCAGGATGCCTGCTCTCTCACTGTCACAGCCCTTCCCAGCCCGTGAGCTTTCTTGCAGCCCCAGAAAAGTGATGAAGGGTGAAGTGGCAAGGCAGCTCCAAAGCACCACCTGCCACCGGGGATGTGGAGCTCAGTCTCCAGCAGGGCAAGGAAAAGCTTAATATTTCCTCCACCAGCTCATTAAAGCATGCGAGCTTCTCCACTTATTTCAGAACCTTTGAGTCAGGCATTGCCCCCACAGCCAACAGCAGCTGGATCATCTTAGGTTGTGGTGTGGACAGCCACACAACACAGGAGGGGCTGGATCCTATCAGCTCTGCTCTAGACAGTAATTTGTAATTCTGGTGCCAGAGTCTCCAGCCTCAGGATCTCTACTCTGCTGTAGGACTTGAAGTAAGTCTCACTCGCCCTCTGTGTGAAGAGCTGCCCCTGGGTGCTGAGACACATCGTGGCCCTACTCAGCTCCACGCTGGATGAACATGCTGGAGCAGAGCAAATAGGTTTCCTCAGGTGACACTTTCTCCCAGACATTTACAGGTGACCCCAGCTTGAGGCGTCAGGGTTGTATGAGACACCTTTTAGTTGTGTCAGCTGCATGGATTTTATGTCAAAGTCAGTTTGCACAAACAAATGTAAATTTGTTGGGTTTTTAAGAATATCAGCTGAAAGTACTGCTATTAAATGAGGTACGAAAGAACTGACTTCTCCACCAGAAGATGCTGCTCAGGGAAGTTGCTGGCCTGCCCTCTGTTTCCCTCTTCCCTAGAAGGGACATCCCATGAAGTCCTTGATGTCCGTAGTTATTGTTGGGAAGTTGGGTAGTGCACTCTTCCAGCAAATGTCCATTTTCCTGCTCACTCAGAGCTGTGTCCTTGCTGCTCCTGGCCACCAGCAGGGATGGCACAGCAGTCACCAGTGCCAGTGACCTGTACCCCACAGGGCTGAGAGCCAGCTGCAGCTGGGAGTCTCACATCCAGGACAACTGTCTGTCCACCTTCAGCCTGAGGGGGCAAATCCATTTTGCCGTTACACTTGGGTGGGATGGTCTGCAAGAGCTTCAGCTGCCAGATCCCTGGAATTCCAGCCCCGAGTGAATTCATCCTTGTGTTTATCTGGTGAATATGTTCATCTGCCGCCCACCTTGGTGTTAGCCACCTGCCAGCTCTGAAGCAGAGCTCATTGGCTTGCACCATGGACTCAGCCTTCATGGATTAATTCCTCCGAGGGCATTACTCATGAACAGGTGTTTGCCAGGGCAGAGCTTTGATGCAGGGCTCTCTGACCATCAGCTGTTTGCAGTTCATCAGGTGGCAGAGCGTGTGGAGGCGCTGGGACAGTTTGTGATGAAGACCAGGAGGACCCTGAAGGGCCATGGAAACAAAGTTCTCTGTATGGACTGGTGCAAGGACAAGAGAAGAATTGTGAGCTCTTCCCAGGTATGCTCTTGGGCAGATGTTTTCCAAAGTGTTGGGCACCATACAAATCCTGTGGCTGTGCTGTGTGCCACTCTGAGCAGATGATACCTGGGATTATTGTCAGTGTTTTCAAGATGCCCTGAAAGAAGTTCATTGGCAATGTATTTGTTCAGAAAGTGTAAACGTAACCTTTTAATCATTGGTACACCTCTTGTAGCTAATACCTAGGTATTTCTTGTCCAGTCACACACAGATTTTCCCATATTCCCTGCTACAATAAAAAAACTCATGGGAGGCTACATTTATTTCCTTGTTCTTTACAGATGAAATATTGAGTAAAGTTTTCAGGTTGTGTGTTCAGAGAAAATCATCGGGAAAATGGAAGTGAAGAAATGTTGATTCTTTTAGAGATTTCTATGCACAGAAATTTCTTCTGCAGTCTGTATGATTGATATGACCTTGAAAGCCTCAAACATCCTGCCAAAATTACTGCATTTAGCTGGGCATTTTGAGAAACAGTCCTAACACCTGCTCAAGAGCAGTCTCATAAGCTGGAGGAGGTAATGAGATAATTACTCTCTAGATGCCCTGGTTTGTCCTGAGCCCAGCACGGCAGTGAGTGAGCTCGCTGCACCTCACAGCTGTTCATTGACCTACATGAAATCTGTCAGGGGTCTCACTGGAGGGATAAAAATAGGTAATGTGCATTGCAAGCCACCTTCACTTACTGTGAGTTTTTACCATTCATGGTGATCTCAACAAAGAGAATAATTTTAAATATTTAATGTCACATTTTTTAAAGTGGTTAAAATGTTAGTGTGTAGATCAGAAAGCTGAACAGACAGGTTGAAATGCATTTTTTGCTCTATTTTAAGAACTGTGTAAGTCCAGCTACAGAAGCAGTTGTTGCTCAGTAATGAACATTTCACTTTCATGATACAGGGAAGATAACAGTATTGTGTGCATAAGGCAAAGTCGCTGTCACGAGTGTGGCTGGTGCACACCAAGTGATTGTGCTGCTCTCTGTACAGGGCTCTATGATGGCTATTTAGCAGGCTGTATAATGGATAACTGAAGGTTAGGTAAGTGCAGTGACAAGTAAAGGGAAGACCAGGATCAGAGTGGAAAGGGAAGATGAATAAACAGTGCAATATCCACAGACAGTCAAGTGAGGCGAGTGAGGGCTTAGAGGTGGCAGGTTCCTGAGGAGATGGCCCTGTCCATGGCATGTGCTGCAGGTGAAAGGAGTTCTCATGAAGCCATTAAGAGGGAAGGGAAAAAAACTGACAAATAAATTGTTCTTTTAAGCAAACTTGAGTCCTCTCTGTGAGGAGGGGGTACACTTTTTTTGTGGTAGATACACAGCACTACTGAGAAGGGTCTCCTTGATGCCTCACTGTGACTGTTGTGCCGTTGTTGAGATGGAGACAAAAGGACATAACAGACTGGGGAAAGGAAATGAGCAGGAGTTTTCTCCAAACTGGGAAGCAGGCTTACAGCCATGTCTCTGGAAGGCCTCAGTTTCTCTTTCTCTTTGCTTTCATTTAGGATGGGAAGGTGATCGTGTGGGATTCCTTCACTACCAACAAGGTAAGTGAAACTTCAGTAAAATCTTGTGCCCAGGGCAAATGACAGGGGGATGAGGTGAAGGGCTCACAGGTGTCACTGGAGGCAGTGGGATTATGGGATAAAATGCAGACTTCCACTTGCACCCCAAAAAAAAGGGAGGCCAGGGCAGGTCACCTCCGTTGACCTGTTTCTGAGCAAAGTCCCTGTCAGGGCACTGGGTTTGTCATGGTCTCCGTGGGAGGCTCTCATCCAACCTCTTTGCTGACAAGGGAGGCAAAGCCCAGCCAGCAAAACAGGGCATCCCTGTACCAGGTGCTGTGTGTGATCACTGGGGATCCTTCAGCTGTGGTGTCCACTGTGGAATGTTCCACTGCTCCTCCAAGCCCTGCCTGGACTGACTCCTCGCTCCCTGCACCACAGAGATGAGGAAAAGCTACTTGTTTTTAGCTCACTTTTGCGTGTGCAGCAGTGGGGACCTTTCACAGCACTGGATGACCCAAATGAAACTTGCTCTGTGATCAGGTTGGGGCTCATGAATAAGGTGGAAAGTGTCAGAGGAGGAGTGGCCATCCTGCTGTGCTCTGCTGTATTCTGCAGTCAGCGTTGTCCCAGCCTTACCTGTGAGCTGGGGGAATCATATGTACCTTCCCTTATGGCTGGGGGAATCATATGTACCTTTCACTGGCCCTAAGGATGTCCCACAGAAATACTGAATTTGTGGCTCTCCAGTGTTTTCCTTGCATGGATTAGAGAAGCAGTGAGGTGCCAGAGTAAAGAGATGCTGTGTTTCAGGAACACGCGGTGACGATGCCGTGTACCTGGGTGATGGCGTGTGCTTATGCCCCATCTGGATGTGCCATTGCTTGTGGGTAAGTCCCCAGCTTCCACAGCTGCTTACACAGAGAAGTTGGATTTGTTGCAGTGTCCTGGTGGCTTCAGGAGCTGACAGATAGAAGTTTGCATGCCGTGATTGTGGGTGGAGGCTCTACATTCAGTGCCTCTGATTCTATTTCCATAGTGGCTCGT
The DNA here is from genome assembly GCA_013398055.1 of Ifrita kowaldi. Lineage (NCBI taxonomy): Eukaryota > Metazoa > Chordata > Aves > Passeriformes > Cinclosomatidae > Ifrita > Ifrita kowaldi. Next base: position 176,973 of record VZRS01002270.1, on the reverse strand, counting down.
ACACATTATCTCCTCTGACTTCAGTGCAGTAACATTTGTTGTGTAAGCATGGAAAATAATCCTCTTTCAGCATTTATATCATGGGTTAGGAATTCTGCATGCATGCAACTTCCCTGCTCCAGTGTGATTGTCTGTGTTGGATATATCTTCTAAGGGAAAGAGCTTTTAATGGTGTTCTTACTTTGCACTGCTTTTTTTATGACACAGAGGTTCATCATTAATGGTTGTGAATAGATCTTGCTAAGATGGAATGGGGAGAAGTAACCCCATCCTTGATAATTTACAAGTTTTCTGAGTGCTCAGATTTGAAAAAGTGAGTTTATATAGGGGAAAAAACAAAGAGATGAAGTGTTAACAGAACATCTTGTAAGAAGGAACTGGATGGATCAGACAGACAAAGCAAACTTGGGGTGAGAGAAAGGAACAAAGGGAGACTTCAGTGTGCAGCTTGCAAATTTCGAAAGCAGCAGACTGAGACAGACAAGCAGACTCCATAATTGTGTGTGGAAAGGAGTCTGGAAACTGTGTTTTTGACTAGAACCCGAAGAATGGCAAGAGAGCTCTGTCTTTACACTTGTAGCAGAGACAGGGCGCACCTAATTCTGTATTTCTGTTGTGCTGTCAGTTAAGTGCCATGCACATAATGTAAGGCACAGGACCAGCACCTGGTGGTGTGCCAGGATCCTAACCCTAACCCAGGGACCAGGGCAGGACTGATCTACCACAGCTCTAGGAAAGGGTCAGATATAAGTCCTGCCCTTTAGAAATGAGTCCTGGGTCTGGCACAGCTTAACTGGTACAACTGTCCAGGAAGGGGACAGCAGCTACAGAGATCAGTGCTTCTGTTGCCTTTTTTCCAAACTCAGATTCTAAAAGCTCTGTCTTCACACCCACTACTTGCTATACTGCCTTTTCTGTAGGAGCTAGATCAAATTTGTTAAAGTAGGTGTATAATGATGCTTAAACACTGATCTTTGCAGTGACAGATGTCAGCAGAAAAATGGCAGTTTGGCTGTGTGTGAAACATTAACCCTGAGGTGGCTGCTGTCACCTCCCAATTTATACTTTCGTGAGGTTTCATTCAGTGCCATTTATAAACTCGATAAGGGTGAAAAATACTGAGGCGCAGCTGTTCAAGTTCTGTAAAGCAGCCAGGCTGGTGAGGCAGCTGGGGCTTCCCTGCACAGGGAGATCCCACACAGCACAATACAGGGAAGTCGGTACTTGTAAGGGTTTGGCAGCACAGCACTGACAGGTGGTTTCCTTCTTATCACCACTCGCCTTTTGTCGTTGCACTTTTAACCAGTTCTCCTCTCTCTGTTACTGCTATTATTACTCTCTTCAGTGGCCTGGACAACAAGTGTTCTGTGTACCCTCTGACATTTGAAAAAAATGAAAATATGGCTGCAAAGAAGAAATCGGTTGCAATGCACACGAACTACTTGTCTGCCTGCAGCTTCACCAACTCAGACATGCAGGTAAATGTGTTTCCTGCCCGCTGCTCACCATCACCTCACAGCAGCTGCACTCAGGTGCAGTGCACGTGTCCTCCCTTGTTCCTGGGGCACCCAGGGCCATGTGCTGCCCCTGCAGGGGCTGCTGGAACACCCTCACAGGGCAATGAAGGTGCTGCAGAAGCTGCTGTAAGGAAATGCTTGTCCCAGCCCATGGCCAGGCTGTCCCTGTGGCTTCTGCAGAGGGAGCTCGCTGGTACCTGTGTGTTCTCTGCTCCCCAGCTCTGCCAGTTTGTGCCTTTAGGAGCCCAGACTGTTGCAGATAGTTGAAACCACGGTTCAGCCAGGACTAGGCTGGGTGCTGTGCCAGCTGATGCTGACTGTGTTGTTTGCCTGCTTTGTCCCGGACATCCGGCCAACTTTGCTTTTGCTTTCATTCTTAATATTTTTTATTTGTACCAAGTGATACATTTGAGCTTGAGGATGCCCCACAGGGCCATACCTGTTGTCTGTACATGCAGTGCTGTGTTCCCTCGAGGGAAAGGAGTGATGCTGTGCCCATCTCACAGGCACTGGGGTGCAGCACAGAGGCCCACAATGGGAGGTGATGGCAAAGCCAGGAACTGAATGCAGATCTTCTGAGACCAAGCCAGCCTTCCTCTCTATTGAATATCTCAAAGATCTCTTTCTCTAGGAACACAGAAGATGATGAAAGCAGCCAGGATAATCCCCTTGTCCTCTCTGGTTTCTGAATTTAATTAAAGCTCTTCTCAGTGCAGCTCTGCAGCAAAATAAGTGGCAGAATGGAGCATTTTCATAGCTCTCGATGTCAATAGAGCTGCTGGAAAGGGAATACCATGTCCCCTTCTTCCACATATTTGGAGCTCTACTGAAGGAAATATCAGCTCTCATTGCTTCTATTTCAGGACATGTGAAGCCGAGAATATGTTGTTGTTTGTCGCTCTCTGGTTTCTGTAATGACTCTGAGGTGCTAATTTAAGTCCATTGCCATGGAAACAAGTGGTGGAGATACCCAGCACTCAGGCTTGCTTAGCCCTGACCTTCCTGTGCAGGAGCCGTGTGGAATTGGAGTAGTCTAAATTAAGTGGAATGGTTCTGATGAGATATAAACCCAGTTTTCTCTTTTCTTGTCTACACCTATATACATTGGGATTAAATCCTATGACAAGAAAAACAGCAATTTATTTTTCATAATAAAAAGGAAAGAAAAGTTGGGTGGTTTTTTTCCATATTAAATACAGCAAACTGCATTGATATTGGAGGTCATGTACAACTGTTGTTAAATAATATCACAGCGGATTAAGGTGCTTTATATTCAGTGTGAATATAAAGAAATTTTTCTGAAGTCTTTAAAAAGAAGTTTTCTTGTGCTTGCCAGGCTTGTGAGCGATCATTTATGGCACTGCATGTTATTATTCAAACAAATACAAGCAAACGGGTTGGCCAGGCTTCTCTTAAGACACTGTTATGTGGCAGATCCCAGAGAATCCCAGAGTTCTTTACTTTTTTAATTTACATAAAGGCCTCAGGATTAAAACTATTCAGAATTAAAACTATTAAGTAACTCTGAGAGTACACAGTACATTGAGCAGGAGCTTTTCCAGCTGTGTGCAGAGCAGCTCTGCTCTCCCAGTTTGCTTCAGGAGGGACGTGGTGCTATCCTGGGGCAGCTCTAGCATGAGGTGGAGGTGTCCCCCAGCCCCGTGTCCCCACAGCTCCCACTGCCAGGTGCTGCCAGGGCTGCAGCTCTGCCCTGACTGCTGTCTTAAACCACAGCTCAGTTTTCCCACAGAGGCGTGGAGGACTGGGGAGGAGTTCAGGGTTTAGTGTGCTCATGGGCTTCGGGCAGTGCAGCGCAAAGAGAGGAGACCTGGGGGTGGCTCATCGTGGGTTAGAGTCACTCCCAGGCTGTGGGGGTGCTGAAAAAGGGGGTGCCACCCTTGCTCCTCGTCATGTTCTCACGTGGGCCCTGAGCTGCAGGGCTGGGTGACCCACACACCTTGTTCCCAGTGCCCCAAAGCAGCCTTGCTTGAGAGAGCCTCCCCTGCCTCAGTGAGCTGAAAGCCAAGGAGCCTCTCTTCCTAAATTAGGTATCTGGAGCTCTGCGGGGTGATAATGCTCCCCACGTGACAATGCTCCATGTCTATTAATAGCAACAGTTAATTGGGATCTCAAGTGTTTTGCATAGGGCAGGCAGCCATGCTCCCAGCGTGGCAGGGCTGAGGAGCAGGATGAATCCCACCGTGGTGGAGAAAGTACAGGTGAGGGTGGCCCCTCTACTCTCACCACTGCTCCCGGCCCCGGTGAGCAGGGCTGTGTCCCTGCTGTGCCCTGCCCTGAGCAAGTGCTGCCTCCTGCCACCGGGTGCCAGGCAAGGGTTCCCATCCAGCGCTGCTCGAGCCCCTGGTGCTGCCAGCCAGAGTCTGTTAGCAAGGATTGCCAATTCCCTCCTGGTCTTGCATCTTCCAAGTTGGTTTGGTTTTCAATAGCAACACCTTGAAGTTGAGTCCATAACATTTCTCTTTAAGCATTAGCTGGACTCTGGGTTGCCAACAGATCCTTCCCTTACCTTTAGCTACTCCTATTCCCCTCGTGTCTTTTTTACACAGCATTACAAGAGCAAATCCTCAGAGCTGAAAGTCTCCATCCCTCAGCCAAGTACAAATACTCCCCAGAACAGGGAAGTTCATTGATCCAGGCTCCAAAGCTGGCCAGAAAGACAGGTCAGGACTTTCTTCTGCTATTATCATCTGAGAGCATTAGCATCTCTCTGCTGCAGGATTCGGAACAGTCTGTTCTGCAGCTTTGCAGACCTCTGTTTACAGGAAGAATTTTTGGAGCATCTGTCAAACATGTTCAGTGTTTAACCTTTATGCAACTCTGTGAAAGGTTTCATGACTGTGATAATTTTCTTCTTGAAGAGAATTTTGTTTTTAACTTCTAACTACCCACTGGGATCACTTGAGTTTCCTCACCAACCATGAGAAAAACCCGTGTACAAAACTGAGAGTCCTCCTACGTTCACCCTTGCTTCCTTCCACACCAGTGCACAGGGACTCTTTCAACCTACAGAATTTGTGATTGCATAACAGTTTCGGGTGCCAAGGGGAAATTTTGAACAATTGAGCATCATCAGGATTTAGCCACAATAACAAGTTCTGATCACATGTGCTTTCTACAAGTACTGTAGCAGATGGGAAGCTGGGAGCTGTGCTCGGCCAGTGTGTTCAAGCCCTTTCACACACAAATGGTTTTGGACAAGTGAGAGCTGATGGACTTATCAAACAACTGTCTAGACAGGCTTACTTCCCTTTCAGAAAACCCACGTCTTAAGCCAAATTAATTTGATTTAACCTATTTCAAGCAGAAAAAAAAAAAATTTGGCGAATTAAACAGGTATACTTAACTCCACGAGTTCTTCCATTTACCTGGGTTGAATTCCAGCAGCCTAAATATGGATAGAGTGAAATACAGGGGCAGACAGGAATACCAGTATTGTTCTGCCTCCTTTTTAGAGAATATGAAAATACCAGCAGATCCTTACTGCTGTCAGTTCTGCAAACCCCACCGCACAGAAGGGACCATTACTGAAACACTGTGTAGGTATAGCGGTGTCCATACAGCCCTCCTTTCCACTCCACCTTTCCTCCTTAAAAATGAAAACCATAAACTCTACTTAGGTTCACACTGGGCTTATGGCTTTGATTTTTTGCATAATATTTAATTAAATTAAAGCTGTCCTTTGGTGCATGTGTAGGATGTCAGTTGTTTCTTTGTAACCTGAAGGTCATCTGCTGATCTTGTATTGTGACTCTTCTTCCCACATCCTACAGATCCTGACAGCAAGTGGAGATGGAACTTGTGCTCTATGGGATGTTGAGAGTGGGCAGCTTCTACAGAGTTTCCATGGTCATGGAGCTGATGTCCTGTGCCTGGACCTGGCCCCTTCTGAAACAGGAAATACATTTGTCTCTGGGGTAAGCAGGAGCTTCTTCTCATAAGATCAAACTAAGGAACATGGAAGTGAAAAGGCAGCAAAGCAGAAGGCTCACGATGTTACTGAGAGAGGGCTGGAATATATGTTGGATGCCCCAGTGCAATCCACTCATTGCAAGCACATTTTCCAAGCTGGAGCAAATTAAACCCCTGACTGTGGGGTCAAACCCACCCAGCCAGTCTGACTGCAGTTCTGCTTACTTAGCAAGTTCCACCCCACATCAAAGCAATCCAGCTGGAGATCAAAACAACGCCTCTGCCGGGAAGGGGAAGGCTCAGAGTAAGAGCAGTGGGCTCCTACCACAGCAGAGGTGTGAGTCCCTGTGGGTGGGAGCCTGGAACAGCAGAGGACTTGCCACACTTAGCTCCTTCCCCATGCCCAGCTCTCTGGAGCCAGATGGGGTGTGACAGGCATCAGGTTGGGCTCAGGGCGTCGGAGTGGGGCTGCAAATAACGTGTGTGCCACTATGTCCCTCAACTGCTCCCCAGAGTCAAGGGGCAGCTTGGACACTGGCTAACCCCTCGTGCACGTTGGAGCAGGGAGATGAGGTGTGGCCACATCTTCAGCTGTTGCTGAGTCCTCTGTGCCTTCCAGCAGCACCAGAGGCATTCAAAGCCCCTTCATCAGTCAGACACTGTCCGCTCCCTGTCCTGGCCCAGAGGAACACACAAACCTCACTGGGGCTGCAGGACTGGACTGGTCTGGGAAAGTGCCCAGGGCATCTTCCCAATCATGTCCTGCTGCTGAGGGATCACTGTTCCCAGGCAGCTGAGCCATTGGCACGCAGCCTGGCAGTGAGGCAGGCCAGGCATAAAGGTGGCTGGGATGGGGCTCAGCTCCTTTCCAAGGTGATCTTTCCCACATTAGAAAGTGAGGGTGCAGATGAGAGCTGGTGGGAGCTGAGGGGCAGGTTGCTACCAGTAACTGTGCTGAAGGTACCAGTAGCTTTGTTGGTTTCTGAGCCCAACCAGCACTGGCCCAGGGCTGATCCTGTGCTTGATGATGGAAATGGCCCTTGTGCCAGAGAGTGCCAGCCATGGGTTAGGGGTGCTTGGAGTCATGGTCCTATCCCTACACAATAAACCTGAACCTCTTCTGTTATGGCTCTTTTTATCAAATTTGGCTGGCCCATCAGGAGCAGAGTCCAGCACACTGGCCCAGTTTGCCTGCTGGTAGCACAGCTGCTCCGAAGCGTGACTGAAAGCTAATTCCATCCAAGTGCATTACTTCTCTCGGGCTTTCCTGTCACCAAGCTTGCTTCCCAGAAAGGATAGGTTCATTCTCCCTGGGAACAGCTCAGCTTATTATAGGGCAAGGAATCGCAAGCAGCTCTGGTACTGCTAAGAGAATATGTCATACTTGTGTTGATACAGCAGCTCGGGCATGTCTGTGCTGACGGGCCCTCACTTAATTCATCCCATGCAAAACACCACTGCAGTGAAGAGCTGTCTCACATCGTGTCAGTGCAGGTACAGGCAGAACAGCAGGAAGGCACGGTGGCACAGAGAGACCCCCTGAATACTGTTCCTCTGTAGGACAGTAACCTTGAGCTGGAATAAGCAATATATCAGCATGTAGGCTGGCTGCTGTTACATTTAAGGACCTAACTGAAAATTCCAGCCCTCCTGGGTGAGCTCAGGGCTGTGCCCCAGGCTGTTCTGCTCAGTGCCCTCTGAGCAAGGCTCCTCAGCTGAGCTGGGTATCACTCAGGGGACACATCTCTCCACAGGTGGTGGCTGGTTTCTCCTTCAGAACCTTAGGAGTTAAAGCACCAGCTTGTCAGATTGGTCTTGCCCCCAAACTCCCAGAGAGGTCAGTAGGAACAGTGCCCATGGAAGCAATATGAAGGGCTGGGCTTGGGCTATGGTGGGGCTTTAGAGGGAAGTATGCTGGGTCCAAAATGTTCTCTATCCTGTTTGGTTTCTCTTGTGCAGAAACCACAAGCTGGTGCCAAGGAGTATTACCTCTTCTAAATAGCGACATCTTTACTAAAAACACTAGGATTTAATTTTAACAACAGAATTTTTTAAAAAAGAGAGATAAATATGTGAATTGTGAAGAGATCGTTTAATTTAATTAGCTATCATATTTGATTAAAATAAATAACGTGTGTGGCACGGTCTGGTGGGCAGGGTGCTCTGGCTCAGCAGAAGCAGCAGCCACCTGGCCTGCCCTGTGCTTCCCACACAGCCTCAGAGAGGCTGAGCCTGCCTACTGTCTGCTCCTCTGCAGGGGCAAGTGTGTTAAAATCTCCTATCACTCTTCAAAGCAAAGTCCGTGTTCTTTTTCCTGTCACCACAACTGTGGCAGCAGTAAGACACTGCAGCTGAGAGCTTGGCCCTGCGGGTATGAGATGGTTCCTGCCCCAAGGACAGTGCAGACTACATGAGCCAAGCCCCTTGCCCAAAGAATTCAGGGTGCTGAGCACTGAGTGCTAAATGATCTTTTCAAAGCACAGCTCAGAAGGGCAGGTTTGAGCTTGAGGATGAGATGAAGTGCTGCTATGCTGTTTTTCTCATCCCAACCACACCATCAAGCATGTGGGTGCAGAGCTCTGACAGGGCTTAACTCTGGTAACAGGCTAGGCAAGAAACCCTCTGGATGCACTTATTTATAATTTTCTCTTTCAGTGTGTGAAAAGAATTAGTTATAAAACTTTAAATGCTCGGTATTAGCTTTTTATATTGATCATGTTAAGTGGTCAGGGAACAGGTCAGTTGTGCAGCTCTGTGGCGTGGTGGGGCTGCAGACAGAGGTAGGGCAGCAGCACAAGCAGAGCAGGGCTCTGAGTGCAGGCCAGCGTGGGGCTCCAGCCTCCATGAGCAACTCTGCTCCCACCTGCAGCTGCACAGCTGAGGGTGCCACTGCAGCCAGCTCTGGGGCTGCTTGGCTGGTTAAATCCTCCCAGAGCTATGATGTTCAGAGCCTTTGAGTGCAGCAGGCTTGATGACAAATATCAGACACACGAGGGGTGAATGTCACCATTTGCACAACTGCAGTGATTTTTTGTTCCTTACCAGGGATGTGACAAGAAAGCCATGGTTTGGGACATGCGGTCTGGTCAGTGCATCCAGTCATTTGAAACCCACGATTCAGACATCAACAGTGTCAGGTCAGTATGTTTCTGGGAGAGGACACGTTTGCCGTGTTGAGCAATGTGCTGATTCTATTTCTGAAGTCTGACCTCATGCAAGTAATGTAATGTGTTCTGGTCTTCTTTCACTTGTGCACAGATATTATCCAAGTGGAGATGCTTTTGCCTCTGGTTCAGACGATGCCACGGTATGTTCATTCAGCAACCTAATTTAGGAAAATTCTGTTCCTTCCCAAGTTAGATTTTCCTAAAATACTAGGTCACATCCACAAAGGACTTTTAGTGACTACACTGGGCCCATGACACCAAATTTGCAGAAATAATAATCCTGTAAGATAAGATATTAAATACCATATATAATGTTATAGGGAAAATCATGTAACTGGAGGTCACTTCTGCAAACTTCTCTACAAGAGGTACTGTCCAAATACTCATTTCAGATTCTCTGTGTTTGAAGTTTCATGACTAAAATTAGTTGTCTTACTGGAAGAGATTTGGCTTCATATAGCTCTTGGTCACAGCATGGGAGGAACCAGCTGAAATGCTGCAGCTTGTGTCAGGAGAAGCAGCACGTCCCAGAAAGCAGAGGGGCCATGGGCTCAGGGCAGAGCAGGGCAGATGAGGGCAGCTGGCCTCTGCAGCCCCAGGGTGGCCTTGGCCACACATCTCCGTGGGCCCTGACTCACTGCCAGGGAGTCACTGCATCCAGGTCCTGGATCACACAGCTCTTAATGGATCTTGCTTATCTTTGAGCAATCTGCTAGGAGGGGCTCCGAATGTATTGACAGGTAAATTTGATCAGCACAAGGTATACAAAATGCCATTTCTCTCGTGGTGCCCTCTGCCCCCAGTGATGCTCAGGGCTGATGGCACTGCCTGCAGCTGCTGTGTCCCGGGGGGACCAGGCTCTGCCCCACCACAGCCCTGCCGGGACCGAGCTGTTAAGTGCAGCATGAGGGCAGATGACGGGGAGGCACCTGGCACCTTATTTCTTCTGTTTATTCAAACATCACACTGAGTCACCTAAGAGCAAAGACTTTATCTAAAGTACTCTGCCCTCAGAGCATGTTCTGAGTCTGCTCCAAAGCTAGCTACACTCAAGAGAAACATTCCTTTTGTCTTCATTGGATGTGGAGACATTCCAAGGCTCTTCTGGAGAGAGCAAACCCTGACTTTATGTTTTAAAAACTTCGACTAGAAGTTAATGCCTGTAGCCCTGTGGTGAGCCCAGTGACTCTCTGCACACGTGGATGCAGTACTGTGAGCTCTTGAGGTGCTGAGGGAATGGTACAGAGAAATTGCCCACCATTAAATTCCAGTGAAAGCACTCTTAACGCCCAGTATCACGAGTTCTTATTTATTTATTTGATGGGTTTTTTCTTTTTTAACTATTCTTGACACCCCTGACTCAAGCAGGAGAATGGGAAATTCCACCTCTGTACTTTCGACAGAGGTTTTGGCAGTTTCCATCTACCTCATTCTTAAAATGAAGAGGTTTGTTTTTGCAGTTTTACAGAGTGGTATCCTTGACCTGATTTATATACTTGGGGATTCTGGGGAACAGATAATCCTGACTGGAAGTAATCCATACAAGCGTGCTCAGATGACAGTGTTGTCATCTGCAGTGACCCCAACTCCCCGTCAGGACAGTCTGATGCAATTATTCATCTGTGTGGAGCACTGGGAGACCTGGACTGCACATACCTGGCAGCTCCCCCCTGCCCTGCGAATCAAACAGCCCCTTCTTTATGTGCAGGCTTGAATACCAGCCACTTTTCAATAGGAAAGCCTTAATATTAGCAATCCCATCTGGCCAGTGTTTGCTTAAGCTTAACTTATTGAGGAGGGCTTTCAGTTCACATAGTTTCAAAAGTGCATTTTGATTTCAGGGCTAGCAGACTGCCTTTCTGCATGGCAGTGAAGTTTGAAGTCTGGCAGTGAAGTCTGATACATGATTTCCATGTCAATCAAGCCAATTTTGCTGGCAAATGATAAAAACAGGAAGTATAGGTTGTTAGAGGTGATTTGGAATTTTCCATGAGAAATGAAAACCAGAGACCTGCATTAAAATGTATTATTTCACTTGAATTATTTTCACGTAGGTTTTTCAAGCAGAGAGGCCTCACAGCAGGGCAGGGACTGTTTGCTGTCCTGGCTTACTCAGAGCCAGGACTACCACCTGGGCTCCTCTGTGCCTCATGGTCCGTGTGCTCAGCAATGCGTAGAGATTTGCTCCCATCTCCAGGGCTCCAGCTGTGGCTAAGCTGTTGTTTAAGAGACTGTCTCCACATGCACCTCCCCAGCAGCAGGATGCCCTGATAAGTGTGAAACCACAGAGGGGAAGCGAGGGGGTGTGGGGACTCCAAAGCCCACCACCCATGTCTTTCTAGCAGGGCAGGCAGGAGGCTTAGAGAAGTGGCTTGAAAAAGAAAGTTCTTCCTGCCATGTATACAAAACAGCCTCATGTTGCTTAGATCCCTGTTAGAGGATCCCAGCTGCAGCAGCCAGAAGCAGAAGGAAGGGAGGAAGCAGAAAGAAGCAGAAGAAGCCAAGCAGCCGCTTCCTGTGATGTCTGTTAGACTGCACTTCCCACTCCCACTTTTTCCAAATATTTTAGCCAGTGCTTCCAGCATTTACTGAGGCATGTGTGTTGGTTTTGTTTTAATCCTAGTGTCGTTTATATGACCTTCGTGCAGACAGAGAAGTAGCAATTTATTCCAAAGAGAGCATCATTTTTGGAGCATCCAGTGTGGACTTCTCTCTCAGTGGTGAGACTTGAACTTTGGAGGTTATCATGGTGTTCAGATTTGAGGGGAACGGTAAAATTTTTCAGTTTAATTTGATAAAACATTTGTTATTGAAAGTTATCAAAAGTACTAAGTACCAAAAGAAACATTTAATGCATGAAAGCATTTTTTTTTTGCCTCTGTAAAAATAATTACTCTTTAAATAACCTAGCTGGCTATTGCTTCGTTGTAGTGATGAAAAGTATTTTCCTGGCCCTACTGAAGGCAGGAAATATTTTGCCATTAACTACAGCTGGGCTAGAGTTTCACAATAATAATGAAAAACATTTCAAAGGCAACATGAAATGCAGCTAAACTATTAAGTGCAGCTACATAAATAGTTTTTAAAAGGACAACAAATGATTAATAGTAAAAGTATATTAGAGAGGTATGAAGAAAGAGACATTGCCACTTTTCAGTACAGATCCTGAGACATAAGCTCGAGTCCTGTCTCTCCTATCCCAGCCCAAATGCAGAGCTCCCCAGTCACCCTGGGTGGGGATGAGTGGGTGGTGAACTGCCCTCCTCCTGGAACTGAGGCAAATGTCTCTGTCATGGTCACAAGCACCACAGCCTGTCCCGCTGGCAGTGAATCACTTACCAAATTGTCTGTTAATCATTCAAGCATTTGTGTTCAACTTCTTGTGTGAGGTCTGAGTAAAGCATTATTACCCTGCAATAGCTGTTGAAGCGCTGCTCTTCAGTCTGTCACAGTTTGGAGTCATCCCCCATCTCTAATGACTGAACACATTTTCTGTAATTTAACTAAAATTTACAGTGCTTTTAACTAATGACCTGTAATTGTTGCAGCAGTTAGCGCGGACAGCTCAGCAGCGGGCAGGGCAGTCCCGGGGAGCAGAGCTGGCCGGGGAGCAGAGCTGGCCGGGGAGCAGAGCTGGCCGGGGAGCAGAGCTCGGGGCTGGGCTCGGCGGTGACCAGTGTCCTGCAGAAGGGCCCGGCTGCGCTCAAGGCATGGGAAGCCCTCCGTGTGTAAAGTGTCACTCTGTCTGCAGGTCGCCTGCTGTTCGCGGGCTATAACGATTACACCATCAATGTCTGGGATGTGCTGAAGGGCTCCCGGGTGTCCATTCTGTTCGGACACGAAAACCGCGTCAGCACCTTGCGGGTCTCTCCCGACGGCACCGCGTTCTGCTCGGGCTCCTGGGACCACACGCTCCGAGTAAGTGCCCGAGCTCCCGCTGCGCGAGTTCTTCCTTCAGTCCTTTGCTGACAGGGGGTGGGGAGGAAGGGTTGTGAGAGGAAAGCTGCTCTACAGGAACCAAGGAGGGTATAAAACAGTATTAAACATGAACAGCAAAGCCAAATAAAAATCCCCACCAAGTGCTAGCAGAACGGCTAAGTTTGGGCTTGCTGTTGGGTTACATGATATCACTGCTGCTGCTACTCTGTACCATTAATGTGATTGCCTCCCCAAACTTAATTTAATGTTTGACAGAAGAGTCCGTGTCATAAAGGAGTGTTCAGCTCTCTCTCTTTCTACAGATCTGGGCGTAACCTGAGATCCCGTATGCAGAGTCAAATGAAGACTGAAACGCTGGACTACAAAAACCGCATAAAGAAGCCATTCCTCAGAATCAGATATTCACTACAGTACTAAAGAGTGACACTGAACCCACAGATTAACACAACTAGGTAGAAAATGTAGTCTGCTTGAACACATAGCAAACATCGACTTGTAGTAAAACAAAATGTTTAACATTTTTTTTGAAACTATATTCTTTTATTAGAATTAGTTTCATTATTTATAAAGGGACTTTTCTCCAAAGTCACCTGTATCACAGAATTGAGTATTTCAGTGCACATTATCTATTTATTTGCATGAATTTAGTTCCTTTTTAAAGTAAAAAAAAAAAAGTCCTGATTTTATCGGGATGTAGCGTAAGGCTTTCGAAACATTCCGTAGTAGCATATTGACTTTCGGTGTTGAAAAATGGAAAGAGAAACAATTCTGATACTTTATGATGGTGTTATGGATGACTGAACCTTGGTGGTAAGTAGAGGAGCAACGGACCTACTGGGAAGGTACTGGCTGCTGTCATAAAAATGTATTTTTTGTACAGAAGAGAAATCCCTTCAATCCCTGTTTTTTCCTACTGTCTTTTTAGATAGAAATAAGTATTTCATCTCTGTTACCTGAATATAAAGAATCTAAATATATACAAACTTATAAACAGCAAAGAGGAGGGATATGAACATGATTTACATAATCATGAGGTAATACTTAACCAGTAGTTTCTTAGAAATTTTTAATTGTATCACTGGTGAGTGAATTTTCTTTTACTTAAAGAAATGCTACATGCTAAGCACTAAGGGATACTACATGCTAAGCATTAAGCACCATTATACTGATGGTCAAATCTTTTCCAAGTCAGTCATAGTCATTCTATGACCATGATTCTTATTTGGATTTTGAGCAGTTCATACAACTTTGGCTAGGCAATGTAGCTTAAATGTATATCAAAGCAGTATATATGCCCATTTTAAGGTCCTTCTGCAATGTCAGAGCAGTTGTAAGTTCATGCAAATACAGGTCAAATCATACAGCCCTTACTCTAACAGTCATCTCCCACTGCCACGGACATGGTTTTGTCATAGCTGGACTTGAGAATGAGTAACAGTGAGCTATTGAAAATCTGGTGTGAGCCACAGTCCTGCCAGTGTTTGAGACTGTGCTGACCAGAGCACATGAGCCCATCTGATCCAGGAGTTCCTGGTTTTCAGGGGACCAGGACAGCTGGCTACATTGCCGGCAGCAGCCAGCCCTCTGTGTGAGCATGGGAATGCCACACAGACTGGCAGGACCACCCCACACAGAAGTGATGCTGTAGAATCAAGATTTAATCAGATGAAGATGAGATACAATTAATTATAGAACCACTGTGAGATTCTATCTGCATTCATACATTGAAAATTATTGGGACTAGAGTGTGTCAGCTCTGCTCTGCCAGCAAGTACTGAATCTAACCTGAACAGGAGAACAAAGAGCTGGAGTAATGCTGGGGGCTTGCACAGCCTGGCCTTTGCAATGCAAGTGGTGAGGTGCAGTGCTTAATGTATCAAATAGATGATTTATATTTAGACTGGAACAGGAGAAAGCAAGCTTACTGGAACGAGCCTGTTTACAAGCTCACTGGTCACTGGAGTTTGATGACAATACCCTCATTCTGTTTGCAAGTGGGATTTTTTTTACAATAATATAAAAATCATATTAGAAACTAAGTCTCCTCATCCATGAAAACATTAGGTTCTGTGAATCCATAACCAGTTAACCTAAGACACTGACATTTATACCAGCCTTCCATCCCTAATGGAACAGGTCAGCTGTTTTCACTTGGAAAAGTCAGCTCTGATGCTTTGCAATATTTGTGGCAAACTATCCCTGTAACAAACTGAATGCACTATGGAAATGTCATATAGAACTCACTGTGCAATATTGAGTCAATACACTGTACACATTTGATCAAAAGATTAATATTAATGTTTAGATAGTATTTATTGGCAAGATGTTGGTTTCAAACATGATACATTGTGTTGATACTTATGAACAGCCTAAATACAATAAATTGTATTTTACATATTGAGAACATGTATGTAGTAGTTCTTCCTATTGCTTAGGTATTTGTAATGATGGATTTTTCTTTTCTTTCTTTTTTTTGACGTTCACTTTTTGCACCACAGTTTCTTAAATGATTTCTCCTGCAAAAATCTCAGGTAAAATCCAGATCTACCAGCAAACTGCTTGTGGAGTATCTTCTGGAAATACCCAAGGTGAACCACAGCAAACAAGAGTGAGCAGCCCTTGAAAGTATTTGAAATGCCATCTCAGCTCCCCCTGCATTCAGGAGGCCAGAACTCAGGTTGTTTTCCTGCTCCAAAGGATCACAGCTAACGTAATGTTTCTCTCCAGAGCCTTATTGCCATACCCAGGAACGAACAGGAAAATGCAGAATATATGTGTTGCGGGAGCTCCTTGTGTTGCAGCAGGATGTCAGGGAAAAGCTGGGCACTGAAATGCTGTTGAGGGCTCAGGCTGTCACTGTTTGGGTCAACCAGATGTGCAGATCACCTGGAGGTGCAGCAGTTCAGCTTTCTGCCTTGTCAGGAGAGAAATGAGCTGTGGCCAGCTGTCCTCTCCACTTCAGTGTAGGTTTTATGGTCAGCCTGAAGGTGGCTGGTGGAAGCGCTCAGTTTAGCCACTGAAAAAAGCACCTTCTTAATTTAGGTGCATTGTTTCATTTCCTCTCTTCTGAGGGGCTGGGGAAAGTGCTGAGCCAGCTTGTTCTGAGTGACATCAGTGCCCAAACTGTCACCAGATCCAGCAAGAATGAGTCTGACATTGCATCTTGCACTTGTGTTCTTGCACGGAGAAATGTTGTGGGTTTTGGACTCGTGTGTTGGGGTGCAAGGGCTTGCTACCTGTGAGAATCACCTCTTTGTTCCTGAGGTAATGGTGAAAACATGAACCAGGATGGGCCTCAACTTCCCATCAGATAAATGATACTTAGAGGAACAGGACACTGAAGTACCCATTGTATTTTTTACTCAGTAAAGGCTGTCCAGGGAGGCTTTGGAAAACCCAGCATTTTGAGATTTCCCTGTTGGTATGTCAAGCTGTGTGTGTCAGAAACACCTCTATTCCATAAACGTGTGGAGAGAAGGGAGCTATAGCTGGGGCCGGCACTATCGGACAGCTCTGTCCTGTTAAACAAAAATGCTATATAAACAGGAAGGGTGGAAAAGGATATTGCTAGAGAAAGAGCAGCCTCTCCCTCTTGCACTCCTGCTGTGAGGAATGCAATAGGAAATTCCTGCTCCAGGATTAACAATCATAAGGAAAAATGGTTTTAAAAGCATGTGTGTACAGCTCTTGTGAAAAGTAAAGATCTCGTTCCAGCTCTAGCATGTAAACAGACTGTATTTCCCTGCTTCAAAATAAAACAAAAGCCAAATACGGGGATGTAGAACTAAAGTTTGCGTTAGGAGGGACTCCAAGGGATCAGGCCAGTTCTTGATAGCGATCTGAGAAATTGCAACAGGATTGATTCCAACCACCTATTTTTAGATTTTCTGATGGGGATGTAAAATGGAGACAGCTGTATCTCAAGATAGATGGAGTGAAGCCAAGCAGTCCTGTGCTGACGCGTTGGGCACCTTGAGCCGGTTGTGGGACGAGAGGTGAGAGCGTGCCCCGGTGCTGGGCAGCTGCGGCAGCGCCTGTCCCGGTGCGGGCACACCAGGGCTGTGCGGGCACCCCAGGGCTGTGCGGTGACACTGCGGGCAGAGCCGGGCTGTGCAGTGACACTGCGGGCAGAGCCGGGCTGTGCAGTGACACTGCGGGCAGAGCCGGGCTGTGCAGTGACACTGCGGGCAGAGCCGGGCTGTGCAGTGACACTGCGGGCAGAGCCGGGCTGTGCAGTGACACTGCGGGCAGAGCCGGGCTGTGCAGTGACACTGCGGGCAGAGCCGGGCTGTGCAGTGACACTGCGGGCAGAGCCGGGCTGTGCAGTGACACTGCGGGCAGAGCCGGGCTGTGCGGTGACACTGCGGGCACAGCCCGGCTCTGCCCCGGAGCGCCAGCAGCAGCTCACCTGCGGGCGGCACCGAGCAGGACGCACAAGGGGCGGACCCTGTGCCGGGCCCGGGAGGTATTTCTGGGAGCCGGGATGGAGCAGCTGGCGGTGCTCGGAGCTGCCAGGCACAGCGGGGCTGCAGGGCAGGTGTCCCGCCGGGGCAGCTCCGTGTGCTGTGCACATGACGCCGCTCGGCCAGCCTTGTTCTCAGCCGCTTTACTTTACACCAGCAGTGTGGAGGGCCCGACCTTTGCACCATGACGGTCCTAATCCTAAATTTTGCCTATGTACTCATCAAAAAGCAAACGCCACTGCATTTGCTGCGGAAATACACAGCGCACTCACCCCATGACCCTGGAAAACCTACATCTCCTTTGATGCAAAGAATACAGGTTCGGGCGGGCCACTAGCGTGGAACAGAAACAAAACCCAAAATTAATTAAAACAGGTATTTGAGAGCCAGCACCCGATAAGTGAACGTCTCCCTCGGCTGCCCAGGGAACCCCGGGAGCAGCCGCCTTCCCAGGGATGCGGGCGGAGCCCTTCCCGACGGGAACGTGCCCGCTCAGGCCCCGCCCCGGAGGCGGGCAGCGCTCGGGGCGGGCC
>VZRS01002270.1:106203-158963 GCA_013398055.1 Ifrita kowaldi | reverse complement strand
CCCGGGGGTGCTGACCACCGCGGGGTGTCCCTGGGGGCTGCTGACCACCGTGGCGTGTCCCCGGGGGTGCTGACCACCGCGACACGGGTGGGCCATTGGGGCTCCTGCGGACACCCAGACCCCTCCGGGTGGCCGCGCACGGCCCCGTTGGGATGCAGCCTCCTGAAACCACAGGAGCGATGCTGCTGGATGAGGGAGCGAGGTTTGCCTTCCCCTCGGGTCCACAGCCTGCGCATTTCGGCGAGCAGGCTGGCACAGGTGCTCTCCCAGGTGTGAGCACAAACCTGTGCCTGTTCTTAAGTCCACCTGTGCATTCAGGCACCCACCCTCCAGACCTGCGGCTCTTGTTGCTGCCTGTCCGAAGCCGGTCAGGTCGGGCCTGGGGAAGGTGTGGGCATTTTGCCCCTCAAGATGCACACTTGAGGGAACGGCTTTTAAGGCGTCAGTGCAGCTTAGCCTGAGTTTCTGAACAAAATGTCAGCTATCCCACAGAGCTGCTCGTTTCCTATTTCCAGTCCTAGTGGAATACTTGATGTCAGTACAAATAAGTGCTAAAAATAGAAAGGAGGGGAAGTAGCCACTGGTTTCGTTGACTTCTCCAGAGACCAAAATGAACTTGGTTTTCCAGTGGTCACTGGTCGTTCTGACCGCTCAGAACTGTGGTGGTTGGCTGCAGCATACACTGTCACTTGGCAAAATGGGCAAAATCAGATTGCCTGCTCGCAGAAATTAAAGTGTAAAGAACAAAGTTCCGGAAGAAATTAGGAGTATAACTTGTTTACATAGACATCTGCAGAGCAGAGTTCAAATGCGACCATCTGGAGTTGTATTGCTGCCACTTCTGATTATCACAGTGATCTGGGAGAGCAGCTGCCAGCTTTGCTCTGTCATAGGTCAGCTCTGAGCAGTGTCCACCCGGCCCTTCCAAGAGAGTGTGTAATCAGTCCCACATCCACCGAGATGGGACTGGCTTTGGGCTCCTGTCTTAAAAGTGGAAATTTCCATATCCTGTGTTTTAGATGCTTTCTGAAACTTAAATGAGGAGGAACAATGCTGGCAACTTCCATCAGAAACTTGCCTAAAAGGGCAAAAATATGTAATGACACACCGAGCATCTCAATAGGAAGTCTCCAATTGTCTGTTGAGCAAAGTGTTCGAACACTTGCAGCTACTCCTTTCAGTTGCCTTGTGCAAAGGCTCTTGCAAAATGTTTTTGCCTGTGCCCAAGGCTTGGACTCTAATGCAGCTGACAAAAGCTGAGCTGGGAGGATGAAACTCTGCTCAAAGGCTTGTTAAAGAAATCTAGTTAATTGCAAGCTAAGCAACTCCATGTCCCTTCTCTTGCTGTTGCAGGATGGCTTCTGTCGCTTCTTCGGCAGACACGGCTCCGAGGCGGCTGAGCAGAGCAGCACCATCGGCAACGCCATCATGGCAGCGGCGGCGGGCATCGGCATGGCAGGATTGGCTTTCCTCCTGGTGCGGTAGGCCCACGAGCGGATCTTGCCATGGGAAAGTACTCTCAAAACTGACAATTTACCAGATTTCACTTTATTTTCTATAGAACAGACCCTCTAAGAAGAAGTCTATATTTTTAAACTGGCTCAGAAAACTGCCTCACCAAATCCTTGGCTATAAACTGCTTCACTCGCTACCCAGTAACGGCACAAACAGACGTGTACTAGAGAGCACTATTTGTGCATGTTCAAAACCTGTCGTCTCCAAACATCCTCTGGACTTTCTTTTTTGAAGGTGTAACCTAAACTTTAGCATGGTTCATGTACTGTAACTTCTGAGTGCTTGATGTTATGCTAGGAAAACATTATGGTGGGCTTGCTACTAAACCCTCTGCTCAAGACGTGTTGTTTCCATGGAGGCAAGTCTTGGAACCCGCGTTCATTAATGCTGTAAAGTGGGCGAACATTGGCTGTGATCTAACGTGGTTTATGGCTTCAGACGTGGTGCACAGCACTTGTACTCAAAAGGCAACTCATTTGTTGATTTAGAGCAATTGGTGCCTGTGATGCAAGAGGCATTAGGGCTTAATGTAACATAAGGCTGATTTCATGACACTACAAGAAGGTAAGTATTGATACAGGACAGTAATGGCTGCAGTACTGGTTCCTACTGAAAGGAAAAGAATTTAAATATTAAACCTTAATTGGTATATTGAAATCCAGTGGAGGCTGGAATTTCTCTGGATTTCCCTTACAAAGTGAGAATTTCCATATATCTTAATATATTTTTGAAGTATTTATCACTGTATAATACTTGTAGCCATGACATCTTTATTTTTGTTTAAAACTTAATGCTGGTTCTTGTCACTCTAGTGCGTATCAAGCGTTGTCTTGCTTGAGTAATATTTCACTCTGTTTTCAAAATGCTGTGTATTTCTTTCAATGGTTGTACAAATTGCCTTATGTTTCTGGTAGCTTTTTAATAATGTTCCTGGGTTACTCACAACGTGTACAATTTTACTATGGTGACTTCAAAGGTGAATAAATGTTAAGTATTTTTATTTTAAAAAACCTTTCTGATTATTAGCTCGGGTGGGTGCTGGTGCTCAGACAGTGAGTGTTTTGGTGGTTACCTGGATGCATCAGTTTGTATTCACTGTATTGCTGGTGCTGTGACCTGAGACGAAGACTTGGGCAGCCCCAGAGCAGTTTGATACCAGCCTTCGATGCAGTCCTGCAGTCCAAACTGGAGCTGAGGGGAAAATCCCTTCCAAAAGGTCCATCTTCACCGCCGTGACTGGAAACAACCTTGGTTTTGTAGGCCAGAGCTGTCCAAAGTTTACTGACACAGCTGGGTGCAGTGAGGCTCCTCCGAGAGCTGCTCCTGCTCGCAGAGAGTGACAGAGCTCTTGTTCCTTCTCTGCCAAGACTTGCTGCTGCCTCTCTTTCACACATGCATGCTTTTTTACTGAAACCGGAGTTTCTGATATGTGTTATGATGACAACTGTGCAGCGGGTTGGTGGAGTTCAGCCTTCTTGGATTAGTCATGCTGAGCAGCTGTAATCTTTGAGGGTGTTGGGCTTTACTCTTTTAAAAGGTGGTCTCGTGCCCCTGTCTCCAAGCTGGGGGCTCTGGTGCCTGTTAAATGCTGCAAGTCCATTGTTCAGCCTCCCTCCCTGGCTGCCTGTGGGCTCTGCCCTTTGAGAGGGTCCCCCTTGGTGGGGAGAGCACCCAGTGGGCAGCCGACTTCCCCTTGGGAAAGGTCAGCCTGGCAGCCAGGTCAGCACCACCGTGGCTGGCAGTGGCCACCCTGCTTCTCCTTCCGCTGGCCACCGGGCCCTGGGGCAGGCGTGCGGTGGCCGTGGCCTCGTGCTGGACAGAGCAGCGCTGTGCTGGCTGGCCACAGATGTGGGGACAGGGACAAAAAGGGACATTCAGGGATGGTAAGTCCCGCGGAGGCAGGAAGGAGCTGGTGGTCCTCCCCCACAGGCTGCTGGCTCTGAATAAATGTCTGCTTGTTCTCCAACTTCCAGTTCTCTAAACTCCAGCTTGCCTCCTCTCAGCAGAAGGATTAAGAGTCCATGGTGTGCTCAGTTCCTCTCTCAAGTTCCTGCAGGGATGACGCCTGCGTGTGGCAGCTGAATGCTCTGGGCATTGCCTCCAGTCATCCAGGAGGCTGCAGTGCCCGAAACTTCATCTACAGTGGGAGCGAGCTGGTTGGTCCTGGGAAGTGAAAGGAGTTTCTAAAACGTGGGATGCTTAGGGGGATATATGATGAAAAGCATGGGAAACGACAGGGCAAGAAATGCTCTAAACAGAGGTCAAATGTCTCTCCCGTGCCAAACAGAACAAAGATGAAATATCTGTATCTTGATTTGCAGTGTAATCTGATCTGGCAGGCCCCACAGAAACAATAGCAGAGAGGATATTATGCTGGCTTTTACAGTGTGCTCTGGAAAAGTGAAAAAAAACCCCAACAAACCCAGCCTGGAAATGTCCTTTAACAAAGTCACATCAGCTTTTGGTGTAAGCCTGACCCTTTCCGAAGTGCAGCTTGAAAAGCATCTGCCACTCTGGGCCTGGGAGAAGCTGGGAGCGGGCTTTCCAAGGGCCAGGAAAGCTGCAAGGCTGAGTCAGGAGGCTTGCAATTCTGCCTGGAGTCAGGCTGCTCTGGTCTCTGCTGGGAGCCTGTGCTGGGTCCCCTGAGGGCATGGGGCACAGCCCAGGCTGCTGGACCCTGGCACAAGGGGGTGACTGCCTGTCCTAGCCAGAGCCATGCTCCCCAGGCTGCTCTCTGCTGATGTGGGAACGTAGGATTGAAGAGCAGGACTTAAATCATTGAAGGCCCATTGATTTCAGGGCAGTTCAGGTTAACTCACATTTGCATGACTTGTGATTTTTTAAAAAATGTTTATTTCGGTTTCAGCCTGACAGTTTATCTCAATGAAGTAATGTATTTTTCAATTGAAAACTGCTGCTCATCCGCTTTCCTGCCTCAGAAAAGGGAAGCAAGATGCTGCTGTTCCTTCCTTTAAATGCAGAAGGGGAGTAGGTGGTGTTTCAGTACAAGGCTGTGTCTAACCCTCAGATGAGTTTTTGGCTCTCCAGCACTGCTGTCCTTGCGGGGCTCGTGGTGGATGCAGCAGGCTCATCCCATCTGAAGATGAGCCCATGGCAATTGCTGCAGGTCCTGCAGAGTGCTGGCTTGCTTCAAGGCACCGAGGGCTGGCAGGGCCTTGCATTTGAGGGAGATGGAGAGGAGTGAAGGTGCTGTCTGGGCTGTTCCATGGCCTGGCTGCTCTCAGCAGTGTGGAGCCTTCCCTGCTGTGCTGGGCTGTGCATGCAGACCTTTGCAGGGCTGAGGGCTGAGGGCTGGGGCAGGCGGCGTTCCCAGCGCAGCGTGGAGCTCACACTGGTCTCACTGGAGCTGCCAGTGTCATCTGCTGGTGCTGCACCTGCTCCCTCCAGTTCCCTGTGGAGGGGGCATCCACTGTAACCACGGGCCAAAGCTGCAGTGTTGTTGCAGCAGCCCCACCGCTCGTTAAAGGAAAAAGCAATTTACTCATCAGGCTTTTTAAGAGCACTGAACTGGCCAGTGGGTTTCTTTTTGACTTGGAAAAAATGAGGCACTGTTGGAGCTCAGGAAGTGTGAGCTGCAGGATGGTGTTATATGGCAGTTGGTGAGCTGCTTTGCTTTGGTATGCAAAAAATCTGGGCTGGCATGTCTCGCTGGAGGAGTTGGTGCTGGTGCTGTGTCCTTTCCTGCCCATGCACACTGACCTGCAGGGTGGTACCCAAGCCTGGGTAGGACTGGAGAGCCCTGTTACAAATGACTTAGCAATTGGACATCAAAAAAAAAAACCCCAGAGAATCACTGGAAAGAAAAAAGGTCAAGTGCATAGCATTTATTCACATAATTTCACTTCTTGTGCTCATTCTGTTGAGATAATGAAAACAAACTTCTGGGTTTCACTTCTGTTTCTCTGGCTGCTTTCTGTAGCAGACTCGAGCTGGGTTGTCCTTGCCAGGACAAAATGCTGGGTGGGGAGAGCAGGCACAGCTGGGAAATGACTTGCTTTCAGGTTTAAAAAGTGTCAATGTAATTACTTCTTAAATGCTGCCATTATTAGGAATGCATTTAAATGTTGTCTTTAAAGTGTTAACAATTTTCCTGTTGCTAACTGAAGTTTTTAAATGAGAACAGAGTTAAAAACATGAAATCCTGATTTACTTGCAGTCAAATGCAGGAAGTCTAAACATCAACTCCGTGCTGAACTAACGAGATCATTTTGTTGGATTTTTTCTCTGCCTGGGCTTGGTCTATTTGTTTAATTCAAATGAGAGGTGGAAGAGAGGACCTGGCTTTTCTTGTCAAAGGAGTCTCTTTTCAAGCAGGCTGTGTGTTTCTGCCCAGTCTGTGGTAAGTTTCTGGCACTGGAACTGATACTTGCCACTGGCAATCTCACGGTTTCTGGATGTTCACCCAAGCTGGTGTATGTTGCACATTTCTTTCAGTTAAGAATTAAACCTGTTAAAATGAGTGCTTTAATTCGGTTTGGGCCACGCTGGCCGTGGGGGTGAGTGAATCTGTGGTGGGCTGTAGTAAGAGACTGCAGTGCAGGGCATTGGAACAGCCTGTGTGCAGAGAGCCACTGTGGGCACTGCAGAAGGTTTGTGCTTTCTGGATTTAATCCCTTTAACGATTCTGACCTGTGACTGCAGTTCACTTGAGGGAGTTCTTGTGTTTGACTCAACCTGCTCTTTTGTTTGTCTCTGAACAGCTCAGCACACGGTGAGTAACAGCAGGAGCCCCACACCCTGCCTACAGCACCTGGGACTGTCTTTTTCTTGTTACCAAATGTGCCTTATTACCCTTACGAGGGTGGGGAAGGGTGGCCTGGTTCAGTCTGAGCACAGGGGAGATGTCTGAGCTGCACTGCACCTCGGGGGGACTGGACATGGCAGCTGGAGCGCTGCTCTGGGCAGCCTGCTCTGCAGCCTGACACCAAAGCCAGGAGTGCTTGCTGGCACTTTTAATTTGCAATGCGTAATAGTAAAAGGGCAAAACCACTGTGGCTTCATCAAAGCCTGGGGACAGAGCACTGTTTGTAGTGTGCTAGCTAATGGCTGCTTGGCTTCTTCCTTGTAGCTATTATTGTCTTTAGGAGAATCCCAGGCTGTTGTAATTAATTTTGAAACGTTAATTATGAAACTTTATGATGAGCTCATTGGGAACTCCTAAAATACAGGCAGGGCCATGTGGCTCTGGTGAGGAGTGGGTGCAGGACAGGCAGTGTTAACGCCTCTCTCTCTGGCACCTGCCAGCAAAAGCTCTCTCATCACCCAGGCTCTGGGCACAGGGGCTGGACCCTCCCGCTCCTCTGGCTGGACACGGCTGCCTTGTGCCCCTGCCAGCCTGGGGCTTCCCCCCTCTCCTCAGACAGAGGATGTGTTCCCAGAGGTTCCAGCAGCTGCCTGGCCCTGCTGGGATGCACCCAGTGCTGTCCTGCCCCTGGCAGCACGGGCATGGCTGCATCTTGGTGCCAGGCACAGGCCCGTGAAGGAGTGGCCACACAGGTGCTGTGCTGGGTGGGTGGTGGGTGGATGGCTGTCTAATGACTGTGATGCATGAGCGGGAACAAATTCCACCAGCCGTGTGTAAAACAGCCTTGTAAAACGGTGCTGGCGTGATCAGTGGCAGCTGGGAGCTGCTGGTGCTTGACAGGCAAGGCAAACGCTTGTTTCCTGGTCTCCAGCAGAGATTTGAATGTGGAACCTAATTACACTGGGAGCCTACAAGAGATGAGGTTCCCTGAGCATTTCGTACCCAAGCTGGACTGGTGGCGTTTCCAGGCAGGTGCCAGTGCTGCTGAGGAGGGGCTGGATGTGTGCCTGGGCTGTGCTGGCTCCTCACACAGCCCCGTGCCAAGCAGCACCTCTGGGCTGTGACAGTGTCCCTGTGACAGTCTCCCTGTGGCAGCCTCCCTGTGGCAGTGTCCCTGTGACAGTGTCCCTGTGACAGCGATGTGGGGCTGTGCCACAGCCACTGCCTGCTCTGGAAGCCTTGACCTGCAGCCAGCCAGTCAGTAAGTGCTGTCCATCCCAAAACTCCACAGAAACCCCTGAGCTTTCTGGCTCTGCGTAGTCTGTAAAATGTGCATGGTTTGAATATTTCCCCTTTTTTTTTTCTTTTTTTTTTTCCTCCAAACGCCTAGGTGCCCTGAAGGACATAGACCTGCAGGGCCTGACTGGCAGTCCTTGCCTGAGCACCCCTCCTGCCGGGGCTGCTGCTCAGCACAGGTCACTCACAGCTGTGGCATGAAGAACCTGCCATCCTTAAGTGTTCTCACTGCCAGTCCTGTAGGCAGCTCTCTGCCATAGCAGCATCACCCTTCTCCTCATCTACAAAAAGGAGAAAAAATCAATTACTCATATACTCTCTTGAAAAAGGCACAAAGCAGCACAAATCTTGCCTGTGTCTGTTTTTAAAGAAAAGAAAAGTCCTCTTGAGGTCTTGTATATTGTCCTTGGTGATGTTCAGAGCAGAACACCTGCCACTCTGAAACCCTTCCAGGTTTCCTGGTCGCTTTTTCTAAGCGAAGGCCTGCTCCATGGGAGGAAAAGGTTAAGCGTGGGAGTGAGCAGGGCAAAAGATTATGTGAGACAGAAATCCCGGCGCTGTTTGTTCTGCCATCTGCTCCGTGCTCGGTCCAGGCTGTGGGTGGTTCCCAGAGTGCCCCTGCTCCCCTTCCCGCAGGGCTGGCAAAGGGCTTTGAACTGCCCGAGCCGGGCGAGAGCCGCATCCCCTTTGCCAGGGTGCAGCTGGGTGCTGGGGCTGGCCAGCAGCTGTGGGCAGCACTGGCGGCCGTGCTGGAGCTGCCACCGAGAGCCTGCTCCAGCAGCAATCCAGAAAAGCCTGGACTCCCGTGCCCTTGGCACACCCTCAGTGGGTGCCAGGGGTGTCGGGGTTGGCACATCTGTGCCAGCCCTGCAGGGAGCACCGGGGCAGGACGGCCGCAGCTGCCCTGGGACTGCTTGTGGTTCCACCACTGCAGCAATGCACCAGAGGTGCAGGATGCTCCCCGGCGAGCAGGGCCACTCGTGCCCACACGAGGTGCTGCCACCGTCCCCACGGAGCAGCAGCGGGGCAGGCTGAGCCCTGCTCGGCTCTGTGCCACACTCCGTCCTGCCAGCCCTGGGATGTGCTGAAGTGTGCGAGGATGGAGGTGGCGTTTGTCCCTGCTTCAGCGACAGCTGGTGAAAGAAAGGTGAAATCATCTTGCCTCTGACCCCTAGAGCCCCTTTCTGCTCTGCCTCCTCCCCCCAGCCCCCTTTTCCTGCTCTCCCCCGGTCCCCAGCCTGGCTGTGCCTGGGGCTGGGGGTTGTGCATTCCCTGTTCCGCATCCCCCTCTGCCCCCCGCCCACCCTCCCCACACTGTGCTCACTGGGGAATGTGACCTTGCTCTCTAGATTATTTACAGACAAAATATTGCTGCAAGCCTGGGGAAGGGTTTTCTGTGTTGTTTTTGCTTTTTTTTTAAAGTGACTGGATTCCACAAAAACTGAATTATTCCAAGGGCGTGGGGGGCCTGGTGGGAACGCTTTGCTCTGTTTGGGAACAGGCTGCCTGCAGCCATCTTCCCTGGCCAGCACAGGGATGCTAGAGGCTCTTAGTTTCCCCAGCTATAAGGAACAATCTGTCTCTGGTTTTCTTGGAAAAACCCACCCCTTTCTCAGGAAAGGCTGCCAGGATGGGACACGAGTGCTGGCAGGGCTGTGGCACACATGTAGCCAGGAGCTGGGCTGCTTCCCAAGGTGTGTGTGAGCAGGCGTGGGGAGCTGGCTGCAGGTTACTGCACATTCAGGAGTGCTTTAGGTGGCTCCCCTCCCCGCAGCCCTGGAGCTCTGCACTTCCCCTCACTCGGGAGCTCCTGGGTCTCCTGCTGCGCTTGCAACACAGACTTGGTTTGCTGAGGACCTCAGACAGCGCAGTCACATCCGATCGGAAGCCGTGGTGGGCTGATTTCTCCTTTTCTTTTTGCTTTTACTGGCAGGACCAGCAGCTGCCCTTTTCCCACTGCTGACAGTTCTTCTGTCTAGCTGAACTTCTGAAAGCCTCATGGTGGTGGTTTCCCACTGAGCAGAGCCCTCACGCCTCTGGCCTCGCACGGCTGCGGCTGCCGGAGGCCACAGAGCTGTGCACCGCACACAGGAATGAGCTGTGAGGTTCCAGCAGCGCTGGGTGTTTGGGATGGGGCTGACGTGGGGTCCCTGGCTGGCACTGCTTTCCTTACAGCGTCAACATAAGCCTTCAGGTGCCCGCAGCCGAGGAGTTGTCCTGAGTGAGGCTGTGTGTGCCCAGCTTTTATTTGGGACTAAGCACTGTCAACTGAGCTAAACTTGGTTGCAGACAGTGAGTGCCTGTTTTGCTGTGGCAAGAGCTCTTATGCCAAATCCCTTGGTCTGGCCCGGCATGCAGCGTGGCTTGATCTCTCTGGAGAATGAGCTGGGGCTGCTGAAGGTCTGGCAGGAGCACGCTCTCCTCCCCGCTGAAACCGGGGCTGCTGCCGGGAACTCGCTCAGCAAGCGTGGCCACAGGGGTTGACCATGAAGCAGGCAAAGCCATTCCCTGCCTGCTGCGGGGTTGGTGCCAGTCCTCTGGAGTGACTCCAGCTTTCCCAGCTTGCAGGGGTGATGGTCTCATCCAGGCCCTTGCAGAAGCGCTGGGTGCAGGAAGGATGCTGAGCAGTGAGAGGATGACCCTCTCAGGCAGGACCTTGATCATCCAAGTGTGTTCAGCTGGTGGTGGTTTGGAAGCCCAGGTTGCAGCTGACTCCTCTGGCTGATGGAGTGATGTTTAGGGTCTACTGAGCTCTGGAGCGCTCTGGGCAAGTCATAAATACCATGCTGCTTATAAATGAGGGCAAAAATCAATGGATTTTGTTCAACAGAATTCTGAAGCTTCCCTTATTGAGAAGTCATAGGGAAGGCTGGGACAGGAAGACAAGTGGTTTATTATTTTAGTCAGATCCTTGACTTGGCTGCAGTCAGCACATTCAGCAGTGGGGCAGAAACTCACCAGGTGAGAGGCAAAAGTGCCTGCTGAGGTGAAGTGCAGAGGCAGCAGATAAAGGGCATCACGGGGCTGTGCCTGCAGGGACGGCTCCTTATCAGCACACCTGCTGACTGCATTGCCAAAGCAGCCCCTTGCCACCTGTGCCTTTGGGTAGCTGGGGGTTTTTCTGATGGAGCTCTAGTTTTCAGGGATGTTGCTGCTATCCCTTTTTAGCACCTAGGGAAGCAGGAGGGAAGGGAGCACGAGGTCTTTGCTCGTGCTGCCACAAGAATGGGACCCAGTGCGCCTTGCTCTGGGTCTGCTCCGCGTGCATCCACGTACGGATAAAGCTGCTCCTCACTAACGGGGCCTCTGGCACTTTGCTTCCAGCCCAGAATTGATGGCTCAACTAGCCTGCAGAACCAATGGTGACCAGCCCCATGCCATGCAGGGGTGCAGAGCAGCCCAGCGGGTTCCACCTGAGGAAGGGGTCCAGTGAGGCTCCATAGTGTCAGGCTAGCAGTGTCCCAGTTCCTTCAGGGTAAGCCTGGGGCTTCCATGGGTGCTTGTGCCCCCTTAAATAGGAAATTTGGCATCCTGAGCTAAGCATCTTCTCTACCTGGGTGTCCCAAACAGTTAACGATCCCAGCAGCAGTGGATGGGTGGTGAGGAGATTGATTGCCTCCTGCCAGGTACATAAGGTCTCGCCCTTCTGCAGAAACACAGCACTTGTTCAGCCAGGTAAATAGCTGGTTTAAAATCCCCTCTCGCAGCAGCTGACCCTACACGTGTTTATCCAAGTGACTGGAGCTGCGCCAGACTCTCTGGTAAGTGACCTTTCCCGAATTTTTCTTTTCAAGTTGACATTTAAGAAGGAGGGGGGCAAAGTCACAGCAACAAATGGTGTTTTAACAGTGATAAAGCTTTACCCGTCAACAAAGCCAGGAAAGCCACGCTGGAGCCTGCGCTGGTGGCTCTGCCATCCCTGCCAGAGTCCCTACAGACAGCGCTGGCTTGCGTTTCCTGACCTGCTTGGGTCTGCATGAACCAGCATCTGCAGTGTCGTGGGCTGCTCCTGCTGCCTGGGCTGGGCTGGGTGGTTCTGCAGCTCCTGGGAAAGGCTCCTGGCTGCAGTTAAGTCTAAGACAGCTGCTGGCAGCTGGAGGCACTCAAAGTATTAGTTCATTACTGCAATTCAAATGAGGAAGAGTCTTAAATCTCTGAGAAGAATCTGGGTTTGGCAGGCAGTGGAGTGCTCAGCTTATTGGGAAAATGCCTTGGATAATTTTGGTAAATGTTCTACTGCATGTTCAGGGAAGTCAGATTTACCCCTAGTTTTCATGTTCCTTGGTTCTCAGCTTCGGCACTGCCATGACTCACCCCTTGCTCCTGACAGTGCTCTCACACGGAGGGTATTTAAGCTCTGAAGCTTTGGAGGAGGTTTATCTCTTAGCCCAGATGCCCAGTACATGAGCTCCTCTTCCAGGCTGGAAGTGCCAAGGGCTTCCCAGAAGGCTGCTCAGCACATTTGGGTTCCCCAAATCCTGCTGTCCCCACATTCTGGCAGATGCCGTACCTCCAGCGTGCCACCTGTCAGCCACTCCCATCTCCGCTGGGCTCGGCAGGATCTGTGGGGTGTCCCTGCCCCTCCCTCTGCAAAGCACCCACAGCCCCCCTGGCCTGCCCCTGCAGCCCTTCCCCAGGCTTTGGGCTTCACTGCAGATGCTGAGAAGGACTGAGAGCAGCAACCGGTGTTGGTGTCTCCCTGCAATCCTCCCTTCCAGCTCCCCTCCACGGAGTGCTGCTAGAAATGGGCCAGCCTGGGGCCGTGCCTGCACAGTCCTGCCTTGAGAGGAGAGACTGAAACAAGGACTTCCCAGCTGGTTGTGTTTCCTGGAGCATGGGGGGCAGGAGATTCCTGGAAGCAGTGGCAGCAGGATTCCCCGGCCCTGGGTGCTTTCCTGGCATTTCTTGCAGACATCCTGATGGGAGTGGCTGCAAAAAGGCAGGAGGCAAGGGAGGGACAGGGACAGGGGCAGCCCTGCAGTCGGACAGGGACGTGCTGCTGGCTCAGGGTGACGCTGGGCAGCCCCGTGCTGGAGCCCTGCGGGCTGACAGCAACCTCTGCTTTCAGAAAGCCACTGTTTTGTGACAAGTCTCAGTTGAGAAACACCTAAGTGCCTCTGTCGAGAGAGGCCTGATGGATACACTTGGCTTGGTGGCTGCGCCGGTTCTTGGATTTAATCTACCTCTGCAAGAGGAAAAAACTGCTTGGCAGTGACGGCAACTTTGGGACCTCGTGCACTAAGTTATCCTTAATCTGCCGTGGCAAGGGTGCCTCATTTTGCTTCTGCTCACAGCCAGCCCTGGTGTTGGCTCGCTGCAGGGTCGGTACGTGAGCCCTGGAGCGGGACAGCCTGTATCCGGAGCCTTCCTTCCTCTGCGATAACGTCAGTGCTGGAAGCAGGCAGCTATTTTGGTCCCAGGAATGCCAGCGGATGATTTCACTTTTGTTTCGTACCCGATAACCTTTCCCATCACAATGAGAGACGACGTCCGTGCTCCCTGCGCTTCCGTGTGCGAGGGGAAAGCCATTCAAGCGCCTCTGCAGGGGAAAAGAGAGAGACAGGTTAAAAATAGCTTCTGATTGTCCATGGAGCCTGGGCAAAGGAAGGGCAAAAGCCTTTCCTTGTTCCACTGTCCGGTCCCATGCACTGGGACCAGCGTTTCTGGTGAGCCGGGGCATGAGGACAGCGACCGTGGGAATATCTGGTGTGCTGGCTCTGTGCGTCAGCCTCGTGGGGATGGGGAGCTCCGGGAGACACTTTATTCTCCGTACAGAGTCCTCCCGATGTGGGGCTCCAGGAGAGCTACAGCCACCCCCTCCGCTCATCACCTGCCTGTCTCTACCCTTCCTGCCCTGCTCCTGGTCCTTTCCCTGCTGGGTTTTGTGGTTAGGTGCTCGGTCAGGAGCTCGGCGAGACAAACCCACCCCGGGCCCCAGGCGAGATAAGTCTGGTCAAACCCAAATTGCTAAAGCTCAGCTCCAATTCTTATTTCCTGTGGGGAAGGAATTGGCGAAAGTAACTTGTTTTTTTTAAGCTTTCAGCCTTTGACTTCCCACGAACTGCTGACCCATCATGTGACGGGGCCGCGGCGGGGCCACTGCCGCGAGATGCGGTCCCGGCACCGATCACCCTGTGCTCGTGTAGGGAAGTTTTTTCTCTCCCCCCGG
Organism: Ifrita kowaldi; assembly: GCA_013398055.1. Classification (NCBI taxonomy): domain Eukaryota; kingdom Metazoa; phylum Chordata; class Aves; order Passeriformes; family Cinclosomatidae; genus Ifrita; species Ifrita kowaldi. The sequence continues at coordinate 145,218 of VZRS01002270.1, read as the reverse complement.
CTCCCCCCGGCTCCCGAGTGTGCTGGGGCACAGGCAGCACCCGGCTCCGCCTCTGGGAGCGGGCAAACCCCGATCTGCTCTAAGAGGGAGGGCAGCGAGCTCAGGTACCACCAGACCCCATCCATCCCTTACGGAGAGACGCTTCCCTGCTCCCACAGAGCAGCTGCCTCCTGGTGCCCTCCCAGCCTTCAGAGCACATCGTAGGCTGTTTTGCAGGCCAGCAGACCTGGGCTGCTGTTTAACCAGCCCCTTTGCCCAGTGGGAGGTTTTTGCCAAGTCCCCCAGCACATGATTTACAGGGTGGCTCCAAACTGCTCTTGCTCTTCCTGAGCTGGAGCCTGTTTACAAAACAGTGGCTGAAAGCTGCTGTTTATCCTTACATACACATTGCATTCAGAGTTGCTAAATAGGCAAAGCCAAAATGAAAGTCATCTGGGTTTTCTTTAATTAGAATAAAATCCTGATGAATCATGAGGTTCTGTACCTCAAGGATGCACCAGGAATTGACTTTGGCTGCAGACAGCAAGGTACAGCAGTCAGCAGAGCCGGCTCGCTGCCTTGACATCTGCTGGAAAGACTTGTTTTTCCCTCCCGAGTCACATGCTAGCTTGTGATCTGATCATGAGATACAAAGGATAACCTTCCAATATTTACTCTTCTCATCTGCAATTTCAAAAGGCAGAGGAAAAGAGCAAAAAGCAGCATGAGGGAGGAAAACACAAGCCCCCTTTCCTCATTTGATGAGTGTTGCTGGGACAGGGCAGGAGTCTGGCTGCAGCACCACGGGCTGTGCTTGTGCCTGTCGTGGCCAAACTGGAGCATGTCCGTGTGGGCAGAGCAATCCTTGCTCGTGTGTTCAGCCACGTGGGCATCCTCCCCTCCAGTGCCACCACACCTGTGTGCCAGCAGAGGTGGGCAGGGGCTGCCCGTCCCAGGGTGACCTGCACTGGCTCAGGAAGGGGAAGCTTGTCCTCCCCCATGGCTGCCCAGCACTGGCCCTGTGCCACCCTTCAGCATTCAACTCACACATTTTATTATAAATGTCAAAGTGACATTTTTTATAACAATATCCTAATGTAGTCAGCCACGCAGGTGGAGTTACTCGTACGTGCTCTAGTCCAAAGGTTCATGGCAAACCCAGCTGCAAGATTAAACCAGAATCACCCTAGAATAAAATCCCCTAGATAATCTTTGGGGAATTTTCACTAGTGCAGCTTGGGTGTGTTTACTTCTGTGAGCTGATGCCTATCAAGCGCCAAAACCCCCCAGAAACCCACCACGGTGCCACAGGGGCTGCTGGGACACAGCGTTCAGGCTGCTGAAGGCTTCGAGGGAGCCCTTGCTGCAGGGAGAGCAGCACAAAGCAGTGGGGCAGGGCTGTTTGCTTGCCGAGCCGGAGAGCTGTGTGCCACTGAGTACCAAATCTGCCACAGGCTGCGTGTGTGCAGCAAACCTGAACTGCGGGTGCAGTGGGATTGCCCTGGGAACGGCAGCTGGGATCAGCAGTCTCTGTCTGCCTTCCCCACCCTGTGGAGGACGAGATGCTCCAGGCAAAGCCGAAGGGGCCGTGCCTGTGGGTGACACACGATGTGCCAGCCTGACACCGACTGGGGACCACCGCTGCAGCTGCCCTGGGAAGCAGTCACTGCTTGGAGGAACGAGAAGGGGTGGATGTCACTGGGGAGAAGCAGCCAGTACAGGCTGAGTGATGAGAGCAGCACCCGGCCACAGCCTGGCCACGGCCATTCCGGCATGACAGGGCTGAGTGCTGCAGTGCTTCCAGTAAAAACACCGCTGCTGTCAGCTGGGCAGCGAGGGAGGTGAAGGGGCACAGCGAGAAGATACCTCACCTAACAGGGAGGGCACGAAGGGAGGGTGCCTGCTGGGTGCCTTGGATGTGGTGAAGGGTGGTTGGGCTGTGCCAGGCAGATCGATTCCGATGTTGTGGGGAGCATGGCTGAATGGTGGATGAAACCCAGCCTGCAAGGCCCAGCTGGCCCCTGTGCCTCTGCCGGGACCACGGCATTCATCAGAGAGGCTTTGGATAGCTGGGACCAGGTATGGAAAAGCTGAGGAAATGTGAACAGGAATTGATTTTAAATTAAAACCCAAACAATCTGTGATTAAGGGCTGTCTGCAGTAGGCATGGATATTTCTGATTTCAGGCTTTGGGAAGTCTTGAAACTGTTTAGGTCCATGTTGTGTGTCTCCTGCTATTACCAGAGCTTCCCACTGCAGTGTCCTAACCCACCCTCCCACATCTGCACTTAGCTCAAAGACCCGGTTTTTTTTATGAAAAGTAAACCACTTTCTTTCCTTGGGCAAATATTTCTGTGGCCTGTGCTGCAGCATTAGCCAGAGATAATTAGGAGGGCTGTGAGGGGCTGATGAGGGGTTTGGTGTGGGCTCATCAGTGGGCCATGTGGGACAGCGGCATATCTGCCTCCGGCACTTGGCATTTGGAAGGTGTTTGGGTTTTGTGGACCTGGCTGACCTGTCACTGTGCCCCAGAGGCATCTCTGAGCACTGTGGTTTCCTGGTTCACTGGCCTTTTGCCTGCCTCTATGAAAATTAGAGCAGGCCTGACCCAGAAAGCTGGATGCAGAAGTGATCGATAGTGATGGTAATTGCCAGCAGCACTGCCTGGCTCTTGGTGTCCTGGTCCCAAAAGAAATAAATGCCTTCAGAAAACAGGAAGGTGGTCTGGCTCCTGTGGCTGCCTTATCAGCTGGAGGGGGCTTCAGCCTGCGGTCCAAGGGTTGCAGCAGGCTGAGTTCACCATGCCCCATTCCTGGTGAATGACTTTGGTCCTTCTGGTCCCCCTTGCCAGTGGAAGTGGTTCTCCAGCAGGTTTTGCTGTGTGAGGTGTTTGTTTGGCAGCAGCAGAGTGCCGAAGGCTCAGGGGAGGGGTGGCAGCAGGGCAGGTGCTGTGGGAGGGGGACGCAGCAGCTCTGGGTGTGATCCCACCACAGTGAGTGCCTGGGGAAGGAGATGCATCTGCTCATCCCTGAGTGCAGCGTGGACACTTGCTCCTGGACAGGAAAGCAGTCCCTGTTCTTAAGGAAATAAATCCTAAAGAACGTCCTTTCAGAGCAGTCCCCTCCTGCCTGCTGTGTCCCTAGAGGACAACAAGGGCTTTGTAACTGCTCGAGGCTCTCGGGAACCAAAACAACCGTGGTGTGAGCTCAGCGGCTGTAAATCAGCGGGCTCCACCGCCCCTAGGGCTGCGTAAATTTGGTGCCGATTGCTTTGATCTCAAATGCTTTTATTTCATACCCTCTACAGAGATAGACACAAGGTCACACTAATGGCTGATACATGAAAAACTTATGTGGCCTTATTGATTTTGGAGTGATTAATGAGTGAAAGGGAAGGACAGTGATTCATGCACATGAACGGTGCCGGAGAATGAGCAACACTGACCAGGGTGGCCTTTTAATTCCATAATCGAGCCCGTGTCCAGCTGCTTGGGGGTATCAGCATCGCTCTCACAGACGTCTTTGCACTGGGCAAACACCTGTTTGTACGCAGTGAGCTCTCGTGCCCGCGCCTCGGTTCTGTTTGCCTTGCTTTTCGCTGTCCTTTTCAAAGGGGATCAAAAATAGCCAAACCTAAACTCTCACTGTAGCCTTGTTGACAAAGCCTCTTGAAGCTTTCCTGCTGCTGTCCCAGGTGGCCTGAGAGGAGAAGGAGAGGCCCGGGAGAGGTAGAGCACAGTGCCTTGCCCAGCCTCACGTCAGGCAGCCCAGTACCCACAGGAGGCATCCCCCAGCCTTGGCCCTCTGGTCACCAGCGTGTGAGCTCACTGAAGGAGCTTCAAAGCTGGCTGCTGTCATTAGCCTTGCAGACAATGGTTCTCGAGTTGCTTTTCCAGTCCCTCAAGCATGTGCAGCTTGCTGGAGGCTGCTGAGCTGTGGCAGGGTGGACACCCTCCTTCCACAGCCTCCAGCCCAGAGCACCCTGTGGACGGGGTCCACAACCCCTGGTTCGCTCTGTGACACACATTCAGCTGGAAACTGATGCAAGGGGAAGTCATCCTAATTTTGGAGGGGGACATCAGGCCCAGCCTGAAGGATCTGGGCAGTGGTTATGCAACTTTCCTATTTGGTATTTGAAGGAACTTCCCCCTCCTGGTTGTCCCAGCTTCGTGACCATGACTTAAGCCATTGTATTGCTACCAGAGTTCGTTCTGCTGGGCTCTCTGCTTTCACATGGGCTGTCTTGCTGAGTGGGTCAGAGACCTGCTGCACCTCTTAGGGCCTGAGGACTTGCCACAGTCAGGGATTCATTTGTTGCTGGCTCTGCTGCTTGTTATTTTCTCTCTTGCTGTTTCCCGATGTCTGTTCCTGCGTATACTGAACTATGCCCGTGTCCTGCAGCTCCCCAGCCCGACCTCCAGAGCTCTACCCCAGCCCTCTGTGCTGTGGCAGAGAGGTCCCAGCGTGCTGGGGCACAGTGCCCTAAGGGAAGGGCACGGGAAAGCGCTCCCAGTGGCACAGGCAGGTGACAGTGCCCACCCTGCGAGCGGTTATGGTGCAGTGCCCACGCTCCTGCCTGTGCTTTGCCCACCATCAGCACAGATGCAGAGCAGCCCCACACACCCAGCACTAGCTCTGGGTGTCCCCATTCCTGTGCAGGAGTGGCCGCAGGCCGTTGGCTTCTCCAAGGAAAACTTAGGGGACACGGGGTGTTGGACCCAGCGCCGTCCTGCTGACCATGGCACAGCAGGAGAGGGCGGGGAGCATCACGGGGAGGCACCAGATAAACACTGTGTGCTCCCAAGTTAGCTACCAGGCCAGGTTGGTTTTCCTGTTTACTCCCTAAGTGGAGAATAGGAAGGGAGTGACAAACCTCATCCCCTTGGCTATATAAAGGTTGTTGTGTGGGCACAGAAATTTTACCTTCTTTTCACTTTTTGCCTTGGTATCGCCAGGTGTGGTGTGGGCTGTAGTGTCAGTAAAGCAAATAAACAGGGTTGCTGGGAATGGCAGCTCCTCTGCAGGAGATGGCTCCTCTCAGGCAGAGAACTCGACTCGTTCCGTGGTCTGCTGGTGAGTGGCTGTACTGGGGTTCTGCAAAGCATGAGGGTCACAGAGGCTCAGGCAGGGCTTGTGCTGCTTGTGCTGGGGACACACAGAACCCCAGGTACACCTGGCACTCCCAGCTGATGGCTGCTCACATCCCAAGAAAAGGGCAAAAGGTGAAGAAACCACATTATCCCTACAGCATTTCGTGGGGAGGTTGCCATTAAAAGGTTGGCTGGGGGGTTTGGCCAGCAGGAGCGAGAGGTCGGAGCAGATAAGACATTGCCACGCCAGGAAACTGTTTTGGGTTTACAGCGTCAGGGTGTGTTATGGGGACCTTAAACCCTGTGATCCCAGAGATGTTGCTAAACCTTGTTTGCCTTGGATTGTTTGTCCAAAAAGATACCAGGAGATGAACTCTTTCTTCCCTTCGTAATTGCTCATAATCTTATCTGAAGCCTCTGAAGTGTCCTAGAGACTTCTCAAGGAGATAACGTGGAGAGAATTGCCAAACAAAAAAGAAGTCCAAGAGCAGTTATTTCTGAGGTCTGCTGGGGAACAGCACTGGTTTCCTGCCCAGCTTTGGTCACCCTGATTTGTCACAAAGAGAAGGAAAGGACACCCAGAGCTGTCCAAGACTTGCTTAGGCTGTGCTTGACCTTTCTTGCCTCCTTGCTCCTCTGGGATCGCTTTGAGGAGTGACGTCTCAAAGCTGCTTTAGCTAATTACTACAAAACATTACTGCATGGGAGCTGCAGCCCATGGCTCAGCTGTCCAGCTGCCTCGGCCAGCAGGGCTCGGCTGTGTCTTGCCAAAGGGTGGTTTTGGTGTGTGTGTTGTGGGCCTGTGGGTCCCCGTCAGGCAAGGGCAGTGCTCAGAGATCTGGTGGTGGTTTCAAGGTACCTTTTATTTCACATGGTTTGTGGCTTCTCACCTATGAGAGGAGCCTCTAATCATCTCACCATAGAGTGAGAAATGTATGTGCAATCGTAAAAAGGATCTCCCAAATGTAGCATCTCCTTTCAAATTCAGTTCAGTGTCTGTGTGTCTGACTAGTTGTCCTGTAACATTTACTGCCTGTCCGGCATGGCCAGTTCTGGAGTCAGGACCTGGATTCTGTGTTAATTAGGGTTGTTTCATCCAGCTCATTGATTGAAAATGTGACATTTCAAAGACACAAGAAAAAATTGTTGTCTGACAAAGTGTCTCCCCAGTGCTGGTTCATGGCTTAGGTTTGGTTTTCAGAGCTATGAGTTGGCCAGGTTTTGCCACTGTTTTCATGTGCTGTGTGACCTTTCGTGTCATTCTGGTTCTCAGTCAAAATGCAACACCAAGTAAGAGCTGTACCAAATGTGAGCATCCTGTGTCAGCACCATAGCAAGTTACTGTGACCAGATCTGTTTTCTGCAAAGCTTTCTTGATTAGCAAAATGAACTGTTTAAGGGAGGAGAGCTGAATTAATCAAGCCACGCCTCGGCTCTGGGTCATGGTGACTTGCCTCTAGCATTGTCCTGTTTACTCCTTCAAAATACTGGCACCTCAGTTTTCTTTTGGATGAGTCCCTCAGCAGCTGGAGCTAGGGCAGGACACATGTCCACTCTCCATGCCATTGTGGTGTCCTCAGTTAGTCCAGGTGCAACATGTATTTTGGAAGTTAATAAAAGGGGAGGTGAAGGGTACTTCAATGTCGGGTTCTCCCAAGCAAAGCAAAGGGATGGGACAAATGAGCACTTCACTGCCCCGCTGTAGTGATTTCATTAGCACAAACCAGTTCACAGCCAGTAATTTTGCTGTCAAAGCAAATTGATTTTTTGTACTGTTTTGCTCACCCACTGCAAGGCTTTGGGCACTGCTAGCAGGGCTTGTCCCGGGCTCATGGCTGTGCCCTTTGCTTCACAGCACTCAGCCCCACCAGGCTGTGGGGTTTCTTGCTGGCCTGACTGCAGGGCTCTGCCCGCAGCTGAGCCACAGCCGTGCCCCGAGGGAGCGGGGCACTCATGGTACAGGTCCCCCCATGGCAGCACTGCTGAACCCCAGGAGCAGGTCCCAGAGGAAGCCCAGCAGCCAAGGGGGTGGCCAAGGGCTGGTGTGGGTGGCAGGGCTCACCCTGTGCCCGGGGAGCACAGGGACAGGCGTGGGGCAGTTACAGCCCTGGCCTGACTCTGCCACACCTCACGTCGCATGGTCTGTGTGCAGAGGCTGCCCCAGTTCGCCCGGGGGTTACCACACATTTTTGTCATGCTTGCAAAACGCTGTTACCACAAATTGCAAAAACCAACCTCATCCTCATCTGATCAGAGTGAAACCAGCACAGCTCTGCACGATGTCTCCAGCATGTCCGGTCTCCTGCGTGCTCCTGCAGGCTACAGCTATTGCTCAGGCGTGCTTTCATTTGCTGCTTTCGGGTTGTTTTTCCACTGCAGACTCCATGGCCTGTGATGATGGCTGGTGCCCACGGCAGCCGGGGTGCTCACTGCCACAGTTACTGGCCGTGGCACTGCCTGTAGCTGAGGCTGGTGTGGCCTTTCCGAGCACAGACGGCTGCAGTGAAGCTGAGGGTGTCGGGGAGTTTCTGATGGGCTCTTCCTGAGCAGAGCGTCGGGGCTGCCACCAGCACCCTGCGGACAGAGGCACGGCTGGGGCTGGCTGAGTGCCCACCCCAGGCTCTTCACTCCCTGTCCCACCGGGTGGGCAGCACGCCCTCGGGTGAGCCTGTCCTGGCAGGGCAAAGCGAGCAGGGCACCCACGGTGTCCCCAGTGCCAGCACCCGGGTTCCACGGGGCAGCTCCTTCCATCCCAGTGGCTCCTCCTGACCCGGCCCTGTTCTCCACACTGGGACAACCGTGCGGGTGAATGAGTGGGTGCAGCATGCAGGCGCTCTGGGAGGCTCTGGGCATTCCCGGGAGCAGAGCTGCTGGTAAAAGTGATATATTTAACAATTACTGCAAGCCCGGGAGGCTCTTTAACCTGTGTGGAGAACATCTCACCACACCAGTGCTCATGACAGACCTTCTGTCTGTAGCTGGGCTGTGCTGTGGCTGGGTGCACATGCAAAACGTGGGGAGCACTCCCAGTGTCTCTCACCAGATCTCACCGGGTGGGTTTGGCTGTGAGCCACCCTGGAGCCAGCCCCTTCCAGAGGCTGATGACAGCGCTCTGGGTGTGGCTGGGCAGTCCTTGGGTGCTGGGGAGAGCTCAGGTAACGGGCACAAGGAATGAGGGCTGTCACAAGATGCTGTAATGAACTGCAGCCCTAAGTTAGAGCCGTGCTCTGCCTTCACCCATGGAATGCAGCAGGGGTGGAATTACCCCATCAGTGGCAGGGTGTCTCTGCAGAGCCATCAGCTGGGGACACACAGGGCCTCAGCTCTCTGCCTTGGAATGCCGTGTCACACGCTGGGATCATACGGTGCGTCTTGTGCCAGTAATCAAGTGACTCAAAAAATCAGGGCATGAAAGTTCTTTGGCAATGCTAAAAGCAAAATGTAAGGAAAAAATTCCCCTTCCCTTACGCCATAGAAGTTCAACATTGTGCAGATGATCTAAAACTTTTTTTGAAGTGCTAAAGGCTGTCTGGACTGTAAGTGTTTTATACTGGGTACAGGGATCTCCTGCTTCTAAAGTAGATGAGACACTTCAGAGGGGAGCCTTTAGTCTGTCCAGACAAGAGATACAGCAGAAACCTGCTATTGTTGAGGCTGGCTGTAGGATACACAACTGCAGATGACCAGTCTTGATATTCTGCTGTGCTTTGTACTTAAAAGTATGTGTTTTATCATGATAGGTGAGGAGAAGCTGAACTTTGAAGGCTTACCTTGCTCCAGCAGGAGGTCTCCAGGAGGTTGTCCAGCTCGACTCCAGCCCAGGTCGTTGTGCTGGTCCCACCCCCTCCCAAATCCTTCGTTTTGCACCTTTTCCTGTTTTGCAGGCTCAAGGATACTAGCCACTCTCAGGGAGATAATTTTCCGAAGGCCCTTAGAGCCTTGCCTGCGAGCCTTTGGCACTGTCCAGGCAGGCATGGCAGGCTGATACTCTTGCTCTGTCCCGCAGGACAGAGCACAAACAGGTTTGCAGGATGCAGCAGAAACTTTCTGGGGTGCTGGGCTTGTCAAAGGCTGGCTTCACCCCCCTGCCTGAGCCGGGCTTTGCAGCGGCTTGGGTGTTTCAGCCTCTGGACTAGGGGTGTGGGGACACATCACACAGAGCAGGGACAAACCAACCCTACCCCGACACAATCAGCGTTTCTAAATGAGCGCTGGGCTAATCATCACGGCTCGTATTTCCATTCCCACCTGTCACCTATGTCAGCTCACTTATGGGGACACCAAAGGGCAACTAAATGAGGAGAGCACTTTGGTATTACACGGCAGCTGGAGCAGCAGCTGAGTGAGGGCATTACAAGGCTCCAAACACCTCCACTCTTGGCAGAGCTGCCCTGCGGGGGTGGGACCCGTCCCCCCGGGATCGGGCTCCCCAGCAGCACGGCTTCCTGCGGGCTCAGCAGCCGCCCGGCCCTCCATCCATCCCTGCCTCCGTCCCTCCATCCCTGCCTCCGTCCCTCGCCGCTCCCCCTTCCCCGGTGCGGCCGGGGTTGCTGCGGGCCGCCGGCTCCCCGCGGTGGCTGCAGCGGGCGCAGCTGCCGGGGACGAGCAGGAGCCGGGGACGAGCAGGAACCGGCTGCCAGCAGGAGCCGGGGGCGAGCAGGAGTCGGGGGCGAGCAGGAGCCGGGGACGAGCAGGAACCGGCTGCCAGCAGGAGTCGGGGGCGAGCAGGAGCCGGGGACGAGCAGGAACCGGCTGCCAGCAGGAGTCGGGGGCGAGCAGGAGCCGGCTGCCAGNCCATCCCCGCTGTTGTCCGGCCCATCCCCGCTGCTGTCCGGCCCATCCCCGCTGTTGTCCGGCCCATCCCCGCTGCTGTCCGGCCCATCCCCGCTGTTAGCCGGCCCATCCCCGCTGTTGTCCGGCCCATCCCCGCTGTTGTCCGGCCCATCCCCGCTGTTGTCCGGCCCATCCCCGCTGCTGTCCGGCCCATCCCCGCTGTTGTCCGGCCCATCCCGCTGTGGTCCGGCCGGTGGCGCTGCTGGCCGCGCCATCCCCGCTGCGGGGGCGGGAGCGGGGCGGGAACGTGCGGGGTCAGGAGCAGCTCCGGAAAGTTTTAACAATTAAAAATATCGCTCCATTAATCTGTAAGTATGTAACAGAGAAATGGGAAGAAAATGCCTTCAGGAAAGCGGCACAGTTTTCAAATGTATTTCTCTTAGAAATGAGTTTTCACGCGTCCTGCGCCGCATTAGAATTGCTCTGCTTGTGTTTTCATACCGGCTAGTATCCTAATAGCTTGTTAAATTGAACTCACTTGGGGAGTGTTTGCTGGGCCTGGGAGGAGGAGTGGGGGGCAAAATAATCGGAGGTAAAGCAGGGTTTGTCGTGGCTGGGCGTGGGAGCCGCACACTGCGGGCTGGCAGCGGGACGTGGCTCTGGGCATGGCCCCGCAGCCCAGCCGGGCTGGCAGAGCTGCCCCTGCCGTGCCCCTGTCGCGTTTGGCTTCTGGGCTCACTGAGGCACGGCAGCTCCAGCTGCACAGGGTGATGGTTAACTTGGTTTGGGTGAGCAGCTGCAGGGCCGCAGAAGTGATGCTTTGCAGAAAGATTGTAATAAATGCCTGGGTTTCATCTCATTTGAATTGAAACAACCTAAAATCCTCCAACCCCACAGAGCAGAATGCAGCAGCCAGGGGTTCATGCCGACTGCTGATTCCGCAGCACTGTATGAGCATGGAGAGAGCAAAGGGGGAGAAGCTGCTTGAGCTCTCTGAAGCAGGGGGGCTGTGGAGGGTGAGCGGGACCATGGCATCACCCCTGCCAGCAAAATCCCCCCAAACATAAACCCTCCCAGTAGCCCCAGCTAACACTCTCCTCCTGAGAAAGGGCCGATCTTTATGTGCCTCAGCCTTTCCCAACACATCCTGGTTCACAAGTTCAGCGGCTTCAAAGTTGCATCTGATCATTAACCCTGAAAGTCTGGAGATTAGTGGAGCGTTTAAACTGCATGTTTGAGAGGGCTCAGGGGCACAGAGCTCAGGCACAGATCTGTGCCCAAATCCCGAGACAATCTTCATGAGGCAGAGGGAGGAGTTTGGTTCAGCTGTGTGATGCCTGCACATTGTGTAGCTTTGTATCTTCATTTCTTTTGAAAGCTGCTTTCGTGCAGCTAATGTTTCAAAAATGGTCATGGATTTTGGGTGTTTCTGCCCATGTGGTCTGTGGTGAGTATGGCTGGGCTTACAGTTCCCATGGACTTCTGTAAGAGAGATGGTGGGAGAGTCACAGTTCTTCATTTTTGACAAAGACTTTATGAAAATTGCTCTTTCCTTGTGCATTTTCTCTATCACTTTTATTCTTGATATGACAGGTACAGAAGAAAATGCTGTTTGTGACCACGTTATACACAAAAACAGCAGCAGCAGACAGAAGCTCCATCTATGGTGAGCTAGTTTTCAGTTTGTTATTTCCATGGGGTCAGATGTCAGAATCACAGGGAAACACGGGTTGGAAGAGGCCTCCTGAGGCCACCTGTCCCTCGCTCTTGCTCAGCATGAGTCCAGCTCCATCGGGCTTCTCAGCAGCAGTGAGCCCCTCGATCCTGAGCAGTGTGACCCATGGCACTGTGGCAGAGATTTTGGAAGGATCTAAATGAGCAGAGGAGCAAAGTCATTGGTATTCTTGATGGGATTTAATCTTAATGCAGCTCATTAGTCTTCAGGCTGGAAGACTCGAGCCTGATGGTGCCAAAGGATTAACTTAAATTTAAATTCTGTAGGTATAGCCTCAAAAATGGGAGGTGAAGGTCACGTAGTGAAGGAAGCCCATGAACACAGCCCTCTCTGTGACACCGGAGCTCTTGTGAGCAGAGGTCGAACCCCAGGTGCCCCCAGGGCAAAGCTGGCAAAGGCTTTGAGCCCTGCTGGTGCTGATGTTCCTGAGGGTCAGGGAGGGATCTGCTGCAGGCCAAGTGGAGCCCTCATCCTTAAGGAGAAACCGACGGAGCAGCCGGAATCAAGCACGAGCTGAGGTTGGTGCTGGTTTTATTTTTCACCTGTTTGTACTGGGATCAGTGGGTAAGGCTGGAGTCCTGTAGCACGAGCACCCTGCTGGGGCAGCCTGGGACCGCTCCCTGCCCGTGGCAAGGCGAGCTGATGGGCCAGAGGCTGTTCAGCGGGCAGGAGGCTGTCTCAGCTGCACATCGAGGCACCTTCTCACTGCACACCGAGGCACCTTCTCACTGCACACTGAGGCACCTTCTCAGCTGCACATCGAGGCACCTTCTCACTGCACACCGAGGCACCTTCTCAGCTGCACACCGAGGCACCTTCTCAGCTGCACATCCAGGCACCTTCTCACTGCACATCCAGGCACCTTCTCACTGCACACCGAGGCACCTCCTCAGCTGCACATCCAGGCACCTTCTCAGCTGCACATCCAGGCACCTTCTCACTGCACATCCAGGCACTGTCTCACTGCACATCGAGGCACTGTCTCAGCTGCACATCCAGGCACTGTCTCACTGCACATCGAGGCACTGTCTCAGCTGCACATCCAGGCACTGTCTCACTGCACATCGAGGCACTGTCTCAGCTGCACATCCAGGCACTGTCTCCTGCAGGCTCTGCTCCCAAGCTGGGGATGCCAGGACGTGTGCTGGGCCTGGCCAGTGCCTGGGTGGCAGCGGGCTGCAGAGCACGGGAGCGGGGTGGCCATGGGCAGCCTCTCAGCACCAGGCACAGAACACCAGGGCGTAGCTCCGTTTCATCTTTAGTCTTTCATCTCCTAGAATTGTCCCACACTGCCCGAGCAGGCTGGTGTGTTTTCAGCACTGAAAACCAGACGTTGCCAACTTTTCAGTGGTTGTGCTTGGTGCTTTATGCTGTTACTTTAGCAGAAGTATGCACGTCATGCCTCTTGCAAAAACAGGTAGGATTTATTCCCTGCACAAGGGTCAGCTCTGTTTCCAGCCGCCTTGGTTGCCGTAGCGATGTCTGTCTAGGTCAGAAACGTAGCTGTCAGCTTCCCATGGGCACGGGTTCAGTAGCACCCTCCATTGCAACACTCAGTCCTCTCCCAGCCACTTGCTTACCTGGCCACCAAGCAGCTGCTTGGTTTGTGCCTGCAAAAGTACTGGCCTGATTTTTTTTGCCAGTAAAATGAGTTATTTTTTTCCGTCTGTATTTTTAGACATTAAACCCAGTTTAGTCACTAGCTCTGTGCTTCCTATCTGTGTGCAAGTACTGCAAAGGAGATAAATACAGATATAGATATGTAAATATACATATGTATATACGTACATATATATATACACATAAGTGTATATATATGTATATATACATAACACACACATATGTATTAATGGATATAATATACACACACATTCTTGCTATGCAAAAGACCTTTCCTAGAGAGGGAAATGTGGTACCTGCGGATACAGGCTTTCCCCTGACAAAGTGAAGTTTAGAGGAAGAAGGAGGTCCCTGCCTTCGTGTGCACTGCAGGGGTGTGATCCTCCTCTGGCACCAGGCAGCCCCTGGGGCATCAGCAGGGAGGAGGGCAGGCTCACACAGTGGCCAAAAGGCCTCTGGCAGAGTCTCTGAGCTGTCCCAAGAGCTGGTGCCAACCCACATGGGCCAAGGCTTGCCGGTGGCTGCTGGAGCTGCTGCAGAAGTTGCCTCACGTTTTAACGAGTGAGGCTCATGGTCTTACACCCATCTTCATGACAAGTGCCCAGCTTCAAACCGGCAAAAATAAGCAAAATCGTTCCAGAAGTTTTATTGGCATTGTCTTTCATACTTACTGGAAGAATAAAGTGGCACATTAGTGATCTCAGAAATACAGCAGAGCAGTGCGAGGGCAGGGGGTGGGTTTTTAGGGATGGTAGTTTTTGTGGACCAGTTTCTGTAAACAAAATTTGGTCTCCTTAAAGAACTGTAAGCACAAATCCGAGCAGGGAGAGACCTTGCCACGTCACTTCAGGCTGCCTTTTTACCTTATTTTAGAAGCCCAGATAAAAGTGACAGCTACCTCTGCAAGAGCTACCAGACGTGCAGTGCCATGAGCTGGGGCACAGTGGGCAGGGCTCTGGGGTGGGGAACACACCAAATTCCCTGGACTGGGCAGGCAAACACGGTCACTGCCACCCTGCAGGGCTCCACAGAACGTCACCCAGCTGAGAACACCTCGGTGCCTGTCTGCCTGCACACCAGCTTGGGAGAGAAGTGTCGGTAGTGCAAAGGTAGGTTCTGACTCAGGTGCTGGGAGTCACTTTGCCACCGTGTTTGCGGAAAAGCTGCAGTGCCTCACTGGGTGCCACAGTGGGTGGGAGCTGGCTGAGCCCTTGGTTCAAGCACTAAACATTTAGACCAAGGTTTAGACAGCTGGTTTGGTTTGGTTTGGTTAATTTTTATCTGTGTACGACATAAGGGGCCATAAGCACTTGTGCTACCCATGGCTATTGATTTCCAGAGGGAAGGGGCTGATGAATCACTGCAGGTCTGGCTCTAAAAGATGCCCAAGTGCTGCTTGACCCAGCATTCTCCTTGGGCCTGCAGGGAGTGACTCCACAGCAGCCGTGAGGGCAGTGGAGACAAAGATGAATGGCTCATTTCCCCCGTAATGCACCACAGAAACAGGCTTTCATGAAAGATAGAGCACAGACAAGATGGAAAGGGCGACAGTCGTTTTTCGAAGGTCACACAAACCATTTCTTTATGGCAAGTTTGCCTCTGTGACTGACAAAAGCAGGACAGATCAAGTGTCTTCCATCAGACCTGGATTAAAAATGAAGTCATGTTGCTTGGAGAACTGACAGTCCCACCAAAAATAATAGAGGCTGCTGACAGTTCTGGCTTCACGATAAAAAGCCTCTTCCCACGTTGTCAAAAGAGCTTCTCTGGTATGGGCATAAATAAGGCATTATTTGAATGGAAATGTTAATGGCAAGGACCTATAAATCATATTGGTCTGTTGCAGAAACAGACTGTAGCTGAAAAAAGTGTTCTCGTTTCTCATATATATGGAAATACATGTGTGTGTGTATAAACGAGACATGCACATCTATTCCTGTCTCTATATATTTATGTATGATTCTGTGCATGTTCCCTACGCATAATGGTCGCTAAAATTACTTAGCCAGCAGTCCTTGCCCTACGAGCAAGTGTTTGGTGTGGTGCACTGAGGGCTGTTGTGTAAGATTTGACTGAGTCTCTTTCCCATACATAAAGGTTGTAACGTAGCAACCATTTTTTTCTGCTCAGAAAACACCGTTTCCAAGCTAATTGTTACTGCCCTTGTCAGTGGCCGCTGTCACAGCTCCTGAGGCACTGCTGGGCTGGGCAAGAGGCTCAGCAGCTTTGAGCAGCCACAACCTGGGTGAAGGTGGCCACGGAGAACAGGCATGGCAAGTGAGGGCTCACCCTGTGGGTGCACACTCGAGGTGAGGGGGGTTTGGCTCAGGAGCCTCAGGTGTCCCCATGGCCTCGCTGCCACAGGAGCTGCCCCTGGCTGCTCAGGGGGCTGTGACCACTGCTTGGGAAGAGCCCACAGCCCAGGCCATGCTGTGAACCCGGCACTGGAGGCAGTCAGGTCTTTCACCATGCCATATGTGTATGGATAAATATACACATCCATATGTGTATATATATAAAAATATATGCATACAGATGTATGTTTGTGTATATAAATAGATGCATACACACACGCACAGACATCTCTGTGTGGACAGTGGGGTGAAGGACAATTCCACCTCTCCACATTCAAAATACCTCTCTTTGCCTAAAGGATCCGAGCTGTTGACCCCAAGGGACACTGTCTGCAACGCCCAGCTGGACAATCACCACTGCCATGGCATTGCTGCTGCAACGAGGGCTGTCCCCACCGCCCCAGGACTGACCACAGGAATGACCTGCAACTGCTGCTGTGAGCAGACCCCCGGGCAGGGAGAAGGGAGGGGATCACGCATGAGAAATTCCAACCCCAGTGCAACCTGCATCTCTTCGGGCAGGCGCTGTCCTGGAGGGGCACTGCCTGGCGGGCTGGGGGCAGGACGGGGTGGGTCTGTGGTGCAGAGGTCAGTGCAGCCAGGCCGTGGCCCAGCAGGCTGGGACTGGGCAGTGGCAGCACCCGGCACTGCCCCCAGCGCTGGGCTGGCGGCCCATGGAGGTGTTGGGTGCAATGCCAACTTGGGGTTACATAAACGTAAAAGCATTTTATATAAGCCTATTTTATCTGCAAATCATTTATATTTAGAACACCTATTTCTACTGGAAACACTAAAACCATATTACATAAGAGCTTGTTTAAATCCTTTGGCTTAAGGCTTGGGCAGGGGGAGGGGTTGGTTCGGGCATGGTGCATTCAGGCTGCAGTTCATAATCACAGCCGCAACCGGCAGCCAAAACCCGGTCTTGAAATCCTTTTTGCTTTCATTCCACGCTGCCCTGACAATAGCAGAATACTTCCCTGAAGGGTAATTTTCCTCTTTCTCAGTGATGCCTTCATGTTTGGAAACTTTGGTTTGTAATGCTCTGGATGTGCTGCCAGCATAGGAGAGACGGGAGCTCAGCAGTGCCCAGTCAGTGTCCTCGTGCCCGGGCTGTGACAGGGGCTGGGAACGCTGCTGACATCACCTGAGGGGCTGCTGAGCCCTTCTCAGAAATTAAAAATGCATTAACTGGAGCTGACCATTTAGCACTATAAAGTGACTTACATTGTCATTCATGCAATGATGTTTTCTAATGAATGAATTATTCCCCCGGCCCTCCCATCAGGGGGAGGCAGGAGTGGTGGTGATGATGGCCATCAAATCCACGTCTGATGCACCGAAGGCAGCTGGACCCTGAAGACATCTGTTCCCACCAGATGCCAGAACAAGCTGCTCCCTGCAAGGCCAGGTAAGCTGCACACCCCTCCCAGCCCACCCCACATCGCTGGGCCGTGGTGCACATGGGGTCTGTGTTCCTGGCTCCCCACGGCAGCACAGCACGGCTCTGGGGACAGCAGCCCTGCCCCTGCAGGTGCCCAGCACTGCTGTGGAAAACGAGTCCTTACACAGCACTTGGATGCTGCTCCCACCTTGCCTTCCTAGTGAGGGAGTCCAAAAATGGAGAAGTGGAAGGTCCCACCTCACAGCGACGATGCCACCCATGAGAGCTCTCTGCTGGCCCAAGCCATGAGTGCTGTGGTGGGGAACAGCACGGGGTCAGCAACAGCAGGCACAACTGACCTTCCCTCCTTTGCAGTCAGTCTGGACCAAACCTTCTGGCTTTTTTCCCCCTTTTGAAAGTAAGGTCAGGAATCACTCCTCCTCACTTGCTTCCTGAGGCAGCCTGGCCAGGGCACGGTCTCCAGGCTGGATGTGCCACCTCTGCAAACACACTGCTCTCCCAAAGGAGCAGGGCTGGGCTCTCCCACTGCTTGCTCATCTGGACACTACCTTTGATCACCATCACTGCTCCGATTCTCCCTGTAAGTGCTTTGTATTCAGGTGACACAGTTCATTAGTTTCTATAAATGCCCAGGACATTGCAGAGATTTCAGGGACAAAGTAAGAGCTAAAGCTGTAAATGACTTTCCTCCTTACTTTAATCATCCAAATCCCTCAGGGTGGCTCAAATCCAGCACCGGGGGAGCCTGGTTTGTCCCACCCCAGTCAGCACCCTGCTCTGGCAGCATGAGGTTTAACCACTCCATCTTTCATTTTCCTGCTGTAAAGTGGAGAAGACAACAGACGAATTCCTTAGGGGTGCAGGAGGAAGGCAGTTCACATCTATGCATGCTGCAAAGCCTCCTGAGACTCGCTTTCCCTCTGCAGGAAGTGAAGGTATCTTACTGAAAGCCACGTCATTCCCAAATTTCTGTGAGCTCAGCTGTGTGGGCGATGGGGCTGGGGTGCTGTGTGGCTGTGAGATGGAAATGGAGTGCCCCAGTGCCCAGAGGCAACATTTCCTGCTGGAAATTACCCCAGGGCACGAGCAGTGGCATCTCCAACTTGGTTTCTACAGCAGCTTCACGAGTATTTTAAGGAGAAGGGGGGAAGGACCAAGTTGGCCTGTTCCCAACCTGCTGCCACTGGCCTCACTGGCGGAGAGCAGGGTGCCTGTGCTGAGGGATGGAGCTTTCCTGAGCCCTCCTGGCTGCTCAGCCCCACCATCCCCAGGGCTGGTGCAGGCTGCCCTGCCTGCTCGCCCAGCTCCCCGCACATCACCACTCAATTCGCTTCAGCAAATTCTTCTCATACTTCACTTGAGCCAGACACTGTAAATTGGATTGAAGTGGTGCCTGGAGAGATTTCTAGTGTCAAACATGTAAAACTGACATGAATTTGAGCTGTCTCTGGGCTGCCACAGGGGTGTTGCTCCCCACACTCTCCTCCTGGCATGCAGGGAGCTCCCCAGGTCCGGCTCCTTGAGCCCTCCTGTGACACTGCCCGCAGACACCAACATCGATGTCTAAACCTGCAGCAGTGAAGAAGTTCATCTTGAAAATACATCTCCTTATTTGTTCTTGGACAAAAATCGTACTGGGGCTCATTGTTAAAGGAATTGGGCATCCCACTACTCCAGAAAACGGCCTGAGCTCCGGGGCAGTGCGGCCACTGACTGCAGTCATTTATTTCACTTTAAGCACTCCATCTCCTATTATTTATCATTTATCATAGAAGTCAAGTGATGTAGTGAACATCTGGGACATTCATGGATGAGCACAGGACTTGGACTATTTCATGGACCTGGAGAACAAATCTGTCTCATTTTTTGAACATGGAAGAAGACAATGTGAGGTTCTTGGAAACTCTGAGGTTTGGCATCCTCAGGACCCAAATCACCTGGAATACTGGTGAGAAAAGCAAGTTGCAGGTACAGCAGGGAAACCCAGCTCCCCTGCTGCAGGACCTGTGTGGTGCTGGGCAGAGCCTGCCCTTTACTGAGCTTTCCTCCCAAGCACTACAGCCATGCCTGTCCAGCTCGGCTGCCTAGCTGGGGAAAGACCTGATGTCTGGGAAGAATTACTCTGTGTTAACTGGCTGATTAAAACTGGGGACTTGGTTCTTCCTCACCCAAGGGCTGTTCTGCATCCATCTGGTTCTGCATTGCATTGACAAACACTGGCAACTTGCAGTGTACATAGAAGATTCAATTTAGCCATGGAAAGTAAATAAGTGGATAGCAGTTTGGACTCATGGAAAATAGCAATTTTCATTTTACCTTAAAGAATTATCCAGTTTGATTTACCCTCAGAGATTTTAGCACACATTTTCTAACGGCTCAATGACCTCATAAATTACGGGGCACTGAGTTCACGCTTCCTTCCGAGCACGGTCTGCACATGCTGGAGCCTGGGACCTGCAATGCAGAGCCCTCTCATGAGCCCACCACGCTCTCCCAGGCTGAAACCAGTGTCTGGCACTGCAGCTGCCCTGCTCCCAGGGGAGCAGGAACACCTCAGTGCTGGGTGTGTGTGGCTGGGCCCTGGCCAGCAGCCCCTGGCCAGCCCCAGTGAGAGCCCCTGGCAGGTCACAGCCTGGCACTGGGGATGGGAAGCAGCTCCCTCTGCCACCCCCAGGCCCCGCCGTAAATCCACAGCAGCAACTGCTGCTGTCAGCCCCTGAAAGGAAGAGGCAGTTTAGCAAGAGACAAACATTGCTGGGTTTTTATTTTGCCGTAGCTGGAAGGACGCCACGGATGGCAGCTCAGAGAGCAGGCTGTGATCAGCTGGGAGATATCCAGCTCCCTGCTGGCAGCCGGGCTCTGGAACAGCTCCATCCCTGCCTGGCAGGTCCTATCTGTTAAATAAATGTGATGCCAGGCTGATGTGTTGTAGGGAATGGTTTATGACCTTCATCCAACAAAAAAGAATTCAGGCAGGTGTTGAGAGAAGGTGAGTGAACACATTGGTGTAAATAGCCATAACCAGCCATATTTTGGGGAACACAAGATACCAGTCTGCTGCCAGCAGAGCTGTGCTGCCTCTTCCTCAGGGCTTTGGTGTGGACCTACAAATACGTGAGAACAGGGTGTTTTGCCCCAAAGCGCCTGTGTGAGAGCCTCCCTGTCCCAGCAGCCCTCTGCAGCCAGCCAGCCCTGCAGCCCCACTCTGTTACCAGCTTTCCAACATCCTGTTTTCACTGGGATTATTTTAATCTTTCTGTTTCCCATCATATTTTTCCTTCTGCCCATGCCAGCACAGACTGCAATTGCTGGCAGGCAGGGCGGAAACCTCCTCCCTGGGCTGCACCAGCATTTTGGAGGATGAGCTGGACTCTGTCCTGGTCGCCCCTGGCTCCTCTCTGCTGCTGGTGCTGGTACCTGCTGCTGACCCACCACGGACACCCAGCTGCTTACAGCAGTCATTTCGAGTCCACTCACCCAGTAAATCGCTCAAACAACTCTGTGCTTTCATATTTTTCTCTGTGTTGGCTGAAGAACCAAAACACCTGCTCCTCTGCTGACGTAATTATGGTTTTATCAGGGCAGGAGAAATGCTGCAAGGTACTGATTAACCATCCAAGAGCCACAGAGCTGCGGGCAGCTGGCCTCTTCCATGCTGCAGCTGCAAACCCTGAGCCACTCCATGCCTGCCCAGCTTGCCAGAGCTCCCCTTCGGCTTCCAGGGTTTGCTTTTCTCCTGGATTCGCTCTGTCCTGGATGATGAATCTCCTTGCCCTGTGCAGGTCCCTAAGCCAGGCACAGGGTTTTTGCCTTGCCTTGCTGGAAATGGATGCTGTGCTCTGGGTGATGCGGTTACAAGGCCAACAAAATACAGATAAAAATGCCAGCAGTCCCAGAGGACATTCCTGTCCACTCTACACTGCAATAGACTGGCATCTTGCTGCTTCACAGGGCTAGGTGTGATGTGATGGTGAGAGACTCAAACACCTGAGGGTCTCTCTGTATAAAAACAAGTAAAAAGAAAATAAAGAATCATGGAGAACCAGTGAAATATCATGTGTAAGGGTCTGAAAGATAATTTAGTATTTAGAAGTAATTTAATCTTTCAATGTGTCAACATCAAATCTGCTAAGACTGTGACAATAGTAGAAAATATCTGAGACAAATATGATACAAAACAAAAACCAAACCCATCTGCTTTCTTAATCATAGGCTTTAAGAATGTTTCTGCTAGTTACCCAGCTATTTCAAGAGCTGTACTGTTTAAATCTGTATCCAAACAAACACAGAAGTCACAATAAAGCTGTCATTCAGTTATTCAGGTCTATGCTTTAAATCCTTATAAATGATAAAATTCAAGACAGACATTAAATGGAAGCGTTGTTTCTCTGCAGCCTCTAGCACTGAAGATTTAAGCTCTAATCCAGTCTGAAAGGCATCACCAAGAACGAGATGAGAAAATATCCTTTCATTGCCTGAATCTGGTTTTGGAGCATCCATTGCTGAAGCCTGAGCTGCAAACTAAAGGATCAACAATCTTGTGAAGCAGAAATTCTACCCTGGCTACACTTGCTTTTTGGGGAGATGCTGTGGAGATGATGACACAGAAAAATGATGAGGTTTATACTTACCTTGCATCAGCCACTGTGGGATTAGTGTGGCAAAGAAGCTTCCACACTACACAGCACCAGAGCCTTGGGATAGGGCTTGAGGAAAATTCAGATATAAAGGAAAGCCTGTATTTTATTAGGCCTCACATCTATTCTGAGAGTGGCCAGTGATCATTAACCAAGCAGGCAAGGCATTGCCCACAGGCCTTGGACTGCATTCAGCCATGAGTGATTACCAGAAGAATATAATAAGCCCAAACCAAAATTTACAAGAAATCCGGAAAAACGGGAAGTGTAAGCTAAGACACAAATAATGCAGAACTATACCAAATTAGGTTAAAATATGTCAGCCTTCAACCCATGGTAAAACTGAAGAAAACCCATCAAAGCATCAGCCACCAACTCAGTACTGGCTCTGTGCTCTAGAAACACAGGCTGGATGCAAGCACAGATTAAAGTCCCTGGGGACAGAAGGAAAAGCCCTTCCCTGCTCCCTCTCCCCACAGCCAGGCTCTTACTCAGCTCCTGAGCTGTGGGAATCATCTCCCAGCGCCTTTGTGCCGGGAACAAGGGAGCCAAAGCTGGCACCTGAAGGGCAATGGAATTGCTGGCCCTGGGGCTGGACAAGTCACAAGTTCCCTGTCCCCCCCAGCTGCCAAACTCACACTTTGGTATTTCACACCACACGTAGCAACCCAGGCCGGGTGACATAAAGGTTAAAAGTAATTTTGGCTGCAGTAGCCCAGCACACAGATTACAAAAGGTATTTTATTATCAGAGTTCTCTATAGAAGGGCTGCTCTGCAGCCAGGGTGCAGCAGACAGACTCCTGAGGAAAGCAAATGACACGTGTGGCTGCTGCCAGCTACTGACCCCGCTATTTGCAGAGCGTGGCCATACCCGGCCATCGCTGCATCCCCAGGGGCTGCTGGGCACAGCTCCCTCTGCACATGGCCTGCTACACACAAATCACCACATCAGCCAAGAGCAGCCACTGAACTTTTCAACAGTCCATATTTTAGGGAGTTCTCGCATAGCACTCAGTGTCAGCAGATAACCATTGCAAATATAGAGACACTGGAATGGCAGGCTGGGTGCGGGTGCCAGCGGTGATCTGGATTATTTGCTTGTTGCTAAATACCCCCTGGCATTACTTCCCAGGTTGTTCAGCTCAGGTCTGACGCAAACAGTGGCAGAACAGCAAACAAGAATTTACAGGATTTTGTAAGAACTGAAGTAACTCAAGGAATAAGGAGCAAATTGGTTCAGGGCTGCCGCTGCTCAGGATTGCATCTTTGGAAGAACAAAGACAGGTTACTGTTCAATTATGTGTAAAACCCAGCTGAAGGCCTGACAAGCACTTCCAGATCTCAGCAGCAGGAAAGAAACATGAGTATAAATGAAGAAAAGAAGATTTGTGGGAGCAGATTTAGCTCAAGGATGCTTTTCCTCTTGATATCCAGAAATAATTGCACCACAATGTGCCACAGAATTCCTCAGGACCCTACCTACTCTTCTCTGGGGTCTGCAGTATACACGTGTACAGTAGGGGATGAAGGTCCTCATGTGGAAAAGCTCCTACCTCCCTGACGATCGCAGAGGTTAGAAGGGGACAGAAAAAAATAGTAAAACCAGTTTCAGAGCAACATTAGATCCATATGGAAAAAACCTCTCTGGTGGATGCCTCCCACCTGTAAAAAAAACATTAAAACCCTGCTCATAAACCAGTGCCTCCAGGCAATCAGCTGGACTAAAGTGGGAACTTGGCAAGGCTTTAAAGGGATGCACCAGGCACGGCTCTGAGAGCTTCTGCAGCACAGAAAAAGCAACAGCAAGGTGACCGCGTCCATCAAGGCACACAGGTTTTGCTGTAGGCAGAGAACCCTTTGCTGAGCAGGGCAGAGGAGGGGCAGCAGCAGCAGGGCCTGCCCCGGTGCCCAGCTGGTTCTCAGAACCCCACGCCCAGCCTACAGCCCCAGCAGAACAGCTCTGCTCACAGCAAACACCAGCTGAGCCCTGCTGCTCACACTGTCATCACACCACTACCAGCAGCGTGGGCAAAGCCTTACTAAAATAGCTAAGACTATCTATAGCAACTCTGATTTCATTAAAATTAAATGCAATTGTGAGAAAGGTAACTGACCATGGCTGAGAACTCCTGATCAGAACAAACCGTTCAGCAATTATTAGATCTCATGTGATGATAGGATGTGTAAAAGGCTCTGTCCTGGTCTGTTGTAAACATCACCTCTTCCAGCTGAAGCTCTTGTTAATATACTTTAAAATGCTGCCTTTTAGCCAAAGGCCACTTAGAGAAGAAAGGGTACTTTTAAAAGATGGTTAATGTTCTCATTTCTTATTTGCTTTTTTGTTAAATAAGGGTGTTCCATTGTACTTGGCAAGCACCTTGGTCCCTTTTTCTTGCTCATAATTGAAGCCTCTTCCATATTTTGTTTTTAAAGACAGTGCCGTTGCTAGGTCACAGCCAAAGGGCTGCACATGTAACTGACCGATCCGTTCCTGCAGGGACAGGCACGGCTGATGAGTCCAGGGCAGGAACCACCTTCCACCCCACGGGCAGAACCTGTGACACCCTGCACTTCCTGCAGGCTGTTCTTCCAACGCAACGCTCCTGCAGTTTGCCAAGGGAGAGCCCAGCACCACACCCAGAGCACCTTCACTTTCTAGCAGTGGTTTCACTTTGCATCGTACTCACCAAACGCTTTTGTCTCCACTTGGGGAATTCCATCTACTTGACAATCCCGACTGCCCAGCTGCACCCTCCAGGCACCCATGGCTGGAGCCTGTTGAGAGAGCAGGGTTTGCACCAAAGCAGGCAGCACAGCCTATTCTGCATTGCCTCCCCAGCACAGGTAGAAGACCAAGGTAATGAAGCACTGCGCTGGGCTTAGGCTCAACACTCGACTCTCCCCTCCCTTGTAGTGTAAAATGTTCCCTTTGTACCCTTACGGGCTTCTTAAGTACTGTTAATTTCACTTGTGTTCTGAAAAAAAAGAAAAAATGAACCAAAAAGAAAGCAAAAAGATACTTCATTTGTACAAGATGTGTTTTTAGGCTGAATTTTGTTTCCAGTTCTTCCACACTCCCACCCACTGCTTTCATCCAATCTCAACAAAAACCCCCACGGCCCTTGAGAGCAGTGCCTTGCCTGGAGAGGGCAGCTGGTCACTCCCTCCCTACAGCCCCACACCCCAGTGCTGCGGCTGCATAAACGTTCAGGGACCGTGCCCAAGGACACAGACCCTGTCCCCTCTCCCCGGGTGCCCAGCCTGTGCCACACGGCAGGGGCAGATCCTTGTTTCAGGCCAGTAGCAGCTGTGCTAGCTGCCAGAGGAGCAGGGATGGGAAAATCTGGAGGAACTAGAACAGTCACAGGAAAAGCTGGAGCTTGCCAGAAGATGTAGCTTCATTGTACAGTTAATTAGCTCCCTCTGGAACGGCTGTGATGGGAGGAACTGGAAGAGAAATACAAACTGTTCTAAGGCTTGCTGCAACAGAGACCTGAGCTGCACATTTTGAAACATCCCACAGGAGTTACCTGGTCATGCTCCCGAAACCTCCTCATGGAAGTGCTCCAGCAGCCAGGCTCTTGGCTGAGGAACCTGCACGCTCACCTCCACTGCAGGCTGCCAGCAACGTGAAAGTGCTCGCACACACTCGCAACAGCTTCTCCTTTAACACTGATCTGTCTGCAACACTGATAGAACAGAAACTTTGGTCACTTAATTGACTTTCAGTGGACTTTTTACAACAAAAATGGCTATGGCCACCACTGTGTATTTGTGCTTTCATAGCCACACCACTGCACAGCATTTTCCTCATGGACAGAAGGACAGAAGGAAACTCCTGGGAGTCTCCTTCCCAAATGCTGCATCCCCAGCAGAGGCACTGCCAGGGAGAGTCTCCCATGCTGCCAAGAGCACCCTGTGTCAGGCAGTGACCCCCGCAACCCTCCCAGCTGCAGCACAGCAGCCGCTCTTCATCTGGCAGGGTGTGAACAAAGCATCACAAACAGCCATTTTTGCTGGCCATGTTTTTATTTGTTTTTAGTTTTAAACAGGGGAGCCAATGATACATCCAGTATTTCAAAAAATCAGAAGGTAAAACAAATTTTCAAAAGACCGAGATGCTACATGCTATATTTAACCTAATTTTATTCATGCTTGCTTTTGAGGGGGGTTGGGAGTGGGACAGGAATCATTCAGTAAAAACATACAGTAAAAACAAAATGTCTCACCATATAGAACTTTAACCTACAGTAATGTTGTACCTTAATTATTTCCATGCACACAACTAACATTACAAAATTTTTAAAAAATGAACACAATTAAGACTTCTAGGAGCATTTGATAATAAAGCAATTCCTAATTTCTTTTGTAGAGATCAAGCACCTCCAATTACAAATTCCTATACACAGTGAGTGCTTTACTTGAAATGAAAACTAAAAAACAAAAGTAAAAATGTATTGGATAGCCTCAGAATAAGCCGATGTTAATATATATATCCAGCTATGTAGGCAATAAAACCATAGTGCTAAACAAAAACTTTTATCTGGAAAGTAACTCAAAAATTGACTTTCTATAATTACAGAAATATACTTATTTGCTAAAATAAATAAAAGTGCTGCATATTAACACTTCACTATAAAGAATGCATACCAGAACATTTATAAATATTGAATGATTTTCAATAGGAATAGCTACTACAATAATGCTGGCTAAATAGAAGTGCATAATGAGAAGCACTATGGGTGGTTAATGTTTTGCCACATACTGCTGTTACCTTGAGGTAGATAACACATGCGTACCAAATTCTGCATTCATTTCAGTTGCTGCTGGTATCATGTGTCTAAGAAATGTGTACAGTATGAAAAACTCTAAAATACGCATGAATGAAAAAAATGTTTTGGGAAAAATAGATATTCTCATGCAATTATGTACAGTCTCACTGTGTAAATTTCAAGGCAAGGTTCTTTTTCTGCAAAACATGGACACTGTTTTACTGAGAGAATGTTTTTTTACTTGGTTTAGTGCATTTTTTTGTTACCTCCTGCATTTTGCATTATTTTGCTCTATTCTTTAATTTTGTGTGCAAACGACATGCCAGTTTAAAAACAAAACTAACTCATGTATAGAAAGTAATTCTGGATTGTAAAAACAATGGTAAACAGAAAACTAATGAAATCCATACCAAAATTACACCATCTGATTCAAGTAAAAAATTACTTACACTAGTAATAAAAAAAGACAAACACATCTCATGAATATAAAAGAAATGTCTGCTGAGTGTTTTAGTTTAGATGTTTCAGAATGCTGCTGTAGGTTTTGTGGGGAATCTGGGGAGATGATTTCATAGCAGAAGGCGTTAGCGTGGCCTGGATTGACTTCAGAGGCGAACCAACAGGGCTGTGAAACTGAGGAATACCTATAGCCTCAAGCTGCTTGTTGAAGAGGAGTTCTCCACTGTTACTGAGAAAGCTCTCTTCTCTTTCCTTCTCCCCAAGCTTCCCTTCTTCTACTGGCTCAGGTTCTAGCATTTCAGCATCTTCTTTCTTACTAAAAAATTTGTCCAAGTAACTGGTGTAAGTATTTTCTTTTTCGACTTGTTCATCCTTCCTTACTTCGCAACAGAACTGGTCTATGAGGAAGCACCCCTCCCCACCACTGACAAACTGACTGTCCCAAGAAGTTTGGTACAGAGCTTCTAACTGTGCCAAATTGGCCATTCCTTTCTCCTGCTTCTCTCTGCTTACCGACTTCGATATTATTCCTTTCAACTCTATCTGAGACACTGAACTATTCAAGTCATTTAATTTATCAACATCAGTAGACTCATGTTGTAAACTAAGCTGGATGGTTTCTGCTATAAAAGAATCAAAGTCAAACCCCTGATTCTTCTCCCTTTCTTTTTCAACAAGTTGCTGTGATGCTTCCTCAAGTGCTATCTGAGCTTTCACCAACCCATTCTTTTCACATTTAGACTTGCCTTTCTTGTCAGACTTTTCTTTGCTTTGTTCCTTCCAGTTTGAAAGATCTATAATAAGCTTGGGCTCATAGTAATGGTTAACCTCACTGTCTCGCCAAACTAAATTATCTAGGTATGAAGATGACCTCATTTTGTAATTGCAAGTGTGACTACATTCCAGATCACAATACTTGTTTTCGTGGTGATCTGAGTACTGCCAGCAAGGCTCAGTAGAGAAGTGGGTGTCAAAGGCAGGATCCTCCAGGTACTTTTCACGATCTCCATCCAAATATTTGCGAGGATCTACTTGCACTTCTTCTTCATCAGTAACATCAGAAAGAGCCCTTGGATCACGCTGAACTTCATCAGCTTCATAGTTATT
Source organism: Ifrita kowaldi (assembly GCA_013398055.1). Taxonomy (NCBI): domain Eukaryota; kingdom Metazoa; phylum Chordata; class Aves; order Passeriformes; family Cinclosomatidae; genus Ifrita; species Ifrita kowaldi. The sequence goes on along the minus strand of VZRS01002270.1, from coordinate 117,287 downwards.
ATGAATAGGCCAGTCATGGTCTGAGAACTGACTTTCATGGTATCTGTAAAACAATTTCCTAAGTGTTAGCAGCTGAAAAGTCTTCTAGCTCCCAAGACAGAGACAGAGAAGCTTAGAAATTACCTTACAAAATAATGACAACACAAAATTTTTCCTTAATCCAGCTGGGTATCACTTCCAGGTTTTTAATTTAATCTGGCATAAAGCAACTGAATTACGTACAATAGCTCACTTCACTTACAGAACTCTTTAGAAAGAGTTAGAAAGGTAAGAGTTAGAACTCTTTAGAAAGATGACTACTGTGAAATCTCTTTAATATAATATGCACTAGGCATTACACAAGACAATCATAATTAAAACTCCCTTTAAACAAAATTTATTTTTAGAGAAATATTTTGGGGAAGAAAAAATAATGGAAATATTAACTCTAGATTCTAGAGTCCTGAGTGCAACTCAGGAACCCATCAACATACCCAAGTCTCGTCTAATGGATTATAAATCCAATGACAATGCTGTAAGGGGAAATTTTATTCTCAGGTCAACTCAAGAAGAAGAAACAAACAGAAAAGGAAATAATGCCCATGAAGCAATGTCACTTCAAGCACAAAGCCATCCAGTTATGTTACCACAGTAAGTGATAAATTTACCTTTCCCAATTATAAATATGGCTGTGACTTTCATCCATAAGCAGAATATCATCAACCTCATCTTCAATGTGAAAAGGATGACTTGAAATAGGCTCATCCGTTGGAAAGGAATAAATGCTCATATAAGGATGGGACAAAGCTTCTTCTGCTGTCAATCGATCCATGGGACTAAATGTCAAAATTTGCTCCAGAAAGTCCAGTGCTGTAGAGAAAAAAACTACCATTAAATGGGAATTTCAGACATTTAGAAATTAACATTAAGGTGAGTGCTTTGCTGTAGAGCCCTGCAGTTGTTTCAAAGTAGCTGCCTGTGAAGAATCAGCTCCTGACAGTACCGCGCCAAATATGCATCCCTTAGCGTATCCCATCAGAAAGAGAGGGGAGTAGGGGTCAAATCTAAGATCAACCACAATTGAACTTAAAGCATGAAAAAATAGCAAGAGACAGAAAGCTTCAAGCTGCATCAGTATCCCCCAATGGCTACCAGGAAACACTGCTGTTACTTTGGCTGGGGAACTGTCTTTTAAAAACATTTTAAAGACAGTCCTTCTATACTGACTGCATTCCAATGTTCCCTTGCATTTGAAAGGCCAGTGTCCCAAAACAGAACAATTCCAGTGCAAAGAGGTCCAGCAGAGATTCACAATTCTACTCTAAAGATGACCAAGCAGCCATCACGGAAGTAAATTTTTTTTATTACAGCAGAAGACAATCCTTCTTCAGAGAACACAGACTCTTCTAACTGAAACTTGCTTTTAACTATCACACACCTGCACCTCGAAGTTGCACACTATTGATGACTTTGAAACATCAAAACAAGGGGTTTTTTTAATTACTTACCTTCAGGACTGATGCCTGGAAGCAACTGAGTTAAAGGTTTGTGTGGCTCAGTCATATCGTTTCTAATGTAAACTGGAATTACATTGAGAAGCTCCTGACGGTCCTCCTCATGTACAACAGGAATTGATTCTAGAATCAACTGCATCTGTTCAAGTTCATGTGCACCTAAGCAGCAAGAGAAAAGACAAGCTGCCATTTCAACTTCAAACATTTCTGATCCCTGTATAGGAAAGGCATGTCAAAATTTTGTGCTCTGAGCAGCTATTTCCAATAAAAGATTATGATCTCCTGCAACAGAGGAAAGGCTGAAGTTCTGAATTTAAATGATAATAAATCTGAAGAGCTCTCAAGAAATGCTGTGGCACATGAAGAATTACAGAGCTGCTACTCACAGATAAAGAGACCTAACCTTAAGCTTTTGTAAGGGTGTTTTCACCATGGATGAGGTACTCTACAGCAATACTCTTTTTGTTAAATGCTATATAATGCAATCCTCCCCCTTCAACTGATCCACCTAATTAATCTAGTATTCTACCTCCCTTTGAATTATATGTCCCTTATTAATAAAAACAGTAGTGGTTTAGCTCAGAAAGATGTCTTACAGGGCCACAACCATTTGTATTAATATTTTACTCTGAAATCCTGCATTAACTGCAAGACAAAAATCACCTGTCAGTTACACAGAGCGATACCCTTTTTAAATAAAGTATTGTATTATGATTGAAATTATAGTACTCTTTTAGCACTACCTGAAGTTTCCCTGAGTAAGAACAGTAAGGGCCTATACAGCAGGTCAATTTTGAATAATGAACAGCGCCTATATTCAGTACTGGAGTACCCAGAAATACAGCGTGTCAATTTCAGCTTGTTCAGCTCCAAGAAGGATGTAGGACCCTAGAGATTCAACTAGCAAATGAAACTATGTAAGATTAATTGCATGCCAGCATTTCCTTCCTTCACCAAGCAGCTCTGGGCAATCACAAGCCACACTGATGTATGAGACATTAAGTACAAAAATAAATGGGGCCAGCAAGAGATGGTAGCATCTCCAAACCTCCACACTCTCGCTTCACTCCAGCGCCTGCACAGCACAGCGGTCTGCACTGGACATCCTACCACACACCTGCCAGGTGACTTGAAAAGCTGAGGCAAAGCCACTGCAGAAAATCTGAGAGACTTATGTTCCCCAAATGAATCAGTACTGCCTCGTGTTAACTTCTCTACTGGACTGAAAGAGCTGTTTTGTTCTACTTCAGACTACAACAAATTACTTAATATGATCTATCAGATGTTATATTGCTTGTAATTTGCTGGAAAACACATTCTACTCTGTAATTAGTACCATCCTAAAAATTAATCATCTTTCTTTCCACTATCAGCAAAATAACCATTCCAAAATATTCATTTAGAACAAAGAAGTAGAAAAGTTGTTTGGAAAAGCTACAGAATTCCTCTGCCTCAACCTCCCTTCCCTCACTTATCCCAGGTATTCTGCAATATTAAGCTGCATTCTTCCTTCCCATTCTCATCAGCTTTCTGAACAGCAGGATTCCTAAGGGATGGTTCAGAAGTAGACAGGAAGGTGCAGTTAACCAAATCAAGCCCTCCAAACAATTCTGCAAAAGATCTTTATTCAGAGTCTCAGGGCAGAATAACTGACATATCTCCAACCATCTTCCCTTTCCAAATGCATGATGTCAAGAAATCCACTTCTCTTTAGATTAGAAAACCATGGCAGTGCTAAATTTTCAGTGGGGCACATCCATATTTAAAATATTTTTCTAAGTATCTACACAATGCAATTAAGGCATATAAACAAGCCTACAAATTTAGGATTTTGGTTACAAAACCCAAGTTTTTTAACAGAATTCTAACTCTCTGCACTGCTACTGGGCCAATAAAAATTTGTGACAAACACCAATGCTACTCAAAGAAAAAAAGGCCAAAATGCTGGCAGTTGTGATCAATCTATGCTGAATGATGAAATATGCAGACTTTCTCCCACTATTTCACTATCTGCCAGCAGAAGTTCTTGATGCAATGGGAACCTAATAAATCTCTTATCAGCCAAGCATTCAATACTCTGGGGACATTACTGCAGTAGTTAGTAACTCAAAGAGTGAAAAACTCACTGCAAGAGAAGCCTCTGCACATATAAATCACTGATTTATACCAAATAGTGCTTTCAAGTGACAGTTCTCCATTAACAGTACTTAATGGGAGGAAGCTCTCAATTCCATTGCCTTTTCATGCAAAGCTAAGAATTACTGCAGAGGTGTGCTTTCAGTCCACGTGTCTAAAGGAATGGGAACTCTGAAATGCAAGCTTAGTTCTTACAGGTTTTATCTGTATTACTCCTATAATTGAGGCCAACAGGAGCAAATCCAAGAGTGAGCCTGAATGAGACAGCTGCGGCTAAGGCCCCAGGGTGCACAAAAATAAGCATTTCAGAGGTACTTCAGCAGTTTACTCATCTGCTCCCATGGACCGAGTGCTTGTCAGCAGGTGGTGATCTCCTACAGTGCAAATGACAGTTTCACTTTATCTAAAATGCTCTAGTTCGTACTCTGAGCTAGGTCAGCAACATCGTATGGGATGGCCATCAAGAGATTTGCTCCAAAAATTTGCTCCAAAAATTTGCTCCTGATCCTAACCAAAGCTCTAATATAGATGTGCCCAATGAGACCAGAGCATTGCTTCCTATCTTACCTGAAACTGTAGAAGGCTGCACACTTCCTTGCTGTATTGCACTAAGTTTTACACCTTTAAATATTAAATCTATACCCCTGGGGCTTCATAATTTAAAACACAGAGAAGCAAGAAGGGATTAGGTTGACTATATTAAAAATAATCTTTATGCACATGATACTTAGGGTACTGATAATCTTCAAATACTCCCTGGATATACCAATTCACATGTGTATCAGAACACTTCTTAGGCAACCAATAAATTTAGCTTAACACAAATACAGACAGATTTACCGTGAATGACTTTTACATTCAATTGTGATATTTATCTAAATACATACCAGTACAAATAACAAAATTAAAATGTCTTCTGCTTTACAAATCCATCAATTTATAGTTTATATAAGTGCATAATAATATAGCATATCCTGGTAATCAATGACTATTGACGTTAGCCATGAGAACAATCTTTCCTGAGGAAGATAATTAAAGCAGAAACACTCCTTTTATGAATATACACACCGATTTTATTCCACCCACCTGCAAAGAGGGTTTTCCCAGTCAGCATTTCAGCAAAGATGCAACCTGCAGCCCACATGTCAATGGCTTTAGTGTAGTTGTTAGGAGAAAGCAAAAGCCGGGGCGATCTGTACCATTTAGTAACCAATCCTTCAGAAAGATGGCCCTAATGAAATTAATTAAAAAAATTAATTAGATTATTAAGACTTACGTTTTTTAAATTGTTTCTTATTTGTTAATGCACCACTAACAAGATTTTTTTGGTCTCAAGACCCCAGGGATTATATTGTGTGCATTCTACCAAATCTTATTCCTACCTTTACAAATATCTTGTGAGTGATCAGCAACCATATAGAGATATGACACTATTTATTAGTCAAATGAGGTACTGCAGCAAAGCTTTCTCATTCCCAGATGCCAAATAAATGCAGAGATGATACTGAACTCTCTTGTGGAACATCTATACCAGGAGGACAGTATCTCTGAACGAATCCCCTGAAGCAGCCACACTTGCACCATAAACGCACTACTTACAATCTTACCTAAGGTTTCTATAATTATGTCACTAAATGTTGCTCTTAATCTCAGGTTCTGTCTTCACTGTTAAAACCTGTGTTTTTCCAAACCCATCTAGTAAAAACCAATTATTTTATGCTTGCAGTAGTCCCATCTGAGACAAACCATGCTAAGGAGGCCTTCCACAGCCTATCTACCTGTGCAGAAGGGAGAAAGATGCTATTTTGAGAAGGCACGGTTATCAGTGTATCACTTAGATATTGCCACTCCCTGCATACCTTGTGGGAATAATGAGGATCCATGATTCGTGCAAGACCAAAGTCACCAATCTTCAGCACCAAGTCTTCAGTATTAATGAAAAGATTAGCTGGTTTGAGATCTCTATGCAGAACATTTGCAGAGTGAATATACTTGAGCCCACGTAGCAGCTGGTACATGAAAAGTCTGGCGTGATCTTCCAGTAAAGGGCCTTGCTCTAGCAAATTAGCCAGATCTGTCTCCATGTATTCCTGGACAATGTAAACACAGTTCAATTCTGTCAGGGAGCCCACGTCATCTGTTAACTGGCTTCCACTGGGACCAAGAATTTCAAATACTTTGACAATGTTATCGTGGTCAAGTCTTCTAATAATTTTGATCTCGCGTAGAGCATGTTTAACACTCTGGGGATCTGTAAGGACAATTTTCTTGACAGCTACTCTTTTGTCACAGTCATTATCGACAGCAGAAAAAACTAAGCCGTTTCCACCACAGCCCAGTGGTTTTAAGTCCATATACCGAGAGCCCAGATCAAAACCATGAATGTTCATGAGACTTTCAAATTTTTCCGCCATTTTAAAATTCTTTACGTTTTCCCTCAAACTACTAAGCTTCTGTAAACACACGGAGACACTTCCACTGGTATCTGAAGGAAAGGTCTTAGAGAAAGGGAGAAGAAACACTTGGCTTTGACTGCAAGATGGTTTCTTGACACTCTCATTTCATTATGAGCCAGCCAGGCCTGTTGTGTCCCCTTGAATTTAGAGCCCGTAAGCTCTAGAACTCAAACTGAGCATAAGATAGAAAGATTGCAGCATTCATAGTTCAAGAAAGGTGCAGCATTTCTGCAGACATCAAAGAAAATACTCACAAGAAACTCAAACGGAATGAAATGACATACTATGCACTCAGCTCTACTGTGCTAAACTGGTTAACATTTAACAAAAATGTGAATAAATATGCACATAATAGGCTTCTATTAACATCCTCCTCCTCACAGTGCAGATACATTCAGTGTTGGACTGGTCCTGAGCAGCGTCATTCTATGGTGCTGGTAAGCACTATTTTTTTTTCCTTCTTCCTCCTTTTTCTCTTCTTTGTTTACAGTCTAGTTAAATGGGAAACTGGCAGCTCTTGATTTACAAAAGATGCCTTCTGTTAATGATCAGGTGGCTCCAGCTCACCACAATCACAATCAAAGCTACCATCCATTTTACTCCGTGGCAACCTGAAAAGCAGAGAAAAATACATCAGTTCCCCAGCACATACAAAAGTCTTCCTCCTCCCCCAACTCACTGATTTGTCCTAAAGATACAACTTACTTACTGTCCAGTTACAAAAATAATAAACCATCAAAAAAGCTAAACTAATTAGAAATGATATGTACTTTTCACACTTGTGGAGGAAAACTGGCAATAATGACCAACCACCATTTCCAAAGGTGTACTGTGAACATTTTGGATGTAATCTATTGAAAATATATAGCACACAATGAACAATCCTCCTGAGTCTTAATAAAGGGATTAGCAAAGTGAACTTGGTAATTCTCCAATAGAGCTGTTAAGAGACAAGCCAGAAGCAACAGTATCCTCAGCATCTGTCAGCAAATTTTGGAGTAATTCTTTTCACTAAACTTTTATTCGAAGACTAAATCAGGTTTAACTATTTCACCATAATAAGAGGTAACTAGGTACAAGAAAAGGGTAAAGCTTGTACACTCCCAGTATTTACTGAATACACAGCACACATCCAATGCCACTTATAAAGCTTAAATCCTTGTGATTTTGGATAAAATTTACCAACATCCCAAATAATAACTTTGCCTCTACAGACTCATTGTTACATGAATCACAGGGGTAATTCCTACATATCAGACAAATATTATTACTTTATCAATTATTTCCACACTTATCCAACCCAGATTACAGAGAAAAAGCAGCAAGTACATTTTACAGAGTAATTGATATGTTCTACAACCATTTTTCCTAACATACGGGCTCTTTCAGACATCATTTATTTTTTATTAGTGTAATGAATTCACCTACTATTTATGAAAAACCAAACTGGCAATTTTCTCAGTAAGTTCCCGTCAGCAACAGCAGAATGCAGTCATAAAGACCACATGGTGCATTTTTGTACAACATCCTCACTTCTTTTAAAAGCTCAAAAATGCCACAAAGGGAAGAGTCAGAGGTGAATGCTACACAGTGTGGTAAGCTTTGGGCAGTTCCATTACAAGTCACTTGCCTGCTCTTCCCCAACATGTATAGGTCATGTCAAACCACTACGTGCCTTCTGTTCAATCTTAGATCAACACATTTCAGCTCTTCCCTCAGCTCTCTACCTAAATGTAAAGGTCTCCACACTATCCCAACACTTCAGAATTAATTAAATGAATGTTTTCCTTTGAAACAGTGCTAGCCTTTCAGTGGGACAACTGGGAGCAAACAAAACAAGTCTCCTCACTCCTGAGAGAGCAGCAAGAGCAGCTGACAAGTTATTAACATATTTTAAATAATGGCCTCAATTCACTAAAGTAATCAGAATTGTATAGAGAAAAAGAAAAAAAAGGAAAGAAAGGCACACTGGCAAACAGAAACAGGACTGTTTCAACACATTTAAATGTTTCCCTTCCCTGGGCTCAAGCCTGACTGTCCCCGAGACACAGCCCCAGTGCCCTGGCTCGCTCCCTCCTGCCACACACCACCTGCCTCCAGGTACATGGACAGAGCATGACAAACACAGGGAAGAAGGAAACACATGATATCCTCTGCTCCATTTTTCTTTTTAAATAAAGATCACTAAATGCAGTATTCCTGAACTGAAAAGCACTGAGCTGCCCTCTACTGATGTGGTACACCCTGCCAGAAGGGTGATCTTCAGAGCTGTCTCTACTCAGCGCATGGGACTGAAGATTGCCTTAAGATTCCTTCCTTTGTGCATTGGCAAGAATCCTAATTTTAAACAGTGTTTTACAAAGGTTATTACAGCCTCAGCACAAACACAGTGAGGTAACACTACTATTTTTCCCCAAACTACCTTGAATTTTTACCAATATTAAGACATCTAATTTAAATACCCATGAATCTACTAAAAGAACAAAAGTAAAATTTACCCTAAAGAGGACAGCATCAGCGACTATCCAACTCTGTTCACAATTATAAAACCCAGAAGTCTAGCCTCTTGATTTTCAACATTTTTAAACTCGAAAGTATTTTCTCACTCACATGTACTACTTTCAGGTTCACTTGTTCTGAGCTGCTGCCTGTAAAAGCGTTTACATCACCCCATTCACCTTTCATTCCAACATCCCCCCAGTTGTTATGGAAATTAGTTTTTGTACCAATACCACAAATTTCACGTCAACTCGAGGTCCAAGGCCTCTGTTCAATTACCCTGCAATAAGCTGTATTTTACATCCTTGGGACCATCTACAACCAGTTGTATTCTGCCTCATAACTAGGCTTATTGTTTCACACTGCTGATGCCTTCAACATGCAGCAATACTGAAACTGTTTGCAGCAGCTGCGTGACACATCTGGAACCTCTCTTTTAGCTAGTTCCATTAAACAGCCCAGGAACAGATTCAAAACGATGCCCATCAGCAGCTAAGATCTACCATGTCTTTGCCATAACTCAGATCTTACCCTCTACTGCCATGACTGAATGCAGCAATGAAAGGACTGCTTCAGGGAGAAAGGGAGCTATTGCCCACTTGCTTCCTGAAGCAGGAGCCCTAAAATTTTCATTCTGTATCTCTGAAATGATGCATTTTTAATCATCAGTTTACACTTATCCTTTCACTAGGTGACCACTGATTACAATGTTTTCAGAGAGCATGCAATGATCTTCACAATCAGAGTGATTTAGCTAAGAAAACAAATGCTGACAACGTAAGCAACCAACCCACTGCAGCCTTCATTTGACCTGAAGCCTTCATTTCCTGCTACAAACTTCCTATCTGTGAGCAAATGACTTAATCCCATATTCTAGGCACTTGAAATGTATAATGGACTATTGTATAAAAAAAGGGGGGGTTTATCATCCCAACTTCTGCTTAACAGGCTATTGACGCAGGGACTGACATTTTCATCTAGGCTGTCACCTTTGCAAGACTACCAGGTTTTTTATAAGTGATACTTTTACTCCTCCTTCTTTAAACACAAAGTTTAAAGAAGGAAACACAAAGATACCGGTTTCTGAAGTGGTTTATAACTATGGTTTTAAAATGGGTCAGTTCCTGGGAGAGGGTAACAGAAGTGACCCACAGAAGGGCTTTGAAATCATGCCTAGTGATGATCATCACACTCGGCCGGCTTCAGGATTGCGCAAGCAGCCCCTTCAAAACATGCTCGACTCCTGCACGTGGATTTATTTCTCACAGTTTTCAGGAAACAGGATGTACACTGAAACAGTCAGGTATGAGATGTTTACTTTATCAGAAACACAAATAAGACTGAAAGATACCAGTTAATTTGATTACACTGACCATATAATGATCAAATTATTACTCACAGGAGAAAGACCAAGAATGACTAATGACATATTATACAACCTGCTAAGTACTATCTCTTTGACTAAAAAATATACGGGGTACAGAAGAACTTTTTTTTAGATCAGCCACGTTGCAGTCAGTAGGCAGAGTGAGTCATCGTCAAACTCACGAAACTGCTGCTTTCTAAAGCCTCCTACTTGCTCCCCACACTGTTTAGGGAACTCGGTGCTGGCAGTAAGCAAATGTTACTATTAGTTTATAAATCTTCTGAAGGATCTGTAAAAACACACAAGAACCCAGAGCACTTTTTCGTATCATGTTTAAAAACGGTTTGGCTCTCCCTTTAGCTAATAATACTGAAAACTCCCCAGAAACAGCCCACCATCAGCTAACCACAGCCTTCTGCACCTCTGCAGACCTGCTACCATCTGCTGTTCCACTGAACAGGTAACCAGTCAAGAGTGAATTCAAGATAACAACCACACAAGCAAGGACTGAGCTTGAGCGAAGGGCTGAAATGAAATTTCCCATTTTAGCTTTGGAGCATACATTTTTTCTGAACGCAACTGCCAAACCAAAATGCACCTCTATTTTAAGCCACCACTTTCCGGAATTTGTAACTGGTTTATAAACACATAATGCTGCGACGACGTTATTTTTATATATACACACGCATCTCTATACAAAAAGCTTGCTGGCAACAGCACTGGCCACACGACAACACGCCGACCGCCGTTTCTTCTTCCACTACATAATTAACAGCCATTGTCAGGCTGATCCCAAACGGCACTGAATTAGCCAGAAAAAGACACATCCTACAGACAACAAGCGAGAGCATCCTGCCTGCCTAGGCAAGGGTATCTGTTCTCCCAAATCCCAAAATTCGGGCAGTCTCTCTTCAAGCCATTTCCGTCGGGTGCTTCAAGCTACTTATTAAAAGCATTAAGTCACTTTTCCCACAAAAGGTTCCCAGAGCCTGCGGGCGCCCGGTAGCAGGAGCGAGCGGTACCTGTGCCCTATCTGCCGGCTCGGAGAACTGCGCCGAATGCAGCGGCACAACTTCCGCAGGCGGTGGAGGCCGGGCCCCCCCGGCAAAGGACATCCTTCCTCCCGCCGCCCCC